>CM033631.1:36052800-36362800 GCA_019453435.1 Rhinogobius similis
AAAGCTGTGACTACTTCACGGATTTCACTTTTCGCGTGTTGTTTTTGGAACGCAACTCCCGCGATAAACGAGGGATCACTGTACCGCACATACTCACTACTGCGTGGGAAAATACTACTACTGTATACCGCACATACTCACTACTGCGTGGGAAAATACTACTACTGTATACCGCACATACTCACTACTGCGTGGGAAAATACTACTACTGTATACCGCACATACTCACTACTGCGTGGGAAAATACTACTACTGTATACCGCACATACTCACTACTGCGTGGGAAAATACTACTACTGTATACCGCACATACTCACTACTGCGGGGAAAATACTACTACTGTATACCGCACATACCACTACTGCGTGGGAAAAACTACTACTGTATACCGCACATACTCACTACTGCGTGGGAAAATACTACTACTGTATACTGCACATACTCACTACTGCGTGGGAAAATACTACTACTGTATACTGCACATACTCACTACTGCGTGGGAAAATACTACTACTGTATACTGCACATACTCACTACTGTGGGAAAATACTACTACTGTATACTGCACATACTCACTACTGCGTGGGAAAATACTACTACTGTATACACAGCTCACTACTGCGTGGGAAAATACTACTACTGTATACCGCACATACTCACTACTGCGTGGGAAAATACTACTACTGTATACTGCACATACTCACTACTGTGGGAAAATACTACTACTGTATACTGCACATACTCACTACTGCGTGGGAAAATACTACTACTGTATACCGCACATACTCACTACTGCGTGGGAAAATACTACTACTGTATACTGCACATACTCACTACTGTGGGAAAATACTACTACTGTATACCGCACATACTCACTACTGCGTGGGAAAATACTACTACTGTATACTGCACATACTCACTACTGCGTGGGAAAATACTACTACTGTATACTGCACATACTCACTACTGCGTGGGAAAATACTACTACTGTATACTGCACATACTCACTGCTGCGAGGGAAAATACTACTACTGTATACTGCACATACTCACTACTGCGTGGGAAAATACTACTGTATACCGCACATACTCACTACTGCGTGGGAAAATACTACTACTGTATACTGCACATACTCACTACTGCGTGGGAAAATACTACTACTGTATACTGCACATACCACTACCGCGCGGGGAAAATACTACTCACTGTACATACGCGCATTATACCACTACCTGCGTGGGAAAACACTACCACTGTATACCGCACACACCACTACTACCGCGGAAAATAACTACTGTATACCCATTACACCACTCACTGTGGAAAATACTTACTACAGACATACTCGCCATACCAATTACCGCGTGGGAAAATACTACTACTGTATACCGCACATACTCACTACCATGGGAAAATACTACTACTGTATACTCGCACATACCACTACTGTGGGGGAATACTACCACTGTATACTGCACATACCACTACCTGGCGCGGGGAAAATTACTGTATACTGCGACATAACTACCACAGACATAATCGCTCGTTACATACCAATTACCGCGGAAAATACTACCACTGTATACCGCGCACATACTCACTACTGCGCTGGGGAAAATACCTACTGTATACTGCACCGCATACCACTACTCGTTGGGGAAAATACTGCACATGCTTCTACATCACTGGATGGGAACACCGCGACACACCACTACTGCGTGGGAAAATACTACATACTCCAACTACACCACTCACTGGCGCGGGGAAAATACTACTCACTGTATACCGGCATTACTACTCACTACTGGGCGTGGGAAGAAATACTACTACTGTACTGCACATACACAGACCACTGCGTGGGAAAATACTACCACTACCGTATACCGCGTATTACACCATCACTACTGCGTGGGTAATACTGCACTGTATAATCGCATTACTACTCACTACCTGCAAGGGAAAATACTACCACTGTATACCGCACACTACACCACTCACTGGCGTGGGAAAATACTACTACTGTATATACTCGTACATACCACTATCAAAGCGTGGAAAATACTACTACTGTATATCTCACTACATACTCACCACCGCGTGGGAAATACCTGCACACTGTATGTGCACATACCACCATCTGTGTGCGGGAAAATACTACTACCGCACATACCACTACTGCAGAAAACTCACTACTACCGGCGCGGAAATACTCACCACTGGTAGCACACTGCATCGCTGCACATACTCCCTCTACCGCGTGGGAGCAATACTACTACTGTATATTGCACATACCACTCACTGTGTGTAGCAACAATACTACTACTGTATACTGCAGACATACCACCAATTACTGGGCGCGGGGAAAATACTCAATACCGTATACTGCACATACCACTCACTGCGCGGGGAAAATACTACTACAGTATACTCTGACAATATTGGCCCACTACTGCGCGGGAGTAAATACTACTGTATACTGCACATACCACTACTGCGTGGGAGGAAGATACTACTCACCTGTATACCACACATACTCACTACTGCGTGGGAAAATACTACTACTGTATACCGCACATACTCACTACCGCGTGGGAAAATACTACTACTGTATACTGCACATACTCACTACCGCGTGGGAAAATACTACTACTGTATACTCGCACATACTCACCACTGCGTGGGAAAATACTACCACTGTATACCGCACATACTCACTACTGCGTGGGAAAATACTACTACTGTATACTGCACATACTCACTACTGCGTGGGAAAATACTACTACTGTATACCGCACATACTCACTACTGCGTGGGAAAATACTACTACAGTATACTGCACATACTCACTACTGCGTGGGAAAATACTACTACTGTATACTGCACATACTCACTACTGCGTGGGAAGATACTACTACTGTATACCGCACATACTCACTACTGCGTGGGAAAATACTACTACAGTATACCGCACATACTCACTACTGCGTGGGAAAATACTACTACAGTATACTGCACATACTCACTACTGCGTGGGAAAATACTACTACAGTATACTGCACATACTCACTACTGCGTGGGAAAATACTACTACTGTATACTGCACATACTCACTACTGCGTGGGAAAATACTACTACTGTATACTGCACATACTCACTACTGCGTGGATGTGTGAAGGGAAGGGTTGTCCCACGTTAAAGTGGAGTTGTGTTTTACTTCATTCATGTTTTTCTGAAAATTGCAAACACTACGCTCCAGCTCGCAGTTAATGTTTTTAGCCTCATTTACACTGCAGCACTTGGAACAATTCCAGTTAAGTAGGAATTATAATCAAAAAGAAGTGTCGCCCCCTAAAATATGGTGTTAAGTTAATTGATTTGTGTAAAATGAATGGAAACACTTGTGGAAACTTTTGAAATAAGAAGGATAAAAAAAAGACATAAGATTTATTACTACTTTAATAATAAATCAGTTAATGCCAACGTACATCACTCATGAATAATAGAATTCAGTCCTGGCTGGTCGGAGACATATTGTTTCTACGGGAAGCGACAAGTGGTTACTCTTTGTACTTTGCCTTTTTATAAATGAAGAAAATATTTCACAAATGTTGAGTGAAACATATCGGTTCTGACAGCTAATGTCTCAGAGCATCAGTGCAGATATAAGGGTTTTGAACGGCTTTTCCATGACTTTTCACACACTTTTATCTGGCAAAAACCTTCATCACCTCTACGGCCAAACCCCGGGGGAGTTTTGAACACTTACACCATGTTTCAGTAGTTACTGTTCTTCTTGGAGTCTGTTATGTTTGACCTGTGTGCTAATCATTTCATCATTTATTAACATTTTCTACATAACTCTCTACAACAAGCCAAGCACTTTTGCACCATGTCATTTGTTGTTGTCGAAGTGTCAGAAGCACAGCTGACAGTAAAGATCAGGACTGTTCTGATGTTTGAGCAGTTTACATTTGTTTATATTAGGACTAGAACCAAGATGGCTGCCAGTGGTGTAACAGGTCATGTGTGGCAGGAGCTGATGAATACATATATATTTTAAAATAAATAAACCAAATATTATACACTTTCAAAAGGGGCTTCCACAACACAAGAACTTTTTCAGTGCTGATGACACTTCACATAAAACTTCACTCCAGTGCTGAACCAGATTCAAACTAGGACTTGATACTGATTGTCTGAACAGGGACTAAGTCAGAATCAGACCAGGTCAAAACCAGAACCAAACCATAGAGAGAAAACATGTTTTGTAATATTTGGAAGATCTGATCATTTGGAGCCCCAGATCTGGCCCCCGGGCCTTCAGTTAAATGGACCTGTTTGATAGTCGTGGTCATGAGGTAAACAGTAATGATCAGTTGTGTCCATGAGCTGCTGTGACACATGGACTGAGATTTCTGCATAAAAAAGAGCAGTGCAGTGTTTTCTTTGAATTCTAATTGTCATAATTCAGAAAAACAATGTCATGAAATAAGAAAGGTTAAGTTGTGCATAACAAATCCATCATTATGTGAAACTGAAGGTTTTTATCGCCCTGTTTTATTTTCCGTTAGAATTGTGGCCTCTCCACTCACACCAGGGCCCTGAACAACAGAACACACCATGATCTCTCTGGTCTTTACAACACATGGATAGGCCTTTAAAATCTAGATTTCGATGTAAGAAATTCAACTTTTTCCTTTCCAAACCAAATCCCCAACAAAACATTGTCAGTTCCTTCTTTGACACCCGTTTATATAGTTGCCCTGCCCTTTAACTGGAGCAAGACTTGCATTTACCAAAACTGAGAAACAAATTAGAAAAGCTAATTTGTCACAATTCCAAAAAGACAATTTACTTTCTTTTTTATGTAAATGAGATGATCGTTTTGATAATGAAATGTATCAGATTGTGTTTTTCCAAGAACAAGAACTACAAAGTCTATGAAACAGTAATGGGCTCAATAAAACGAGAATAAAGCTAATCACATCTGGATTATTAATAACTTTATGTAATGAATAATCTGAAACACACACACACACACACACACACACACACACACACACACACACACACACACACACACACTGTACACACTGTACACACACACACACACACACACACACACACACACACACACACACTGTACACACTGTACACACACACACACACACACACACACACACACACACACACACGCACACGCACGCACACACACACACACACACACACACGCACACACGCACACGCACATGCACACACACGCGCACACACACACACTGTTCTGATCCCTGATTGGTTCACAGCGAGCCAATCACGTTAGAGGAAGGAAATAATTCTTACATTTTCATTCAGTCAAATTCATTATATTTTATTAATCCTTATTTTAAGCGTTTTAACAGCGTTCTACAATCACATATTTAATCTGAATGTTTTTTAATTTGTCCAGTCAATATTACAAAGACTAGAAAAGGAAAAAAACGTCATAAATATTTAGTAATTAAAACAAAAATGACGTCTTACTTTAGTATTTGTATTATTTTTGTTTAATGTTGTTTTGCCATGTTGAATATAATGCAGTGTTTGTACTTTGTAATAATTCATTTGCTTTTATTGCACTACATTTATTCATGAATCTATTAAGGCTGAAACAAGTTAATCAATTAATCACAACTAAACGATTAGTAATTTAGTCATTTTTATCTGAACAATCAGATGCTTTCATTTCATGGTCAGGCGAAAGAGCAGTTGCTAATTCATCAGTTTGAAACGCAAAAGAATTGTGAGCTGCTGCCCTGTATGTATCGCTTAATTAGGTATTTATTTATTTATTCAATTCCAGATCAGAGCAGTTTCCAAAGTGCTACAAAAATAAAATAAAACAACAACAAAAGATAATGAAGTGCTCAATTTAATCCTCCTAAAACCAGTCAAAACAAATCAGAGCAAAAACGAAAAGAAATAAATAAGTAAAAAAAAATTAATAATAAAATAAGTCATAAATAACTCCATATACAGTTCTACACTAACGTTTGGAGGACGTAGGAGGGAGTTGCAGTTCCGGTGCATGTCCTGCTGGGGGCAGTGCTGCGTGTGTGTCCTGTCTGTGCGCTCCAGAGCTGCTCAGCACTTTGGTCCTGTCACTGTGAGCTTTACACTGAGAGAGAGAGAGAGGGAGGAGAGAGACAGAGAGAATAAAAGGAAAAAGAGTGATAGTAAAGAGAAACACTAAAGAGAGAGAGAAAAGAGAGAAAAAAGAGAAATGAGAGGGAGAGCGAAGTGGTAAAATAAGAGGGAGAGAGAAACAAAAGAAAAAGAGTGAGAGCAAAGATGAAAGAGCAGAAAAACAGTGATAGTAAAGAGAAGTGAAGAGAGAGAGAGAGAGAGAAGAAAGAAAAGAAAGAGAGGGAGAAAAGGAGAGATGACAGAAAAAAGAGAGAAGAGAAAAGAAAGTGAGGGAAGAAAAAGAGAGAAGAGAACAGGGAGAGATAAAATGAGAGACCGAGAAAAAAGGGAGAGAAAAGAAACAAAAGAAAAAGAGGGAGAAAAAGAGAGAGAGGGAGAGAAGAGAGGAAAAAAGAGAAAAGAGAGTGGAAGAAGAGAAAAGAGAGTGATAAAATAAGACAGAAAGAGAGAGACAAGAGGGTGAGAAAAGAAACTAATGAAAGAGATGGAGAAAAAAAGAGAGAGGGAGGGAAGGAGAAAAAAAGAGTGGGAGAAGAGAAAAGAGAGTGATGAAATAAGAGAGAGGGAGAGAGAGAGAAAATAGTGAAGGGAAAATAGAGAAAGAGAGAGAAAAGAGAAAGAGGGAGAGAAGAGGAAAAAAAGAGAAAAGACAGAAGAGGAAAGAGAGAGAGAGAGAGACGCGATGAGGGGAGAGAGGCCGTGTGCTGCCCTGCGCTCTGCGTCAGTGCACACGTGTGACCAGGGGGGGCGCTGTGGTCCTTCTGATGCCTCGCTCCTGTAAATCGCGCTGGTTAGAGTCGTGCGCCTGCGGCTCCGAGTGAAATATGAAACAGCTGCAAGTGGAGTTTGACAAATGAAGACGTGAAGACATTTGAATCATTCACGTCCACGGCTCACACTGATAATGTATGAAGTAAAACTGTTATTTGTGACGCTATTTGTAAGAAGAAGACAACATTACATTGTGGTATTACAAACATGTTCTACAGTCACATAATCTGACATTTTCACATTTGTATCAAACACGCTGCTGATAGATCTGCTTTTCTTTGGCCAATAGTGTCAAATACACACAATAAAATCTATAGAAATTCACAAAGTCAGTATTGTTTTTATTCGCATGTAACTTTAATGACGACTTGTTCAATTTAGACTAAACTTTTAACTAAAACAATGCGACAAAGGTAGAAGTAATTCCACAACTGTTACCTGGCAACCGCGCTGTAAACAGGGGCCAAAAGCCATATAAATTACACAATAGTTTTGATTTGACAAATACTACTAATAATATAATGTCAGATAATAAATAAGACTAATAATAAAATGTCAGATGCTGAAATTTGAATTTTTAACCCAATTTTCAGTCAAATCTAGTTTACTGAACAGCTAAATAAGAAATAAAAAATCCCCTCTGTAAAGTCTTTTATTACTAAAATATGTACAAAATGAACCAAGAAATTTAAACATATGTCCCAAATGTGTGCAATTTTAGCTGTTTTAACACATAAAATGCCTTATTTCTACATGAAAACATGACATGATGATAAACTTGTAATATATTTTTTTCTTACATTTATGAGAGTAAACTACAGGAGAAGTTTACAATTGATATCTTTAAATTTAATTTTTTTTCCTATTCACCTGTCGTGTCTCGCCTTGAATGCAACACAGATAAATCCTAACACCGGAATGAAATCATAACATAGTCATAACACCTGGACGTCAAACTGAACCGTTCACATCGTCTCCAAGGCTCAGCCGCCGCCGTCGTTGTTTTAGCAGACCACAAAGCGTTCCGCCCCCGCACAGATAATACCTGTAATGTTTTGCGATGTTTGGTCTGTGAAAAGCCCAGTTGTCATGACGCCGCGCGGGCAAAACCAACACGGCTACCATTACGTTAGCGCCTTCTCAACAGCTTAACTCTGCTCTCCAAAGCGTCCCGTTCGCACACACACGCGCACTCCGGGCAAACACCGCCGTAAGTATTTTAAGCCGCGGTGCTGAGCGATGGCCGCGCACTCTCGACGTGATGAAGGGTGGACACACAGAGAGAAGGGGAGCGTCTTCTGCTCTGTAAACTCTTCTGACGGGGTTGTGTGCGCCGGCTCTCCAGGGTAATCCCGCTCCAAGTCGGACGCAGCCGGCGCGGGGCGAATTCTGCGAAAGGGGTTTAATCGCTTCTCATAAAAGTCGGAATGTTTACTGTGTTAATATTTGGAATGGGACGAGAGACGCTGGGGGCGAGAATGAGGCAAGAGGAGAATCTGATGTCATTTATTAGCTAGTTTAGAGCATGGATCTATTAAATTAACTGGATAAGGCACGCCCCCTTTGTACACGAGTCACATTGATTAGTGGCCGTGCGAGGTTATTGCAGACAGTACTTAATTCTTTTCAGTATTTTAAGTGAAATAGAAGCAAATGTTCTTTAAAGTCACAGAAATGACCATTTTTATATGAAGTGACGTCACGGTAAACGCGTGAACGAGCACGTCGCGCGATACAAACAGAAGCATGTGACATGGTTGGACTAGAGACATCTGTTGTAGTTGTATTTTACTTCTTTCACATTTGGTCTAATATGAAGAGTACCATTACTATCACACAAGCTAACACAAGCTTGACACAGAAAATTGCAAAAACTCCCATCGCTCAAAGCATCATGGGGCATTGTCGTCATGTGGTGCCCCTAAAGCAGGGGTGTCCAAACTTTTTCCATCGAGGGCCACATATTGAAACATAGACCAAGCTGAGGGCCCCAAATCAATCGCGAAACGTTAAAAAAAGCTGCATTTATCTGATGTTTTAAGCGCCACCACATCTACATTCAGTCTCAGTGCCTTAATATCAGGTCTGTGCTGCACCAAAATGTTAGTTATTTAGGTTGGAATTGTAGAAAATCTGAAATGTGCTGTAAATAGTACTTATCAGGACAATGTGGGCCAGTTCACCAGGAAGACTAAGGGCCAAGAAAAATTGGTCTAAGGGCCGCATTTGTCCCCCGGGCCTTAGTTTGGACATGCCTGCCCTAAAGCAAAGATGGCAGCCTCCATATCAGGAAGTAATGGCTTCATGCGCCAAGCCATAGGGATAGAGAGGGCGCCATTTTGATCGTCTTCCAGGTTTCATTATAGTTTCATCGTTTCGACAGATTCCAAAACATATTTCGTCATTATCCATGTTTCCACTGATTCAGTTTTGAGCGGATTTTGATGTTCTGAAAGCAGTCTTAACGCAGAACTCAGTAACTTCAGCGACAGATCTCCCCCTGCAGGTCTCTTGTGAACGTACACTCCCAGTAAAATGATGGCAAAAGCTTTTTTTTTTCTCCCCTTCCTTTTTATTGAAATAAGTAAGTTTAATCACATATAAAAACATTTAATGTCGCCAAATATAAAAAAAAGAGAGCGAAGGTTTCTCAGGAGAGTCGGTTTTCGCGCAGAGACAGCAGGGGGCGACGGCTTCACACGTCCCGAAAATACATTTACAAGACGTTTAATAAGGTAAAAATGTTAGTTAGCACTACTTTAAGTGAAAAGTTTTAGCAATCCTAAGTGGACCGTGAGAGGTTAGAGCTTCCAAAGTGGCCTGGGTCTCTCTAAGCTCCTGGAAGACTTTAAGGCCAGATTATTGGAAGAGAGAACGCAGACTCAGGTGAAAACAAGAAGGCAAAAAGCAGATAGAAACAGAAAATAATCAATTCTCACCAAACACTGGCTTGATCTGGTGATAAACTGTTGTATTTCTACTGATGCTAACTTACATGTGGAGCCCACATGCTTAGAAAAACAAAGTTGGCACATTTAGCATCAGCTGATTCCTATTTATTGAGGCACAGACTCACCTTAAGATCGAACATATGATATTTCCAGTGCATGATGCATTTAAAATGATCCAAACCTAATGCATTACCTACAGAGAGGTTCAAAGGAGGTGTAGAGTCTTTACAGAGAAAGGAAATAAATGCAGAAAAAACTGAGGACAAACCAGAAGTAGGTTTATGCTTACTCTAGCTTTAGCCACGTCTCACAGTCACAAACCTGGAATTACCAAAAGCCTTTTTGTGAATTGCTGGGATTGACGTCAGGATTAAAAAGTGTAATTTTAGTTTGTAGTAGATTTTATTTATTGACAAAACATGACTACTCCACCATTAACAGAAATGCTCCAAAGGGCTCTATCGCAGTACACATACAGTGACTCCAGGGCGGGTGTGGTTTGGAACCCGTGGGAGTTACTTGCAGATTGCCTGTTACACCAGCTCTGGTGCACTAAGGTCTGTATTTGACTAACGGCATGCAGATCTACGTGGTTTCAGAGAACACTCATCTAATGGCTTGAAAACCGCACCAGACCCTGGATCCTGCAGGATTCCACAGACCCACACGTCTCCTTGACCTGCGGCTGCAGTGCGCCAAGATCAGTGCAATAACAAGCACTGATTTTAAATAAAGTTTTGCAGGACCTGTGCGTCAGGTTCTAAACTGCACCTGCACTGCAGTCAGTGCACACCTAACATGAAGTGAGCCAGTCTGGGGGCTTGGGCCAGTTAAAAGGCAAGTAGTGTGGCACCTCTTTTTGGAACTATGGCTTCTCAAGAGTTGTCACTCACCTGCGTCTTTTTTGTTGTTGTCCAAGGCAATTTTTGATGGAACACAAGGTCCTAATACACATTTCTTGTTTCTTGATTTATGCTATTGATTTATGCTATTTGTCCTCGGGGTTAGACTTTACGAGTTCCGACTTGTAAATTCACACTGGAGCGCTCTTTAATTTTGGAATTGAATACTTTAAAACTTGGGTTAACATTTCAAAGCCCTGAGTGTGACTTTCTGACGTGTTCGGTGAAAGTTCAATTTCATAGTTTTCGCTTCATTTTCTCTTTAGTTGCTCTCTACTGTTATAAATGCTCTGTTATGCTAATGTTGCTAACCTTTGCACTGAGTAAACAAAATTCTTGCAAAAAAAGCAAGAAAGAAATTCACTCTTAATTGTTTGTGATTTATAATTTACAAATGTAAGAACAATACTTGATAAATTTACTCAAATAGATCAATGTTTTGGCTGATTAGTGCACTTTGCTAGCTTTAGCTTCCTGGTTTGCTCGCCATTTACTGCTCATTGTTATTCTGACAACTGAAACACAGAAACAGAGAAAACATCACTCCGAGACTGGAACACAGCATTAGAATTTCAACTTTGTGACGCTGGCTGTACCGAAACAAAAGCAAAGGATTCTGGTCTATGTTGTTCCCTTTGCTTTTTACCAATTTTATCGAAAATGCAAGCAATTCCATACATAATTCTACAATAAAATGTGAGAATATCGATATTACTGTAACGTCAACATGTTTTCTAGTTTCAACCCTTTCGTTGAAAATGGGTGGTTTCTTAGTCATACAGCCATCGTGTTCTTGGGCAAGACACGTCCAACTCATTCAAAGTTCGTAAACAGCCGCGGCAAGGTTTTTCCAACCGTCAAAAAACGTTCAAACACAGCTTTCCTCCTTGATCCCCACCACTCCAGTTTCTGTGTGCCTTCTCCACCATTAGTCTATTGACACTGTACAAAGCTGGTCACGTGTTCAAATAGCGCTAATATCCCGCTGTAAAAACACAAAGACGGATTATAAAGCGCCAAAGATCAAACCACTTGACGGTACAAAAGAGGTACTCAAGATGTTTACACGAGAACGAGGAGGGGGAAAGTTAAAGCTGGGTACGCACTGTCTTAGAGAAATTGTTATAGATTACTTTTTGAATTGACATTTGCGTCTTTGGCTGCACATTGTTCCCAGGTCAAAAAGATGATGTCTTTGGTTTAGTTTTGTTACAGTTTAGGTCTTCGTAATGGGTTTAGTCTGGAAGAGGAATTTTCAGATTAGGGTTTCCAGACACAGGGCCTTAAACTGGATCATCGTGACATGTTTAAACTCGTGAATATTTTGGGGTCATTAGTTTGGAGAAATTTTGTTGTTGTTTAAAATTAGAAACACATCTAAAACTGAATCCCATCACAAAGGTGCACTATGTAACTTTTCCAGTGAAGGGTTTGTCATCTTCTCTCTTGAATGTTCCGCAGTAAAGCATCTATCTCCATGGTAACAAACAGCAAAGTTACTGGTAATGCTAACTTTAATTTAAAATGTAACTATAAAGAAAAAAAAAAAAAAGAAATGTAAATGTAAGATTACCTGATTGTTTTTTCTATATAGATTACTAACCTTTTGTTTTGTTTTATTTTTTATCATTATTATGGTTCAAAATTAGCATTAGCATTAGCATTTGCACACAAACACCGCCATTTATCACCACAGATGTGTCGCTGGGGAATGTAATAGCCGAAATTGGGGTTTCACTCATTCTACATTGCTAAGGTTAACTTCAACTTTAACATCTCTTTAGCACCTGTTTTGTCAGCTCCCAGTCCCGGTCACAAAGATAGATAATGGGCATCTAATCCTTTTATGACGTCCTTTCACGCTGAAATCTGGCTTTAACTGGAAACACCACTGATAGCTGTTGTTTTTCATAAACATTGATGTCACATATGTCCTTGCTCTGGTTTCACACTGATGTTTCATGTTGTCTCCTCGTGATGTGATAACTATGTCTCCACCTATGTCTTGTGTATAAAAAGCATGTGTTCTGATTTTCATGTACCTCCGTCGACCAGGGAGAGTCACTATGTCAGGGAAAGGCGTCTATTCACTCTGGTACCAGTGAATAAACAACTCATTGATCAGACTCATTCTCTCTGCATTTTTATTGTTTAACTTGTTTTAAAGAAATCCACAACTGCAATTCTCCCATAACAGTTGGCGTCACGAACAGGATTCAAAAGGTCATGCTGGTCCTATTCCCCAGCATGGGGGATAGGCAAGTTAATGTTAAGGGTTTAAACTCTCAGTTAAGTGGTCTCATCATTTGTTAATAACACTCTCTCTGTTTTAGCCTCTACGAGGGAGGAGTTAACATGCCTTACGCTCTGTGGCTCCTCAAAATCGCCTGGTGTTAGATCAGATCATCACTAGCCAAGGGGGGGTCTGTCAGACCTTGGGGAGCACCTGTTGGACCTACAGACCTGCTAATGATAAAGGGGGTGGCGATAGCACGGGCATAGCTAATCTCACTAAATTACGAGACCTGATGGAGGGTGAGACTGCGAAGGGCTATTCGCTGTTCACTCTCGATTGGTTTCTCTCATCCTGGAAAGAGTTGTTGATAAATATTGCATTCTTCTTTATCTTAGTTTCCTGTCTTGTTCCCTGCATTATTAGTATGGTGAATAATCTAGTTTCTTCCCAGTTTTTGTTTCTGCAGAACCGAGCAGAGGCCATGAGCCTGACAGTTAACTGGGACTTGTCTGGTGACTTTGACCTGGACTTGGACAGAACTGAACCAGGACGCTCGGGTTGTTTTCAACATGTTTATTCGAAGGCATCTTTACATTTAGGTGTTTTTAAGTTTTGACTACAGGTTGATTAATTTGATTGTTTGACACATGAATGAATAAAGATATGTTATTCTAATGATGTATTCTATTACAGATTTTTGGGTGTAACAGTAAAATGCTTTTATCTGTGACATGGGGTGGACTGTAATAGCCGAAATTGGGGTTTCACTCATTCTACATTGCTAAGGTTAACTTCAACTTTAACATCTCTTTAGCACCTGTTTTGTCAGCTCCCAGTCCCGGTCACAAAGATAGATAATGGGCATCTAATCCTTTTATGACGTCCTTTCACGCTGAAATCTGGCTTTAACTGGAAACACCACTGATAGCTGTTGTTTTTCATAAACATTGATGTCACATATGTCCTTGCTCTGGTTTCACACTGATGTTTCATGTTGTCTCCTCGTGATGTGATAACTATGTCTCCACCTATGTCTTGTGTATAAAAAGCATGTGTTCTGATTTTCATGTACCTCCGTCGACCAGGGAGAGTCACTATGTCAGGGAAAGGCGTCTATTCACTCTGGTACCAGTGAATAAACAACTCATTGATCAGACTCATTCTCTCTGCATTTTTATTGTTTAACTTGTTTTAAAGAAATCCACAACTGCAATTCTCCCATAACAGGAAGTGTTCATCTCATGTGTAAAGCCTTTAACTGTTGTCAGTGACCTCCACCTGCAGCTCACAGGAAGTACTCAATAGGACAATGTGCCAGCCATTTCAAAAATAAATTGACAACTGAAATTCCGTGCTCAGTGCAGCTGATTTTAAAATTTGAAATCTGCTTAAAACTAAATAAAGTGAGTCAAAGTTGTTTAGTTGATTTCTCTTCGTCACAAAGGCGTATGTGACTTTTTTGTTAAGGGTTCGTCATGAAGGCTGGAAGGTTCCACAGCAAAGCATTGATCTCCATGGAGACCAGCCGGGGATGCCAAGTTACTGGTCAGGTGAAACACAGCAAGAATGAAGGTTATATTTGGAAAGTTCATTCCGTCTTCTTGTAAATATTAATTTGTGATTTTCTTAGAAATTTCTTAGAATTAGAAGAAACTCATGAGTTAAGAATGAATGTTTTAAAGATCTTTTGGAGCAACAGAACGCCTGTGATTGAATAAATGTAACATGGTTTGTTGGCGTGCCGTGGAACATTCCAGGCAACGCAATCATCTCTTCATGAGACAAACACAAAATGCGCAGCACAGTTAAGATATGTAAGCTTTTGTGTATGTTTACTTCCTGATAACATTAATTCTACAACTGTTACCTAGCAACCATATTGTATGCAGAGACAAAACTTCTCTAATGTCACAGAAATTATTATTTGACAAATTCAAATATCGGCTCCTGCCAGACATATCTGCAGCCATTTTGGTTCTGGTGGCAAATGTAAACAAATGTAAACTGCAAAGAAAATCTGCATAAAATGCTCAAATATCACAGTCTTGATCTTTACTGTCAGCTGTGGTTCTGACAATTACACAACAACAAATGACATGACAAATGTCGTACAAAAGTGCAGCAGCATTTTAAAAGGCAAATGTGAGTTTGTTGTAGGAAGTTGTTGATAATAAAAGATTAATATTGGTGATCAGAATACAGATCTAATGAATCTTCTAATAACAAAATATGGCTTGTAAGTGTCTGAAACTTTCCCTGTTTCCGGTGGACATTACTTCAGTTTTAGTGTGTTTTTGAGCTTTTAGAGCTTAAGGTCTTGAAAGTCAGTGTAAAGTCATGAAAAAGCCATTTAGCTCTGATATCTGCGCTGACTGCTCTGTGAGACGTTAACTGACAAAAAAAAAAACACACCTTTCACCCAACATTTGTGAACCATTTTTAAGTTTATAAAAAGGCAAAGTATAAAGTGTAGACTTGGGCTTCCTGCAGAAACAATATGTCTCCAACCAGCCACAGCTGAATCCTATTATTGAAATGTGATGTACGTTGGCATGAACTGATAAGAGAATTACATATTTATTTTGTGGAATTTATGTTTAAAGGGTCAGAATATATCTCAAACTTTTGGATGAGTTTCAGAGTGTGATGTCATGTTTACCTCTGCCATTTTACACTGATTTCACAATCTCTTCTTCACTACTACTTTATTGGTTTAAAACTCATTTATATTTATTTCAAAAGCATTTATTCATCATCTGAACATGCATTTTATGTGTTGCATTAAAGTAAAATACTGTTAAATCACAGTAAACTTACAACAATTGACCATAAAACAATACAAATACAATCCAGTTTTTGGATTGTTTTCAGATGAACTGTACCAGTGCTGTAATTACTTCAGCACTGCTTTCAGCATTTTACTTTGTGTCAAACATTACACGATGAATTCCTGCAACTCTAACAACAACTTTAATGTAACTTTAATGTAAACATCTCCACATGCAAACTGATGACACCAGCGATGTAACAATAACTAAATCTCTGCATACAATATTATAATGAGAGGCACCTCATCATTAACATGGCCTGGTCATATGAATCCTCGCCATATACTTCAAACTCTTGAGAATCCATCTGGATGCCCTCCCGCTGTTGGGTTTGAGCCGCTGTGTGCTGGACCAATCACAGCGCTGCATTGTGGTTTGGGTGGAAACAAACCTAAACAAACATGGCGGAGCTGAAGGGAGTGACACACATCAGTCTGGTGTGAGCCAGGTCATCTCATCATATGACTTTTCATTCAATATTTTGAAGAGGCATACTGAACTGTAGATATGCTACTTTGTATAGGCCAATGTTTACTGTTTTATACAGGATTTGCCATGATTTAACAGTATTTTACTGCAACAAACTAACCACATGCTCTTGACAAGACTTTGGTGTGAATCATTACTGTCATATTCCAAAAACTTGTGCCTGTCGTGTCTTCATGCTGTCTGCTCTGAAATGTAGCAAAGGATCATGGTCTATGGAGTTCCCACATTTTTTTTTTACATTACATTAAGCAAATGATCTGATATTATTTTTGATATTGAAATTATTGTGAGGCTTTTTACGAGACAATATCATGATCCTGCTGCTGTTCCCATTTAAAGCCATTAGGGGGCAGTGCAGTGTGCAAAGTCTTCTCAGTCCCTTTAAGTGTGTGTGTGTGTGTGTGTGTGTGTGTGTGTGTGTGTGTGTCTTTCAGCCACACTTCTTTGTTTCATTTGCTTGTTAATGATAAAATAACACCTAACAGAGCAAACCCTGCTTCACATTCACACTTTGCACATTTGAACCTCCGCGTACATCTTTTAATACTGTATACATTCACTCTTCAAAGGTTAGCTCCGGCGCTAAGCTCTAATTGAATCCTTATGGTGGAGGCTAGCGCTGAGTGAGCAGCTGCTGACAGATGTGTGCTCAGGCCCCGCCCCCCCAGCTCGCTCGCACTCTGGGTGACCCCGGACACCCGCCTGCACCCACTCCATCACCGCGTTACCATGGCGACGCTGTGCCCACCCCACTGCAGCGAGGGTAGGGAGAGAGAGAGGACTGAGCTTGAAGGAAAGGCTCGCAGAGACAGACTTAAAGGTGAAGAGGACCTGAAGAACAAGCTGGGGAGCACTTTAGTTTAGGGACACTTTTAAAATTAGCGGCTAATCTGCATAATCAAAATATTACACAGTATGTCATTAAACGTAGTCATCTCCATGGAGATAACCCGATGTCATCACAGGGCTAAGTTACAGGTCAAATCTGTGGAGAGGTGACCCGCTCAATTTATGAGCCATAAAAATCAAATCAGTGATATCAGTGATGTTTTTTATGGCAAACCTCAGTCTGCACATGCCCAGACGCACAACTACAGCAACACATGCTTCGACAAACCACAGTGACTATTCTATCAAACAATTTTACTCTTTAAATACAGTTATTTTACGTTAAATATGAGCTCTACGTTTGTGAAACCACAACATGTAACTGTTAATAAACCTGAGCGAACAGATCAGAGCAGAGACACATCAAGGTCACATGACTTTAGTGTCAGTTTTGTGACTGTGGCAGGTCCCAGATTTTATGTGCTGCAACTGACAGAGAACATTACAGTGAAAACATGCTGAAGCTAACGACTAGCATGATTGACTTCAAATTCAACAAATGCCTCAAATTGGACAACAGCAGAGTGCATTCTGTAACTGAAGCTGAAGCCTAAAATGCACTATTATGATGTCACAAGAACCAGGACTATAGACCCGTTAAAAGTCTGTAAACAAAAACATTTGAAATTCTGAATGGAGGCAAAAGTGAAGTGGAACATAATGTGATTTCACTGGAGAATCTGGGATTGACCTCAAAATATGGGAAGGAAATTATGATAAACTGTTTACATTTTTGAATACTCACAGAAATGTTGAGCCCACAATATGTTTTCATTTCATTTAGAGATATATTAAATACTATAGCACAAATTAGATTCTTTTGAAGCTAAAATACAATTTTAAGGCTAAAAAATTGAATTTCGACCATCGTTTGTTTTAGAAAAGCAAACTAACTTCACATTTCGACCCTGGAAATTCAAATGTGTTGGTTTTTCAACTCACACTTCAAACCAGTAGACTTTAGATGTAATGTGAGATAGTCATTGAAAAAATGTACAGTCAACTCCATTTTGCCTCCAGTCTAGAATTTTGATGACGTCACATTTTAAAGGGTCTATTTTGCCGCTGATGTCCAACCAGGAAGTAACATTATAAACTTTACACAAACTGTCAAACTGAGGAGAAATAGACAAAATGATGAAATAAAACCATAAATGTGACTGTGTACATTACTTTTCTGTGATATGTGTGGTCTAACCTGCAGAACAGACTTAAACTGATGAGAGGCTCAGACAAACCCCCTGTGTCTGCTGTTTGTGTCAGTAACTCTGAACAGTTGGACCCGTGACGTCACCCTTAACCATCCTCCTTCACCACATGTATTTGCACTTCAGGATGGCACCCTCCCTCACCCGCTCACCCTCCCTCACCCGTCAGCGACACCCGTGATGACACCCACACTCCGCCGCACGCTCTGACCCCCTGAGATAAGCCCGTGCTATCAGCCCCGCTCGGACCTGCCGAGAGTGTGCGGGACTGCCGAGCCTGATAGCCCCGTGACCTCTGACCCCTGTGAGGCCCGAGGTCAGGCCGGGGTCAGGCGGGGGTCAGGGCTGAGGAGTGCCAGGATGAAGCGGCAGAAGCAGCAGATAAACTCGTCCTGACTGTGACAGAGAGGTGAGGTGCAGTGCCGGAGCTGGGGCAGTAGGGGGCACTCTGCACTGCGGCTCGCTGGACCACACACTGTACAGACTGAGGGTGTGGGATTTCATTCTTATTTTGAGGTTTATATGGAGATAAATAAATAAATACATACACAGGGTTGGAAAGGACCATTTTTTGGACAGTTTTCTCTCTCAATATATCAATCCGCTTTCATGTGGAAACAACAAACAAACATTTAATCCACTTCATCCATAGGATTCTGTGGGACATTGTAACTTCAAAGGACGTTTTCTTAAAATGCATTTTTCTCCCTCGAGACATAAAGATCAGCCTTAAAGTAGATCCAACACCAAACTGTACAATGTAGAACTGAACAAGATTTTGACAGAACATACAGAAGGATTTGTTGATATCTAATTTGTAACATGATTTATTAAACGTTTTAAGTCAAAAAATGATGCAAAATTTCAATTTTTTGGCACATTTTCAGCCCAATCTAGTTCACGCACAAACTAAATAATAAAACCAAAATCTCCTCCTACATTTTTCATAACTAATATGTGTTTAAAAAAAAAGACATTTAAACCTGGCTCTGTCCCATTTTTCAGATTGAAATGTCACAAATATTCCTATTTTTGGCCACATAAAATGCCTTATTTCTACATGAAAACATGACATGAAGGAAAAAAAACTTAATAATACATGTCTTTCTTACATTTATGTGAGTAAACTACAGGACAAGTTTACAATTGATATCTTTAAATGTAAGATTTTTTTTCTATTGACCCGTAGAAATTACTTAAAGTTTATATGACCAAGTTAAACTACACGTCACTAAAATGTATGGTTATATTTAAGATTTGACTAAATATTTGCCTATTTGTCCCCAGCATGACTTCGTAGCAGCAGCTTCCAGCAGTTTTCGTAATGTTCATAATGTTAAACATGAGCACAAATATGACAGTTAGAGGTAACTCCACAACTGTTACCTAGCAACCAGACTGTCAACAAGGACCAGAATCCAGATTGTCCTTATTCTGGAAGTTTGTTGTTTGTTGTTGAGACGAGCTCAACAGAAAATAAGTTCTACACGGACTAAAAAGCCATTTTCAGGCCTCAGGAAATCATGCGTTGTGACTTGTTGCCTGTGTTCATTAAACATTTTACACAAATCAATCTACTTTATACCATGTTTTAGCTGCGAAACTTTTCCTTCATTTGCCATTTCCATGAACGGTGTTCTCGTCGGAAGTGCGTTTACTACAGGAGTGCGGGTCTGAGGCAAAAAGAGATGTGTGTTGTGGCGTGAATGTAGAAACTATAGGGTGTATTTTCTAGTAAAAGTGAATGCAAAAACAATAACCCAATTTGCAGGAATGCATAAATCGTATACAAAATTACGTATTGGGGCCCATCGTGAAAGTTTTCCCCTGGATTAGCACCATAAACCAGGTCAACAAATCTGACATCTGACTGTTACACACAAAAAAAAAATCTAGCTGACAATTCTGACCTGCAGAAAAGTTTAAACTTTAGCTTTTCTGGAATGTTGGGATGTCACGTGGGCACAACAATGTAACATTGGGTTTACAAAGTGAATTCAAGTGACTGTAATATGGAAGACGAAACATTAAATACGTCACAAAATCTGGTGTTTTCAAAGGCTCGACACAAAAATGAGAAAAACCATCACAAGCCACACAAAATGGAATTGTCATTTGGAACGAGGAAGCAACACTTTCACTCAAGTTCCACTGTAAAACTCAAGCAGACGCAAAGGAGTGATTCCGCTTACATCATTTCGGTTGCAGATTTGTTGCCGTGGTGACCGTCAGCCGGCCTCACGTCTTCATCGGGACGGGCGTGCGTTGAATACCGACGATCCGCGGAGGCTGATCCGTCTTCATGTCCACATCGATCTACGTCGGTCCATGAAAACGGATTGATTCACTGTCTGTCCCTCTGTGTTCATGAAGTCACACCGAGCGGACAGACTGAGGCGCGCTTCTTAAAGCTGGACCATCTCGTCTTCAGTCCATGAAAGGTGGTCTGTCCAGCTCACCTTTGGCTCGCTTAAACCCTTTGGCGCGTCGTTAATATTCTCAATCATTCATTTTCAAGCACGTGCGCGGTTCGAAACAGCTTTTTCCAGACGACAAAGTGAAACTGCGGTGGACCACCCAAGCACAGCCAATCAGAGCGCTGCTTTCGGCTCTTGCGGGAGATAAAACGCTTTGTTATCAGCTGCAGACAGTGCAAAGTGGTTTCATTTAGTGCTGCTTTTCATTTTTCAAGGAATCGACAAAGCAAAACAAAGACCGCAGAACGAAAATGACATAAAGACAGCAACAAAAAAAAATGAAGGCAAACTTGTTCAATGTAAACGTCCCATTTGGTCCAGGTTCTTTCCAACAAACTAAGTAATAACTACATTACAACCTGTCAAATGTACTTTGAATTGGTTTTAATACTCATTTAGCGTAATTTTTATTTCATGGTTCTTGTTGGATATGTACGATCATGTAAGCTAACATAAAATGCAGGAATAAATGGCCTAATAATGAGGCTGCTGTCTGATATAGGCTCAGGGACCATGGCACAAAATGACCACAGGGGGCAGTGCTGAGTGAGGCTGGGTCGTGGCAGGTCACACAGCAGCTCAGCATGACAGCGTTTATTACTCCACAGCGAGGCATGCAGAGGTTATCTTGTTTTCTTTCATTATTAGCTTAATTAGCTTGACGACATAATAATACTGGAGTTGAGCTTTAAATGACAAAATAAAGGGAAGTGCAAAGTTCTAAAACATAAACGATGTCATGAATAGAGCCTTTCCATCTAAACAGAACAGAACTGTGAGGGAAAAATTACGAGAAAAAACACCCACAATTTTAATGAAATAAAGGTCAAAGGTCAAAAAATAAATAAAACAAGGGGTACTTTAAAGTGGCTGTAATTGTGTAGCTGTATGTTGCGTAGCTGTATGTTGCGTGTTTGAAAAGGTAAATGTGCACGCTCAGGTTCATCAAACATCGAGCCATGATTATGTAACAATAGCTCCATCCAATGCTGTGTCCATCGTGTCTTCTCTGTTCTGTGTGAGACTGTCTCTTAAATACCTTCTCTTCCTCCTGCTGCTGCTGCTTCTGCTTCTGCTGCTGCTTCTGCTGCTGGTGCTTCTGCTGCTGGTGCTTCTGCTGCTACTGGTGCTTCTTCTTCTGCTGCTGCTTCTGGTGCTTCTGCTGCCGGTGCTTCTGCTGCTGGTGCTGGTGCTTCTGCTGGTGCTTCTGCTGCTGGTGCTTCTGCTGGTGCTTCTGCTGCTGCTGCTTCTGCTGGTGCTTCTGCTGGTGCTTCTGCTGCTGCTGGTGCTGCTGCTGGTGCTTCTTCTTTTACTGCTGCTTCTGCTGCTGCTGCTGCTGCTGCTGGTGCTTCTTCTTCTGCTTCTGCTGCTGGTGCTGCTGCTTCTGCTGCTGCTGCTGCTGCTGCTTCTGCTGCTGCTGCTGGTGCTTCTTCTTCTGCTGCCTGCTGCTTCTGCTGCTTCTGCTGCTGCTGCTTCTGCTGGTGCTGCTGCTGGTGCTTCTGCTGGTGCTGCTGCTGGTGCTTCTGCTGGTGCGTCTTCTGCTGCTGCTGCTGGTGCTTCTTCTGCTGCTTCTGCTGCTGGTGCTTCTGCTGCTGCTGCTGCTGCTGGTGCTTCTGCTGGTGCTGCTGCTGGTGCTGCTGCTGCTGCTGCTGCTGCTGCTGCTGCTGGTGCTTCTGCTGCTGCTGCTGCTGCTGCTGGTGCTTCTGCTGGTGCTTCTGCTGGTGCTTCTGCTGGTGCTTCTGCTGCTGGTGCTTCTGCTGGTGCTTCTGCTGCTGGTGCTTCTGCTGGTGCTTCTGCTGCTGCTGGTGCTTCTGCTGGTGCTTCTGCTGGTGCTGTTGCTGGTGCTTCTGCTGGTGCTTCTGCTGCTGGTGCTTCTGCTGGTGCTTCTGCTGCTGGTGCTTCTGCTGGTGCTTCTGCTGCTGCTGGTGCTTCTACTGCTTCTTCTTCTGCTGCCGCTGCTCGCTCAGGCTTTCGTCTCACAGAGTAAAGGATGTGGTAAAGTGGGCCTCTTCTGCAGGACTCCTCTGACTCCTGTAAAGCAGTCGACTGGAATAAACACCATTCAACCATTCACCATTCAGATAAGCTTGGCTCTGTCCAATTAGATGGAAAAATAAAAAAATAAAATGTATGAAAATGTACATGTACACATAAAACACAGCTTGTACATAATGAACATATTTAGAGGCTTTGTTATATTGGCTAATAGAAAAAACTCCTGCCCACTTGGAAACTCAGAAATAAATTTCCCATAAAATTGTCCCATTGACTTGCCGAAAGACAAATAAATGATTAAAGACGCTAATCAGCCACGCTAAGTCATTATGTTTCATCTGCATCCGAGCTCCAGATGAAAGACGCCACAACAGAAGATCGTGTCATTTATTTTCACTTGCAGTTTAAAAAATATGTGTCATTGCAACTACAGATGTGTTTTTGTGATTGTGATGTCACCGGCCAAGGAAGAACAGATGGAAATAAGAATCTTGTCTATAATACTACAGTTACAGATGTTTATTATGCACTGTCCTTAAATAAGAAATGAATAAATACATGGAGATGTAAAGATCCACCCTTAAACTAGCACCACAATCTTGGACTTAAGACTTTGACAAATCTAATTCTAAATCTGGAATGACTCGCAGACATTTCACAACTAATGGTTTAGCTGTCCATCAAAATGTATGAACTCTGTTTTGAATAGTCCTATATTTGACCCCATTTTGGTATAATTTTCATCCATTAACTTGTTAGGGGTTGCAGGTGACTGGAGCCTATCCCAGTGACTTTGGGCCTACATCCTGGGCAGGGGGTTCAGAAGCTGCTAGAGCTCTAACCTCCGCCACCATGCACCCCGATGATAAATTCATTCCTCTCTTTATTTTGATGTAGTTTGCAAATGTGTTTAAAGGAAGCAAATGACTTTCTGAGTGCATCCAGCCTGCAGATAGTGACGGCGTTATATATACACAATCTAAGTTAGCACTGAAAAGACGACGTTGTGCGGATTTGCTGCAGCAGTTATCGTGTTTAGAGGCAGAAATGCTCAAAGCGAGTCTGCCGATGATTTAAGGACTTAAAACAGCGGAAGATTCTCGGATAAGGTATGAAAATATGTCAGAAAATCCCGGAAGTTCAGCAGGAAGTGTGTTTGACGCTCGGAGGGAGAGGATTTTCTTATAAACATTGTCCAAAACAGCGTGAATGCAACTGAATGCTACTTTGGGTGTGTTTTTGATGATGGAACATTGTTAGAACACGGTTTAGAACTGAAAAAAGTCACTGTAGCAGAATGTGTCCTTTAAAGGTGCACGATGTAACCCTTGTACTGTAAAGTTTGCCACCTTTGTCTACAGTTTGTCTGAAATGTTTCACAGTATAGCATTATCCATCTTCCATTGGTGAATTATTGTCATTTGTAGACAGCTCAGCCACATGGTTGTTGTTTAAATGTTCATTGCATTTGCCAAAGAGTAATAACTGTCAATATCTAACGTCAGCTTCTCATTTCTAAAGTTCACTAATATTGGATTTGTGGCACTCGGTGAAACAAAACATACACTCCATTGTTAAACTGTTGTCGCCTGCTATGTTTTTGGTGCATTATTGTCCAGAGTGATGTTAGAAATGTTTATTACAAGGTTGTTAGCATGTATGGTAATTTGTATGCTAAATGCTAACACTAACAATCTACGTAAAACACTTGTACATGTGGTAATGTTTTCTAACTCTGCCCTGGTGTTACTCATGTGTGTTCCAGTGAATGTCAGTCACTAAAACAGCCCTGGATTTTCATACTTTGCAATATTTAGAGGCTAATGCTCCCATTGAAATTGCTTCAGTTCTAACTTGTGGAACGGTACAGAGCTAATGGAACACAGTATTTTGTCCACAGACACTAGAAGGGTCTATAACATCTCTACATCTTTAATAATGAAACCACATGATTGTAACTGTCTCCTCTGACCTCCAGCCCCTCCCCTCACTATCCAGCAGACCCCTCCCCCTGTCCCTCACCTGTCAGAGGGGGGACAGGGGGAATATTGATGGGACAGCTCAGGGACACGCTTCATTCAGGACGAGCTCTGTGTCCTCCCTTCAGCTGCACAACAGGAGGCCTTCATTTAGCCCAAAGTCTGCCCTCAACATGCAACTGCTGCAGACAAAGATGTGTACACCGGGACTTCCACCAGCCCTGAATGGTGGATCTGACTGTACATCTGGAAGAGACAGACTTGAGGGAATTGGGGGTTGAGGAACACAATTAGTTTGTCAAATTAACTTAAATGTATACTTTTGATAAACCTATATGTGAATGACCTGGTCAGGCAGCAGCAACACAGTCTACACAGTTCAGAAAGTCACAAAATTTTACTTAATAAAAACTATTCTCAAGAAAACCATAAAGTTTCTCACTTACTGCACTTTTCCCCATGCAGCTCTGTGAGGCATCAGGAGCCCAGCTACTGGAGAGTGAGGGAGATTACTGAGCTACTGAGGACGTTTCCACAGAATGGCTTTGTAAATGAATATGTACGATGTTTCTACGAATTAACAGCGACGTCCAACCAACCAAAGCATGGAGAGTGCAGGGATGAGTGAGAGACTTAGCATTTAGTCCAGTTTAGAGTGGATGAGGGAGTACAGCCACAGATGACACAGAAAGAATGGATGCTTCAACCATTTTTTCCTTGCTCTGAAAGAAAACTAAGATTATTGTTGCAAAAAAAAAAAAAACATCTTTTGTTTTTATTTTTTGATCATCATTGTCATGTGGACTTTAATTGTCAACCTGACCACGTCTAGGAACAACAGCTCTTAGAACACATCACGCCGAGCATCGTGCGACGCTCTGACAAAGGTGGAAGTCACCGCCGAAA
The DNA here is from genome assembly GCA_019453435.1 of Rhinogobius similis. Taxonomy (NCBI): domain Eukaryota; kingdom Metazoa; phylum Chordata; class Actinopteri; order Gobiiformes; family Gobiidae; genus Rhinogobius; species Rhinogobius similis. The sequence goes on from CM033631.1 coordinate 36,078,614, forward strand.
CATGGAAAGATTACATCTTACCTGTCGTCTGATAGAAGAAACAACAAAAGCATTCTCAACTTATGACAGAGCTGTTCTTCCTGGGTCTATAAAAATACAATCAGTCAGTCATTGCACATCACAGAATATAATCATGAAACAGAGACAAACATCTCCAGACAAGGTGACACAAGACATGAACATTTTCTTTTCATCGTCTCTTTCATTGTCTTTTCATCACCATTTGAATTCAGGATGCCGTATTATGTTTAGCAGTTTCACATTTTTTTATGGAATTGGTGGTTACTTCATGTAACATACATTTATTGCATGAGACTTGTCTTGTAGAATATGAATGTCAGCACTAAACATTAAATCAGAGCCCTTCAGCTTAATTTTCCTGAGGGACACATTTGTCAGTGGGCCATGGCCTCTGGGCCGTAAAGATGCACAACATGGCAGCACCCTTGACACAGTTTGAGGTCGCACAAAATATCCACTTCACTAGATCTGTTTCAATAAAGATGTTACAGCAAGAAGAAGCCCATATTACATTTCTGTGAAATGCCAAACCAGAATTGAAACTCATATGAACCGGGTTTGAACCAGGTCTATCCTAGAATTAAACCAGGACTTAACAGGACTAAATATAGAACGTAAGATTACCCAGGTCTTAAGCCAAAATAAACAACCAGGATCAAGCCGGGACTAAAGCTATAAAGAAGGGAACATAAGTGGGCCTTAAGTTGAATAGGCCTAAATCATCATCAGTCATCAAAGATCATTTTAGGAGTGTTAGTGACAGGACACTCCTGAATAATGTCGACAGTGAATAGAGAAGTCTGTCTTTCACTTTTAGTAAAATGTAGCAAGAAACTCCAGGCTTGAGGGACCATCCAAAAAACACATCCAAAAATGCACAACTTCTTAAATAACACAAGACCCTGTTGTAATAATCTAACTCCACGTGCTGTGAATGTTCTCATTCAGACGACTCCATGCCTCCCGCGCCTCACCCCCCCCCCCCGTACAGGAAGTCAGCATGATCCTCAGGCCCATCCGTCTTCCGCGCCTTTCCACATCACCACACACACACACACACACACACACACACACACACACACACACACACACACACACACACACACACACACACACACACACACACACACACACACACACACACACACACACACACACACACACACACACGCACGCACACACACACACACACACACGGCATCTGGCCACGGCCTTTGAGCAAGCAGGCGGCCAATCGCATGCCACCAGGAAGTACTGCCACCATCCCTCCCTGCTCATTGGTCAGCCGAGTGGAATCCATTCATCAACGTCACACGGGTGCATGGGTCTGAGCGAGGAGCGAGCCAAAGCGGGGCGTCGGGGCGGGTTTAGGTGGAGCGTCGGGGGCGTCCCGGTGATGTGTTGGGACACTTTGGACGCGGGCGCCAGGTTGAGTGGTACATGGGTGCACTGTGGGAGGTCTGGGCACAGCAGCAGACGTGTGGGAGGAACGTGTCGCACCAGAGAGGCTCAAGAGGGAGCAGAAGTGTGACTGTTCTGAACGGATGGATGCCCTGGAGAACTGGGATGTGGTGGTAAATAGCAACTTGTGTCAATGAAAAGTCAGCTCCATTTTCACTCTAAAGGATGGGATTACACATATCGAGTAGAGTGTGATCTAATGACAGCAAATGACCTTTTTCAACAGTAGCTCTAATAGTAGTGGTGACTTTAAAGGCCCTGTACCTGATTTTTACTGTTTTGAAACATGAAAAACAGAACTAGTTGATGTTAAAGTCTTTCCATCAATCACATGTATCTCTCACTTTCCTAATGCAGTCCCAGCATCCTAAATATTCACTGCGATGAGTTTATAAGCACTTTCCACGAGTCTCTGAGCCCAGTGTGTCATAGGCCACCATGGTAAAGCTAACAAACATTAGCATGCTAACGCCGCACTTCCTGCTTCTCTCATAGGACAAAACGCTCTATAAATAGATCCATGGAAAACATTGTGGTCTCATTTTCACCCAAATAGATGCTTTTACAATATATCAGTGCTAATTTTACTTTAATACATGCAAAAAATTGAAAACATGGAACAGTTCAGTTAAAATCCGGTACAGCTCCTTTAATTGGTCTAAATGTGGTTGTGCGCCGTCCTATCTGTGCGCCCTTGTGCTGAGAGCTGAGGGTTACTGTCCTGCGCTCACGTCACATTTACTGCTGTCTGTCGCTTGAGTTCAGACTGAAAGGGGGAAGAAGCTTCTGTTATGCTGCTCCCACAGCTCAGAAGTCAGTCCAAACTGAACGGAGGTTGTGTGAGCTGGTTTCTCTGAGCGGTTTTTGCACGGATTTAGGAAACTAAATAGTTTTGTTCTAATCTTTTTACAGTATCTTGTAATGTGTAATGTTTTTATGATTGAGGACTCAAATTTGCATTTTGGTCCAGGTCACCCTTGAAAAAGAGCTTTCGATCTCAATGGGTTCTTACCTGGTTAAAATGAGATGAGCTAAGACTAAAGATGTTTTTGTTTGTTTTTAAACTTGTTTTCTTAAAGGTTTTAATGGATTTCAATCGCCTCCTTGATCCACTGTTTGAACTTGTTATTGACCTGAGCCCTGACCCGGTCCATGATTTGATGATCCGTCCATTTCTTTTCGTCCAGGTCCATTTCTTTTGCAGTGGTTTGACTCAAAAAAATCCTAATTTGAGACAATCCAACTGTAGATTATAATTTGTAAAATATTCAGCTTCTTTTATTTTATTTGTTTTATTTATTTTTTTTTTAAAAGATTTTTCTATCTTATTTCTTTCCCTTTTATTTAACCCATAAGCCTCCATGTTTGTTTAGACATGAATGGACCACACATTTCTCTGATTGGTTAATCCACCGGTCATTCACACTTATTTGAAACCCGGGGGAAACAGGATATGATTCCAGACTAAAACATCTTTGTAAAGTCCTGTCATAGCGTGTGGTCTTGGCTGGTCAGGCACTTGCAGCGTGACTTGTGGAGGCAATCACTATCTCTCACTGCACATCTTTTTGCGCTTTAACATAAAAATCAATCAGTTTCTAAATGGATGGTCCGTGTTCTCGCTGGACTGTCCGCCGTGGCTGTCCCTCTGTGCTGTGTGTGGGTCAGTGTGTGGACCCTCAGGCGGACAGCAGGAATGTGTCAGCGGCGTCGTGATGAATGGAGCCCCCTGGACGAGCTGCACCGCGGGGCTCACCTGCATCACGGGGCTCACCTGCATCACGGGGCCCTCTTGCCCGGGGGCCGGAGTGACAGCGCGGAGAGACGACGGTGCTGTCCTGTCCCGCCGCCGGCCCTGCTCCGTCTAACAAGCAGGACAGACACCGAGGGAGGACGCTAAGGACAGGGAGAAAGAGGAGGGACAGGAGAGCTGAGAGGGAAAAGTCAAGTTATTTTGATCTGAAATGACTCTTTTGTTACACTTTCAAAGGCTGTGTGTTCAAATTATTGGCATTTTTTGCAACCTGATTAAGGAGAGACACTGTCAGTTTGCTCTCAATACTGTATATCGACTTGCATGAGGAAACAGCAAACTTGTCCAGTCTGCTCTTAAAGACGTTTTATTACTTTATGTAATCCACTTCATCCATAGATTTCTCTGGGACATTGTAACTTCAAAGGCCGTTTACTTAAAATTAGGGCTGTCAAAGTTAACGCGTTAACTCATGCGATTAATCATAGAAAATTGACGCATTAATCACAAATTGACGCAGATTAATCACGCGGGTTGATTTGACTAAACACGCTCTTTTAGATCACTCTGGAGGCTTTACCTGAGCAAAGGAGGAAGGAACAGGGGAAGGGCTGTAGTCACGCGGTTCATTTTACACATATAATCCATAAATCCTCATGCTGACGAGCGCAGAAATCTCAGACTGATATTTACGAACGTGGAGCAGCGGAGAGCGGTGCGGCGCAGAACGAAACCAAACACGCGGCGGAGATCACGTGTGAGCCGAGTGTGCTCCACGACGAAAACTAAACTCGTGTGTGAGCGCTTAAACAAGTGAACTGGACCAAACATGTCACCAAACTATTACAGAGCACGTGTAGACGCCAGAGCAACATCAGCTCTGTCTGTCTCCATGAATGTCAGTTACCTCTGTAACTATAGTTCTATGAGTGTATGAAGGGCCCTTAATCCATTAAACCTGTGTTTGGTCATGAAGCCTAGAGTTACCTGAAACATGTGCCAAAGATTCTAAACTTTAATCAAGTCTAGACAGATAATTATATATATATAAGACTGGTTCACTTTGGAGTAAACAAAACACCCTCTGGTTTTTCATCAGCTTTTTCGGCATTTATTTCACTCTTCTGCAAAGCATCTATGTCTATCTCAATATGAAATAGGTTGGCTTTGGATAGAGTTGGCTGCATTGTGAACATATAATATCTTGATGTGAATGCCGAATGTCAGCAAACAGTGAACAGCTGATGCTAACGCGTGCTAGCCTTGTTTTACTAAGTCTGCCGGCTCAACAAATAAAGTTAACATTACTGGAATACGCCTGATACTCTTTTGTTCTCTTGTGTCCACTCATCTTGATAAAGTCCTTCCTCACTGGGTGCGTGTTGTTTTTCTGCTTCTCCAACTCCTGGTTCAGGTCTAGAGAAGACCCAGCAGTTTCCTCTGAGGATCTTGAGAATCACATCAGGGTTCCTCAACTCCACAAAAACATGTCCATATTTACCCTGTGCACACGCCTCTTTTACCTGTGGAGAGCCTGTGAGCGTGCACGAGGGGTCACAGGTCAGGGGTCAAGCAGAGGACAGTGTGATGCTGTGTCCTGTCTGCAGCGCGGCATGATGGGAAACGTGAGAGGGGTCAGGAGGAGCAGGCTGTCAGCGCTCGAGGGTCAGCCGAGGGACGTGTGGTTTTCACAAACTCTGGAGCTTCAAATGCAATGATCGATGTAGAAGATCTGCACAAGGTTTAAAAAAAGGTCCAGTTGAATCCACATTTCACAAAACAAACTGTCTGAATGTCTACCCAAGTCCCCAACCCCTCAAGAGCCCCCCCTTTGTGAACTCTAGTGCATTCATTCATAAAGATATTCAGCGTGTGCTCGCTACTTTTTCTCTGATGTAAAACATCAAAAAGTAATAAAAAAAATATATATAAAAACGTGTAAAGTTCAGTGTTTCCTCTTTTGTGAAGCAGGTGACTGACATGGGATTTGATGTCTTGCCTCGGGATATTGTAAGATAAAAAATGCAGGCCATTCTGGTGGTTGAGGGAATTCTGGAGGTTCTCAATGAGATAGAAATAATGTATTTAAACCTTTCTAACTCATTCCTCGCTCTCACAAACACTTTGGCTCATTACCAGTTTTCACATGCAGGGATTATTCCCACAAGCACAGCTTTAGAACAGCTTTTTCAGTGTCTCTTAAATAGATCAATTGTTGTTAGGTTGTCTGTCAATGTCCATGTTTCTGTGTTAAGCCTGCGATGAGTCCAGGCCCCGCCTAAGGCCCAAAGTAACTGGTATAGGCTCCAGTCACCCGTGACCCCTAACGGGTCCAAGCGCTAGGAAATGAATGAATGAATGTTTTATGATTAGATGAAGAGCGTGTGTCGAGGTCTGATTTTTCAGTTCTGTTTTTACAATACACAAAGTACATTTGCTAACTGTGAAATACGTTGGGTATAAGGTTCTGGCAACATTTCCTGGAAAGTCCACAATAATAATATAAATACTGCATTAACAGCACTTTACTCTAAGACACTACACATTGTATTATCCAATCACTCCACACTCAGTTGTGATAAGCTGCTATTGTAGCCAAAGCTGCCCTGTGGCAGACTGACAGAAACAAGGCTGCCAATCAGGACCATCGGCCTGTCCGACCACCACCAATCATTCACTCACCAATTTCATACACAATGTGGGTGAAGTGTTTTGCATAAGGACACATGACACACATGACATTTGACAACGACAAATGAACAAATGAAGTGTGTGTTCTGGATCCAGTGCCACGGCCAGCACAGGCTCAGAGCTGAGCCTTTCTTTTTAAACCAGTAAAAGTGCAGGCGATAAACCCTCCCTTTAGAGTACAATTTACTGTCACCTTAGAGAGTTTTGTTGTTGGGAGCTTTGTATTTCAAAGTCCTAACGTCTGTGCAGTTTGAGTTTGTCACTTGTGAACATGTTGCAGAAAGACTGAGTGACTGAGTGTTTGTCCTTAAATGTGTTTAAAACCAAGCTGAATGCATTAGAGACTGCCTCTACAAAGTGCAATTGTTTCTCATAACTTTGCTGCTGATTTGATTTAATGTCCTTTTCATCGTTGTTTGTTTGTTTGTTTGTTTGTACATTAAAACATTGCTGCCTCTTGGCCAGGATTCCCCTGGACATGGGTTTTTAATCTCAAAGGGACTCTCCTGGTTATTTAAAGGTTAAATAATAAAAGAAAAAAAGGGGATGGTTTCACTTTCTTCTTACTTTGTTTTACTTTTTTGATGCAGAAACAGCTTGAGACACTCCAAAAGGGCAAAATTAGTCAATTACATCAGCTATTGTGAATCTGTTAACTTATTTTTTCAAACACACCGGGCAAAATGTCAAGGCACACAGTTGAAAATCTATGGTTTGGTGCACTGTGCATGTTTTGGGTTGATGTGGGGTAAAATGGACACTAGAGGAAACGCTAATTGTTTCATGATCTAATGACATGTAAGACAGAGAGCTCATGAGGCTGACAGAGACGCTCAAAGCTCAGTTGTCCAAAACGAGAGAAAATCCTCTCCCTTCTGGTGCTTACACGGTTTCATTCAGACGCTTTTAAGCAAAACACCAGACTTTGTTTCACTCACACGCTCTCTCCCTCTTTTGCTCGCCCTCTATTTCTCTCTCTCCTTCTCCCTCTGTCGGTTACTGTGGGTTACAATGGTTACGTTCTCTAGCCATCCATAGTTCATGTTCTGTGATGATGTCACAAGCTCAGATGGAGGAGCCACTTTTCTCTCCTGATAACATTGGATTTTGCCATAAGCTATCTCAAAGGTAAATTCACAAGTGATTAACCTGATGATTTTTCTCAGGGACTCCATCTGAGAACTCACTGTATCACAACAAAAGACTGCTTTTTAACTATGTTTATTTTAGCTGCCCTCCATTTTTATTGAATATCATTACGTGAGCTTTTTCAGCTCCAGAAATCTGTGCATTGGGAAGATAAGGACTTGAAAATGTAACTAATTACAGTTACATGGCTAGAATTATACTCAATCACAAGTACAATAAAAGGCTTAAACATCTTCTCAAAAAAGTACAATTACAGCAACATGACATGAGTATTTAATAATAAACCTATCTTATCAAATCACACCAGTTTTGTGTGAAAATTAGGTGAAAAAAAATTGCTTAGTAACAACCCTCTGCAACTTAACTCAGACAAAGCAGAAAGTCTGATTATTGCCCTGGTTAGTATTTGGGGACCTAGGCCTGTCTGCTAAACCAAGTCTTAGACACCTTGGTGTTATCTTTGATAAAGACAAGCCATTAGAGCATCACTCTGAACAGCTGACAAGAAACCTTTTCTACCAGTGTCTTGGCATTTAGACTATTTCAACAGTTTGTTTTCTTGTCTAAACAAGAACGAGCTGTCTCGTCTGCAGTTGGTTCAGAACTCTGCAGAGAGGATCTGGACCCGCACAAACACACGGCTCACATTTGCCCTGGTCTTAAAGCTCTTCATTGGCTGCCCATCTATCGGATTCATTTAAAAATGTTGGTACTTTCAGAGCCCTTTCTTATATCAGCCATCTGATCCAACCCTACACTCCCTCTGATGCACTGAGGTCACACTGATCTTCTGCTCTCCCTGCACCCTTTAGACTCTGATGATTTGACGATTGCCTTTTGTAAGTGTGTTTTATTTTTCTGCATTTTTACTTTTTCGTTTGTTTGAAGCACTTTGTGACTTTCTTGTCTATGAAGGATGCACACACACACACACACACACGCACACACACACACACACACACACACACACACACACACACACACACACACACACACACACACACACACCTGAGCACACATGGAGCTGGTCAGGTGCCACAGAGACGTGTCAGGAATGTCATGTGACCTCACTCTGACCCCTGTGCAGGTCAGGGGTCAGGCCTGGGCTGTTTCTGTCCACACTGTCACAGCAGAGGTGCAGAGGTGTCCCTGAAATTCCCCAATACGGAGTTAGTACCGAATTTGTCTCAAATTTAAATCTGCAGATGCCCAGATGTTTCTGCACAAAAGCACAAACACTGGTCTGTCACAGTCCTGATCAAAGACCAGTTGAATAAATGGCAAAAGTCACATTTTCATAGTTGAATCTTAACAAGGTTCCAAGTAGAGCTTCAATAAGCAACAAGAAATGGGAGTGTGACAAAAAAAAGTTTGAATGAACATTGTATTGAAAGCAACACTTACACTAAAGTAGGCCCTTCTCCCCTCAAAACAGAAATCAAAGTCCCAAACAAGAACTCAGTAATGAGTACCGCCACCGTTATTGATGATCACTTCAAAAATAGGTTTCAGCCCTTGGTGCAAGAGTTTCCAGGAGGTGAGAGGAATCATTTCTCCAAGTGGTGAAGACGGCCCCATGAAGAACATCTACTGTCTGGATCTGTGCTCTATTTCAGAATCAGAATCAGAAAACGGTTTATTGCCATTGTCAGTTATCAAAATTCACAAACACAGGAACTTTCTTTGTCCCGGGGCTTTGTGAACTGTAGCATTGTCCTGTTCCACAGATGAGGCCCTCAGTCATGAGGGATGCTCTCTGCAACATCTGCACAGAGCCAGGGGCCCCTGCACCACCTGGAGCTCCATTGTTGCACTGAAGGAAAAAGCATTCCAGATCATTATGGCGCCCCCTCCCTGTAGAGCGTAGAAAACATCTCAGGTGTAAACCTGACCATCAAGCAGTGGAGTAGCTTCAGGCAGTTCAGTCAGTGCGACTGCACTGGGGCCCTCGACGTACAAAGCCCCACTTGAACCTTTGCAGGTTGCAAGTCCAACACAGCTGCCCTTGTACACTCTAATTAGAGTTTCCCCCTGAAAGGCTCGCCTGTGGACTGCCTTGTGTAAGTATGCTGCCCTCTATCATGGTGTTACTATCCATTACATGACAAGAAGAAATGAAGACCCTTACTTTATATTTTTGGGAAGTAAAGCTGCAGTTAAATAGCAGCTCAGGGATTAAATAATTGAATGCCTCTGGACTGAACAGAGTTTACCAAGGCATGTTCTGGAGTTTAGAATGTGAAAGAAAGCACAGCACACACAGACACAGCGGGATAAAACGTTCTATCACAGTCTCACTGCAGACGGCTTCATGATAATTAGCATATACTACATGGACTGTATCTTTATGGTGTTCCTAATGATCCAGCACTTGGTTCTGTGTGATGTGTCAGACAGGGCCCAGTAGCAAAGCTTGCACTGGGGCCCATGGCCACTACCTCACACCACTGCCATCAAGGTTCCATTTTTTCAGAATTAAACTTTCTTCCTTCTTTCAGTGTCCCATATTTTGTGTCTCTTGTAAAGTCCAAGCTGCAGTTTTGTAGTGTCAAGGAGACGAGGCCTTTGAAGACGTTTCTCGTTTTTTTGCCCTTCAGTGTCAGATGTGTCTGATGTTACTGGGCTGCAGTCGCACCAGTAACAGCCTTCATTTGGGTCGAGGATTGTCCAGTGTCTCGACAGACGGCCAATCAGATCCTCTGGCTCTGTTTTTCTTTTTTTTTGGGTCCATAAACCTCAGGATCTTTTAAGAAATTCCAAATGACTGTCTCACTGCGTCCCACCTCAGCAGCTGGAAAGAGGCCCTGCTCATGCAGCTCAACAACCTGCCCACAATTAAAAAGAGAATTTTTTTTTTTTTTTTGCCTTTGCCATCAGAACGTCACGACAGGTGAACACCTGACAGAAAATGACACTGAATCTGCATTTTTGCCCAGATTTGCTTTTAGAGGCATGTGGTCCTGAACTTTTGATCAGCCGCAGAACAGACTATTATAGTTTCATTGTTGTTTTCAATAATTGTTTACTCTTTTTTTTTTGTTTCTGTTTCACTCCCATTTCTTGTTTCATAGTGAACTTCTACTTGGAACCTTTATCCAACCAGGCAAAGTGTGACTTTTTCCATTTATTCAACTGGTCTTAAACTTTTGATCGGGACTGTACTACAGCAACATGTATGTGGTCAAACTACATCTAAGACGATATGTTTAGTCGTGAAACAAGTATTTTCTAAGTTAAAATATGATCTCCCCAAACGATTATGCCGTTATGCCGAGTTCAACTTGTGTTTACTCCATTCTTGAGTCAAGTAAATGTAAAGCTGAGTTGTAGACATTAGCGTATGGTTTGTTTGTTTCATCTCTCACCATTGACACTCGAGCCATAGTTTTGTCACTTCCTGCTAACATTTCAACCGTGATGTCATCTGCATCACCTCTAAACATGTAATCTTTCTTGCATTCTTTGATAAACTCTCTGCACAGTCCACTTGTCATCGCAGCACATTGACCCCGGCTCCTATTGTTCCCACACTGAGCATCTATCAGTTCCACACCTCCAGCTCTACATGGGCGGCCATGATGGAAACCCTTCTTCTTCCTCGTCCGCGCCGTCATCCATTCCTTTTACGACTCGGGTGTCACATGATCGCGGCGTTTCGTCATGTCTCGCGTCTCGGGGTCACGTCGTAAACCCTGTGAACCCGGCCCTCTGTCTGGGTTTATGGTGAGGCCGGTCAGAGGACAGAGGTGGACGGAGCAGGGCCAGTGGTCAGGGCTGTGCCTCCAACAGACGGATGTTGTGTTCTGGGGTTGTTTTTATGTCGGGAGGAGCAAAGGTGTTGTCATCGGGGAGCGTTATCTCACTCCCGAGCAACAAGGTAGTCGTTCAGTAACAGTTTTGTGATGTGAGGAGCAGATTTTGTTCTTTTCATGTTCAGTGCTGCTGCTGTGATCTGTAGCCATTAAAGGTGGGGCCGTCAACAAGGTTTTCAACTGTCAGCAGGCACGATTCTTTTATTAACTCATTTTAAATCAATATTGTGTCTTAAAATGAACACAAATGTAAAATGATACTCTTTGTTATACTGCTTAGTCAGTACATTGTTTTATTTAATTGTATCTGACATCAACCTGTCCAGGGACTACAGGGTGGGACAGGGGTTAAAGGGGCTGTACCTGATTTTTGCTGTTAAAAAACATAAAAAAAGAACCAATTCATGTACCTGATTTTTTTTCATGTAATAAAGTTAAATCAGTTACTCCCAGCACCGATATATTGTAAAAGCATCTATTCAAGTGAAAATGAGACACAGCGCTTTGTCTGCATATATTTATAGAGCATTTTATTCTACGAGACACATAGGGTGACCAGATTTTCAAACTTAAAAACTGAGACACACCCGGGTTGGAGTGGGGAGTAATGATAAGAGTGAGTAATTATGAACATTATTATGCACTCGGTCCATTCATGGCTCATTCACTTCTCATGAATTTTACAATTTCAGTATATGATGTGACAAAATTTGTGCATTTTTGTCTTCTGGTCATTTTCAAGAACAGTTTTCTCTATTTTGGCAAAATAAATTATAACTTATTTGTCTCTTTATTGTTGGCGGGTATCAGATTGGTCAAAAACTGGAACAACTGGGACAAACCAATGGCTTTGGACACATCTGCTGGGACATGGGACACAGGGCTCAAAACTGGGACTGGTCATCCTAGAGAAGCAGGAAGTGCGATGTTAGCATGCTAATGTTTGTTAGCGTTACCTGTAAAGGTATGTGACGCTTTGGGCTCAGAGACTGTAAACTGAACTAGTTTGTTTTTCATGTTTCAAAACAGTAAAAATCAGGTACAGCATCTGTAGAGTTTTGTGCACTTTGTTGACTGATCAAATCAATACATTCAAACAATCTCTTTTTCAGGTACAAAAAAGGGCTGTGCATATCATAACAAGAAAGAACACATAGAACATGCAAATCCTCTATTTCTACAATCCAAGTTATTAAAATGTATGACCAAGTTATATGTATGACCAAATTATATACAGCACAGTTTGTTTTTAAACCCTTTCACATTCTATTACCACCGAATGTCTAAAAATCATTTGGACACAGAGAGCAGTCACACAGTCTGTGTTTCTATGGTAACTGTAATGCTACTGTTCCAATGGTGAAAACCACGAGGGGAGACTTTCTGTGTCAGAATGTGCCAAGTTGTGGAACAATTTGTGGCCTAGAACTTGTGGTATTTTCTGATTACCATTGCTGGGATTTAAAATGTGACCTGTGGTAATGTGTGTGTAAATACTGAATTTGTACAAATGTGTGATTCTATCCTGATGAGTGAACGTGCATTAAGTACAGACCTGAGCGGCTTATTGATTGTTAAGGAATAAACGAGCATTGATTGAAAAGGAATCATACTTTCTTGCACTGGGGTGGCTTAAAATAAATCTTACTTTCCCCCTCTCCATTTCGAGCACCAGTGTATGCAGCTTGAAATAAATAAATAAAGGAAAAGTTATCATAACTATACTCAAGAAAAGTATAATATGTGTCGTAAATGTCTTTTGATTCCAGTTCCACTTTTGTCCAATCAGAGCTGTAGTTGGCTGAGAACCATATGGAAACATCAATCAGTTCATGAATTAAATAGATTCATGTGAATGAATGAATCATTGGATTGCCCGCCCCTCCAGGACTCTGTCCATTCACTCCGCTCTGTGGTGGTGAGCTGTACAAGTGCAGCCACAGCTGCCCTGGGCAGACTGACGGAAGAGAGGCAGCCAATCAACTTCTGCCATCACCTCTAACCCTCACACACCAGGCATGTGGGTGAAGTGTCTTGCCTAAGGACATAACAATATTTGGTTAAGAAGTGAAATCAGTCAAGGTTTATTGATGGAGCCATTCACAACTGTCCAGAAGCCCCAAGCCTTCCAATGAAATACAAAAAACAAAAAAGTATAAAACCATAACACAATACATTCACCAGGCAAGGCACGTTTATCCGTGGAGCACAATTGGTTCACAAGGCAATCCAAAGTGCTTTACAGACATTAAAATCACAGAACACATAAAGACACAGAGAATCATAATAAATAAATAAATAAAACACTTTAAAAGAGAAGAGAGCAGATAAATGTTTCAGTCGTATGCACGTCTAAACAGAACTGGTGTTAGCCTAGATTTGAACATTGTCAGAGCACAGGCCCGTCATGATCTTCAGGGACACTGTTCCAGATTTTAGCTGCAGAAAAAACAATAGAAAACGTTAAAGTGTCATTGCATTACTGAGTGTTAAAAGCCAGTCTGAATAAATCTGGATTTAAAGCCTGGATTTAAAAAGGCCAAAGTCTGTGATGGAGCACACGTCGGGGCCAGTTTGTCCTGAGTCTGGGGCCAACGGCAGAGAAAGCTCATCAGCTCAGTATCATCGGTGAAGGTACAGGCCATCCAGCTTCCACCTGAAATAACAGTAACACTTTACAATTACTACACTTTTCCTTCCTTAATAAAGCATGAACAAAGACTTCATTATAGGGAACAAATAGTTTATTAGGAATGATTTATTTAACTAACACTCTAACCCTGATTCCTAACCTTAATAAAGTAGCTTCTAAGCATGAATCTGGCTTAATAAACTAGTCCTTGTTCATGTTTTGTAAAGGCACATTAAGGTGTAGTTATAATTATTAGAGATAACGAGAAAACTGTTATGGTCAAGTTGTCAAAAGGGGAAAAAATGGAAAATGAAGTTTTATTTAGTTCGTATAATTATAATGTACTTTCTATTGCACAGTATGAATAAAAGTTAATTGTTTTTAATCATTAAAGGAGACTTATTATGCAGAATCAACTTACAAGAGCTTGCTGTAACAGTTCTCCCTTCACGTTTACCACTTGAAGTTGTATTATCGAGTTGTATTTGTATTGTATTATGAGTGATTTATGCATGTTTTTTTAGATCAATTTTGCGAACTACACAGAAGCACTATATGTCTCCTTTAAACGTCTAATTCATCACAATGTTTCAGTCGTAACTTTCACATCTGACAGTTTGACATAAGCCACACTAACATTTACCTTTCCATTATCCATCATTATTTCTCCACATAAACGTTTAACCCTTCGATCCATCACCTCGGAGCTTTGACCCGGCGGCAGCAGCACACGCCCGGCCCTGGGTCAACAACACACACACACGCACACACACACACACACAGACACACACACACACACACACGCACACCTGGCCACGTTTGCTCCGTAAATACGTTTAAAGTCCTGCTCGCGGTCGAGGAGGGGTGATGGACATGCCCCGGGTTTGGCCCCTCGGCTGAAGCCCCGCCCACGCCGCGCCGGTGACTCCGCCCCCCCTGTCCTCGCACACACAAACGCGCACAGATACCGGGTCGGCGATGACAGGACATGCCACCGTCGGGTTGTTTATCTGGAGCTAACACAGCAGGCAGAGGACACGGGGTCAGATGGCAGCCAGAGGTGAAGCCGAGGAGGAATGCTGCAGGAGGAGTTTCACGTCGATATCTTTCAATTTAAGACGTTTTCATATTGTATTGCAGTGTCTCGACTTCACTGTTTTATTTTGAATCGAAATTATATGACATTTAAAGACGCGGTTCCCAACTTTTTTCTCCTACTTACCTGATGACGACGACCCAAACACGCTACTTCTACCTGTAAAACAAAGCCACTGTCTTATGGGAGAATATTATTGAAGTGAATGAACATGCCATGCCTTCATTCAAATTCACACATTGAAAAGTGGACAGAACTTCTGAGAACTCTTAGAGATGGACTTGGCATTTCTGGGGATGTTTGGGGATGATTGGTGGGCGATATCAGTGTTTTTGATTCGATCCAATACCAAATAATACTATAAAAAGTATTGATATCAATCTAATACTTATACCAGTGAGTGTTGTATTCACCTTATTCTGCCCCGCCCACTTTTTGCCAGATACGCACTTTTGTTGTAAACGCACTTCCGTTTGACGAGAACTCCGTTAAAAGCTAATGACGAACGAGGGAAAAGTCTCACCGCTAAAATGTTACATAAAGTAGATTGATTTGTGTAAAATGTTTAATGAACACGCGCAACAACAAGTCAACAACGCACCTGAGGCCTGAAAACGGCTTTTTAGTCCATGTAGAACTTATTTTCTGTTGAGCTCGTCTGCTC
This sequence comes from Rhinogobius similis, assembly GCA_019453435.1. Classification (NCBI taxonomy): domain Eukaryota; kingdom Metazoa; phylum Chordata; class Actinopteri; order Gobiiformes; family Gobiidae; genus Rhinogobius; species Rhinogobius similis. Next base: position 36,093,893 of record CM033631.1, read on the forward strand.
CATGTAAACTAATACAATGGACACAAGATAGCGGCGTGTATGGCAACTTGTGGAATACGGTGAATTAAAATGCATGGAAAATCCTTGGCAATCATTGTTGTCACTCCACCGAAACGTAAATGCAGAAACGCAGAAAATATAAAAAATAAACACATTTTATCAAAAAAGAAAAAAGCCTTCCATTCCGTCCATCTTCTTCCAAATATCCAAGGTGGGGTTGCATCAGCGGGGACTCCCAGACTTCCCTCGCCCTAGACAGCTCTTCCAGGAGGATCCCGAGGCGTTCCCAGGCCAGCCGAGAGACATAGTCCCTTCACCGTGTCCTGTGTCTGCCCAGGGAGGTGTCCAGGGCGCTCCAGAACATTAGCCAGAGCTGATGACCACAGGTGAGGGTATGGGAACATAGACTGAGCCGTAAATCAAGTGCTTCGCCTTTCGACTCAGCTCCTTCTTCACCATAATGGTCCGATACAGCACCCGCCTCACTGCAGACGCTGCACCGATCCACCTGCCGATCTCACGCTCCATCCTTCCCTCACTCTGAACAAGACCCCGAGATACTCTTCCACTCTTCTGCCAAGAAATGTTTTGTATTTATATTTTTGGACAAGTTTCAATACTTTTTCAATACTATTTCTGTCGAGTGAGGGAGACCGCTTTGGAGGCTTGTACCTCTCAGGGTCTACCTCGGACCACTTAAACGGGCCGCTACGGTTCACTTAAGAGACATTTTCAGGCCGCACTGATCCACTGCAAACCAGAGGAAGCCTTATTTAGATTGGTACTTGAAAATATTATACAGTAACCGAACCCTCTGGATTCATACACACATATAATTTAACTTCCTGCTTCCCAACTTGTTTAGATCACATTTTTCTGTAAAAGCCACTCCTTCGTCCACATTTGTCTCAGTCAGTCAGTCTCAGAGCGTTCCTCCAGCGCGGGTCAGATGCCCCGCTCGTGTGCACAGTGGAGTCAGATGCTCGGTCTCTGGTTTGTCTCAGCCTTGGACAGACACAAATGCGTGCCCTGATAACCTCTTGGCCCCTGCACTCCGGTTGACATCTCAGCTATGCGAGCGACCTTACGAAATTCAAGCAACTTCGTTTTGACGGAACTGTCATTTGTCTTGTGGCTTTTTTGTTCTCAGAGTCAATGGGAAGAAAATGAGAAGATTCATCCAGGGAGTGTTTTATAAAAGTAAAAATGTTAGAAAAATAATGTGCGTGATAGTGTTTTGGAGTCTGGTGAAGTTGAAGAATATCAGATGATGAATACAAAGTTTTAATTTCAACACAAAGAAATACAAAAATACATACAATCGATAAAATCACAGTTTTATTTTAAAATGTGTAAAATTACATGCCGGTATTTCAAAACAAATGTGCTGTTTGTGTTTTCCGGTAACAGTATTGCCACGTTTGGACTGGCCCTGGTTCCTCAGACTGGTTCCCTTTAGAGGGCTTTGGAACAGTTCTTTTTTTTAAGGATTCAGCTCGACAGGACACTCCCAGTCATAAAATGGGATGCAAGAGATAAGGACGTTCAGCAAATTGTTGGTCCTTGCTCTGGCTCTGAGCAACTGACCTCACCCAAACATAGCCAATGCTTTCTTAATAAATGCAATAGAAATCGTACCTTAAATAATACTTTTTAATAATGAGGCCTGTTACAGCCCATGTTTGATTGGGACAAGGGGAAGTAACAAAAACCAAAATGTAAAAAGATTTCAATAAAGATGCAATAGAATGTAGACAACAAGAAGGTATGTCAGGCCCAAAACACGTGGATCACACAGGCCTAACAAAACAAGGCCCAGAAACAGGAAGAAGTGACAATGAGACAAGAGACATGACATAAACCAAAGCAAACTACAAACACGTGTCTCAGCACAAACATGAGCCACAAAAGGCACAGTGGCACACAGACTGGCCCCCCGACAGGTGTGGAGCCAGGCCAGTGGGGAGGGGCTGAGGCGGAGCCACGGGATTGGCACCAGACCGCAGCCAACCACGGTCCTCGATGCAGAGCAGGCCTCCTCTCTCCGACACAACACAAACTCTAAGTGAAGGCCTGGGGCTGAGACAAGGCCGACCTCCCAAATTTACAAAATGACGTTATTCCAAGTTTGTGAATAAAGCTAGAGTAAACAGTAAACTATGACCGGTTTGTCCTCAGCTTTTTCTGCATTTATTTCCTTTCTCTGCAAAGACTCTACGCCTCGTTTTAACCTCTCTTTATGCTTTGGCTATGGATAATGTTAGATACTGGAAATATATTCTGGGTCTTGACAAAGCAAGTGCAGTGCGTTGATAAACAGGAAACAGCTGATACTAACATGCACTAGCTTTTTTATTCCTAAACATATGGGCTCAACATATAAGTTAGCATCAGTCAGAATCAAGTCAGTGTTTGGGGAGAAATCTGTCTTGTTTTGGCCTGAGTCTGTGATGTCTCTTGTCCAATCATCTCGCTCAAAAGTGTTCCAGGAGTCAGACCACTCTGGAAGCTTAAACCTCTCACGGCACACTTTTAGACCTTAAAGTGCGTATGACGGGTTTTAACAATTTTCTAATTTTGATTTTATTTGGTGTATTAATACGTATTGTACATTAAAAAATCCTGTTTTACACCAGTCAAGTTGTTGTAGTGGAGAAAAGTGGACAAATCAGTTTGAAATTACAGGAAGAAAAAAAATTGATGACATCACACTAGGGAAACTCACTCCATTCAAAAGTTATGCATAATTTACCCAAAATAAACAACTTAAATTACCAATAAAACATGAATTCAACAAAATAAAGGTGTTCACATGTATTTTGATTTGTCGGACAAAAAAATCTGTGACCCTAGCAGAGTTTTAGCCCAGTGTGCAGAGTAATTTCCTAGTGTGATGTCATCATTTACAACCAGGAAGTGATATTACAAAACTAAAAAAACAGCTAAAATGATGAAATGTCTAATTATTTTAAGCAAAACTTTGAATATATTTATCTTACCTGTATTTTAGGTACATGAGTAGTACAACCTGTTATAGGCCCTTTAACGATCCACTCCAAAGTGAACCTCTCAAAAAGTGCTGCTGCTGCTGTTGTTGCAGCTGAAACGAAAGCAGGAAGACGTAAAGACGACAAAGTGCATTTATATGAATCGTTTGAGGGAGCAGGCTGTGATTGGCTGACTGACAGATGCAGTAAAAACAGTGCTAACATTGCTAGCTGTAATTAGCAGTCAAATTAACAAATCAGTTTCCAATTATAATAATTCCAGTCCGCTCGCTCATCAAACGCTGGGCCGTACAGTCTGTTACTGGAAACATGTGTGCCGCGGCGCTGATGTCATACAGTCCTGCAGAGGGGCCCCGAGCTGTGGCCCCGGGCCCCTGCAGAGAGCTGAGAGAGGTGAACTCTGAGTGAACTCTCCGGTGAAACACACACTCACACTGAGGCGTTTACTCACAACACAACGGTGAGGGCAGGCAGCAGTGTAAATAAGGCCAAAACAATAGCTGTTAGCATCAGAGTGGAGGTGTATCTAAGTGAGGGCAGAGGACTGTTTGTAAAGGCTTTAGTTTCACCGAGCGACGTCTTTTAGTCGGCACTCAGGATAAGCAGCGAAGTGCTAACCCAAGAAGTACAACACCGTTACAGTTTTTGCCATCGTTTTGACTCATTTTTTTGGAAACGTGGTGTAGTTTGATCACTTGATTCAAAGATTTATCTGAACAGGAGCTTAGATGGTCAACACCTCAAATACCTTTTCTCATCGGTTCACAACACACAGCTCTTATTCAGATCAACATATACAGTACATGCTTAATGAACTTACCTTGTTTCAGTGCTAGGTTTCATCACATAAGATAAACGACTTTTTGTTTGAGTGTCTTTCAATATAGAAACTTATAACAGCAAAAAACAACATATGTGAAGTTAGTTCATGCAAGTGGAGAACAAAAGAAAAGTCTTGCTGCTAAAATATTAAATAAAGTAGATGGATTTGTGTCAAATGTTTAATGTACACGTGCAACAACAAGTCTGTAATGCATCGATTTCCTGGGGCCTGAAAACGGCTTCGTAGTCAGTGTAGAACTTATATTCTGCTGAGCTCACCTGCTCTATGTAAAAAATAAAAAAAAGAAGATGCTCACAGCAATAAGGTGAATATATATATGGTGAAGGTACTTTTCTGAAATCTTTCAATTTTCTTCAGCATGAGTATTTGGCTAAAATCAAATTCATTCATCCAAAGGACACATATTTTGCTAGAGTGACCCTGTTCTAACAATGTCCCTCATCAAAAACACACCCGAAGTAGCATTCAGCTGCATTAATGCTGTTTTGAGGAATGTTTATCGGAAAATCCTCCCTCCGAGTGTCAAACACACTTCCTGTGGACTCCCTTGATCCGAGGCGTATTCAGGGACCATCTACATCACTCAGCCGCACCATAAGTTCTTTTCAGCGCTAACTTCACCAGATTGTAAATTGCACTGGAGCCATCTGCTGACTGGATGCACTCATTAAGTGTCAATTCATAGTGACTGACAAAAAATAAAGTAATTAGATGAATAAGAATTTTTTTTTTTTGTTTTGTTTTGTTTTAAAACACGAGATGGCAAAATTAAGGTACTCAAGAGCATGTTTAAAGGATAATAACAATATGAAAAATGCAGAATATTTTCCTTTAATTCTCCCCAAAAATGTTCTATTATACAGACTGGTCTCAGACAATAAAACACAACTCCTCCAAACCTAAAGTCACACGTGTAAAGTGTGAACTCCCATCACAGATTGCACTAAACCCGTGAGAGCTTTTGACCAAAGTTTTGGAGTTTTGATGGAAAAACTTACTAATTTTGAATGAAGAAGTGTGTCAAAATAATTGAGAAAAACTGTAAACTTAATTTCTTCACGAAATGTCACTTGACTGGTGTAAAATCTGATAAATATTTACCACAGGAACCATCCACCAAACAAAGTCACAATTATAGAGCCATAAAAGCCGGACATACACACTTTGAGATTCCTGAATTACAGCAGCAAATGTTGTTCGTCACCACGTTATCCACTTTGACTATCGGAATGACATATTTTATAAAACTCTCCTCTCTTTTTTAACCAATTCATGCTAAACTTTGCACCACAACGTCTTCACAGTAGTTCAATGTTCCTCAAACATTTCACACCAAGTACCTGAAGTCAGATTGTCTTTTTAAGCACCGACTGAACTAAACCTGGACTAAATCAGAAACCTAGAAATCAGACTAAACAATGTCTAAGAAGAGAATAAACCATGAATAATAGTGATTAACCCAAAGAAATATAACACCGTTAATAGATTTGTCAAATACTCTTTGCTTTTTCATTGTAGGAGAAACGATATTTGGAACAGTCCGCGGCAAAATTGTATCATTGTTAATTCAGTTCAATCACGGACGTAAAATGGACTTCATGTCTTTGGAGTCATACAACAGCACCACTTTCTGAAGCTGTTGTGAAAAGAATAATTTCACTTTTATTTGTGCTGACAGAGAAGTTTTTGTTCCACGTAGATCCGCCCAGTAATCACAGAGAAGCAGCTCGACAAAACTACAGTCCGACTGTACCGTTTTGCATATTCTCTGTCTGGTTCCTCTCCCACAGCTCGTCCTGAACTGCAGTTATGACTTGTGACTTGTGAGTTATGGATGTGCTGAACCGGGGGTCAGATGGTGAGCTCGCGCTGGAGGAATCTGCTGTTTTCCCTTCTAGAATCATCCATCTATCGGCACATTACTCTTCTGCACTTCCTCCTGTCTCTGCGTCCTGTCTGTGATCATATTTACACTGTGGGACGGCTGAAAAATGGACGTGGAGCGGCTGCGTGTGTGTTCTGGGCTTGTGTTTGCACTCGGTTCTGTAAAGACGGAGGAGAATCGTTTGAATCTATCAGTCATGTTTTATTGTTTAGTGATAACATGTGTGTGCCTGAGCTATTTGTTGTTTTTCAGATAGATTTTGTTACCTGACTTTTCTTTTGTAAATTAATGCATTTTGTGTTTTTCCCCAAACAGTATATTGTAAAAGCAGCACTTTGTAACAAAAATGAGACCTCTGCATCTAATTATAATGTTTTTTTGTCACGTCAGTCCAGAAGTAAGAGCTGAAAGCAGCGCTCTGATTGGCTGTGCTTGGGTGGTCCCTCCAGTTTCACTTTGTCGTCTGAAAAAAAGCAGTTTTAAAACCAAATGCACGAGTCCAAAAATGTATGTAAATAATAATGATGTGCCAAAGGGTTTGTGAGAGCCAGGAAGGACTTACACAGATTTTAAAAAAATACGTGTGTGGAAATCAGCTACTCTAGTTTTAAGTGAAAGTACAGACACAGGAGCAAAAGTAAGCAAACTAAAAGTAAAAGTATCACATATAATAAAGTTATAGAGTGCCCATTTAAAAATGCGCTTTTAATCTTGAAGTATCTCACACCAATTTTGAAAATGATTAATGATCCAAATGCAGTGATCTTGAAAAATAATTGTGCTGATTTTCAGGCAACAGTGGCAAGTATATCGACTTAAACTTTATAAAAGTGCTCGTAGACTTTATTTCTTATTATACACCATCTGATAAAAGGAAACTATCAGCTGCTGGAAATGTTATACATAAAACAGAAAGCTGTAATCCTTTATGTTCTGTCAAATCAGCCATTCTGGGATGAATCAGGCCTAAAAAGCATGAAAAGCATGAACTGCTGAGGTCAATAAACTGTGTTAGGAGCATGTTGGACAGACGTAGGCCCTGTCCTACTACACCCTGCCACCTAAGGGTTCCAGTGTTTAGGCAACAATTGTGCATAAATTGTAGAATTGAACAGTGATGGCAACGTCATCAATGTGTGCCAGCGCAGCACTGCTCCACATCCAAACCGGTGGAGTTGGTCACGGTTTTCACAGTTTTGCTACTGAAGCTGCACCAAACACGGCTGGTGACGGGTGAAAGTAGGAGTATTTGGACAGGGCCACAGACCCTTCTAGTCTTCATAAACAAAACACCTGCATTTCATTAGCTGTTGTTTCAGATGTGTTCAGGGCGATGTGGGCGCGGCTGGCAAGGACTTTAATAAACCTAGTATTTACTTTTGAGCTCTATCTGTGTTTATCCTGTGCGTATTGATCTAATTCATCATCACAGCGGCACTGATGAGGCAAAGCGGCTGTGTCTTTTCACAAAAGTTAGGGTTAGTTTGGACATTTTGTGAAATTGTGTGGAATTTTGCGTCAGTTTCACTCAGGATCTATTGAAAATGAGCCTAATTGACTAAATGGAGCGTCTCATGGCACTGCTGTGACGTAACATTTCAAACCCACCCTGTTCACAATGTGCCCTCCCCGTCCTCCCCACAGTGTCCACATGGGGCCCCTTGCTTCGTGTGTCTGGTGGGGCCCCTGGCAGTGTGTGTCTGGTGGGGCCCCTGGCAGTGAGGGCCCTGCAGTGGGGCCTGTGGTGATGAAGGGAGCAACAGTGTTTACCTGTGGATCCCCCTCACATTCCTCACTGTAAAGGGCCCGTGCTGGGACTGGGGGTCACTGCGGGGTCGTCCAGGGGCCCAGAGTCCGGAGCCCATTCACAAATCTGAGACAGGCTTTGATTTGAGCAGAGAAAATAAACTCGTCTCTTCCTCTAGGCCACAGACACACAATAAGACCACAGGAGTGAAGATGTGTGGATTGTGTTGCTTTTCAAACTTACAATTGTAAATTTATAATTCATAACGAACAAAGTGTATTAATTTATTTAGAGTTTATTAAGAATTCAGGCATAGCAACTGCTTGATTAAGAGTTAGAAGTTTGGATATTAATTACTGAAACTGAGAGATTCTTAATAAACAATTTGTTCATTATGAATTAAGTCTTTGTTCATGTTTTTTAAGGCCATCAAAAGTTTATAACGTGGTACCAATAATTTTTTTTAATTTTTTATTAACCAATAATAATTAATTACCAATAATAAAAACTCAACCCTATGTTTATGGTATGTTTTCTACTTTAAAAAATGAAGAATAGAAGAGCTATTTAGAAAAAACAATTAACTTGTAGTAAAGTAAGTGTATTTAAAATTAAATGCTAGTTAAATGATATTTTAAAGTTTTTTTTAAGGTCAGACGCTGCAGGTGATTTGGAAAAAAATCTTACATTTAAAGACTTCTCCTGTAGTTTACATAACTCTAAGAACGAAAAAATATTACAAGCTTTTCATGATCATCTTTTCATATAAAAATACAGCATTTTTAGAGTAAAATTTTCACGAAAGAAAAAAAAGTCCATGTATTAAATCTGAACATTGATAGCAGCTTTACATTTCTTGCTTAATTTTTGTTGAAAACGAAAGAGGATTTCGGCTTTCTTGTTTAGTATAGTATAGTATATTTAGTATAGATTTTACCAAAAAATGCCATATAAATGCCCCAAAAAATTGCCTCATATTTTGGAGTCAGAACTGTAAAAAAAATTGACTTAGAATTAGATCCAAACAAATCCTTGTATAGGTCAAAATCGTATTCAGTCCAAGATTGAGTTTGGTATTGTTTATGGACCAGAACCTTTTTTTAGTGAACAAAAAAAAAAAGTTTTTCTTAATTACAAATAAGTCTTTTTATTTGAGGTAGATGACAGTGATTTGTGGAAAGGCAGCAGAACTAATAAAACTCAGCCACTCTGCTCTTAAGTCACAAATATAACAATCCAAATAATATATAAAAATACAATCACAGCCGTCGCCATGGAGACCGAATCCACAACGACGCATCCTCTCAACTAAAACTATATCAAAATGTGCTCAATAACTTAGTGGGACGACCCTGAGTCTAAACTACACGAGAACAGCAGAAACAGACACTTTGACTTCCACGAGAGCCGCGCTCATAAGACACTGTGGGTGAGGCTCCGGGTGATTGTGTGCTTCATCAGCCTGTCCCTGAGGCCTGAGGCACCAGACATGGCCCAGGACCTGGTCCTGGTCCTGGTCCTGGTCCTGCGGGAGTCGGAGCAGATGTACGGTGTCCCGCACAGGTCCTTCTCACAGAAAAAAGGCCTTCTTCTCCTCGGCGCTATGTCTCGGAGCTCGGGGACGCGCCCGGAGACGTGGACGCGGAGGAATGGTCCGAGTGCGAGTCATCCGGGTCTTTTCCGCTACCGGAGGCCGGGGAGCGCGTGGGCGCGCCCTCTCGCTCGCGCTTCTTCTGCTTCATGCGCCGGTTCTGGAACCAGATCTTCACCTGCGTCTCGTTGAGCTCGAGCGTGGCCGCGATCTCCACGCGGCGCGCGCGCGTCAGGTACTTACTGAAGTGGAACTCCTTCTCCAGCTCCGTGAGCTGCCGCGTGCTGAAGTTTGTGCGGATCACGTTGTGCGCGAGGCCGAACTCCGCCACTTTCACTGAGACACAAATATAAGAGATTATTCATCTGAGTGTGTGGGACCACATCATACAGAAGAAACATCATTTATTAACCGCTCGTGAGTTTGTCTAAAATCATCAGACAATGATTTATGTTGTTGGACAAAATCTAAATTTGAGGAAAAGAATAACACTTGGAGTGTAGTGTTAACACCAGTATGTGCTGCAGCAGCGGAGCGGCAGGGTCCTGTCCGGGCCTCAGAGGCCGCGCTCCTCTGGGCCTCATCATCTGTCAGTTTCAGATTTATAAATGTTATAAATATATGTTTGTAAGTATTTGATCTAAAATGGATACATGATCTGGTCATCCATGTGCCCAGGTGCGTGTGCGTGTGCTCTGCGGTCACAGGGCCTCGGTCAGGCTCCCGTGTCTCTGCCGTGAGGACCAGGGCACGGCTGCGGGTGTCTCTGCTCCAGCCGCACGGGCTGCTGGCTCTGCTCTTTATTTTCACAACACAGAGAGGTCTGATTAGACCTGCGCCTGTGCGTAACACCCGGGCCTGTGTCCGCTGTGTGACCCGGCTCTGACACATGACTCCCGCACACACACGGACACACACACGGACACACACACACGGACACACACAGAGTGTGTGGGAGACTGACCTGTCTTGGGCGGGTTCCTCTTCACCTTCATCCAGTCAAACGTCTGTCCCTGCGGGGCCCCGGGCTCCTCCTCGGGCCTCTCCCGCTCCTGGTTCAGGGACACCTCTCCGTAGGCCCCGGGCTGGAGCAGGTACCCGGGCAGAGGCTGCTGCTGCGGGTACTGTGCGGCCGGGGGCCCGCAGTAGGCCCCTGCCAGGGCTCCGTAACTGGGGCCCGTGTTAGGGGCCGAGCAGGGGAAGGGCTGCTGGTAGTACGAGGGCCCCACGGGCTCCTCCAGAAAGTACTGCGGGTTGACATAGTCCGTAGAGGCAGAGCACGAGCTGTATCCGGCCCCGGGGCCGCTGTACAGGAGCCCGCTCTGCGCGCTGTGCTGCGGGGCCGCGCTCTGCTGTGCGTGCGCGCTGTGCTGCGGGTGCGCGTGATGGTAGCCGTGACTCTGAGGCTCGTGCTGCTGGTGCGCGGGCAGCGGCTCCTGGTACAGCCGCGCGTCACCGCTGTACGCGCCGCTGTCCGCTCTGGAGGAGCCGGGGCCCGTGTGGAACGAGCCCGGGGCCACGGAGAAGCCCGGGTCCGTGTGCTGCTGGTGCACGTGCGGCTGGTGGTACGAGTACTCCACAAACGAGTTCATGTCGGATGTGTCCATGCACGCGTCACTGCAAAAATCCGGACGTGTGAAAAGTGCCGTAAATGTCCTCAGAGCTCATAAATCACGGTCCAGCGCAGTGCGTCCCGGCGCGGTGTCCTCGCGCTCTGTGTGTGCGTGAGTGCGTGGGTGTGCGTAACAAGGCCACGGTGTCAACAACTCTCAACCTGTCTGCTCCTGACAGCGGGGAAATCACGCGAGAAGTGAGCCGTGTCAGCAGCGCTCAGGTCGGCTCTGCTCCATCACGGTCCCGGTGTGGTCCTGCTGTGGTCCTGGGCTAGTCCTGCTGTAGTCCTGGGCTAGTCCCACTGTAGTCCGGGCTTAGTCCTGAGTCCTGGCTTGGTCCTGGTTTGGTTTCCCTCTGCTCTGGGCTCTTTTCTTACCTCTGGCCGCTCACGTGACTCGCAGGTCGCCTATAGTGCCGGGAGGTGACTGCTCCGTGCAGAGGGGGTTTCCTATACAGGGACACCGTTTGTGCGCGCGCGCGGGCATTACCACACGCGCACGCGCCTCATCCATCACGGCCCGTGACATCAGCGCGACAAAGAGACTTCAATCAAACGGGCCCATCAATCTGCGGCGGTCAGGAGTGTGTCAGGAGCCGGAGAGGGGCGCACAGACCGCGGCCTGCTGCCCAGCCTCCCCCCGAGCCTCCCGAGCCCTCTCCCGGAGCCCTGTCCCGGAGCACAAAGAACCGCTCAGTGCTCAGCTGCTGCGGGGGAAATAACAGCTCTCCACAACCAGCACTTTAAAGAAAAAAGCCCACTGGAAACACATATGCAGCCACTTTCATTGATCCAGGCATCACGGGTCATCTGTGCTGGCAGAGGCTGGTGCAGGCTTCACCTCCCCTCTTTGGTTGTTATTCTCAGCTGTTGGTAAATAAATAATCACCAAATGGCACATGTATTTTCTAGAAGCATGTTTTAACCCTGTGGGAAAAGCTAACACCGGGTTAAACCAAGGTTCCCACAAAACCCACTCACTTGTCTCTCCCGAAATCCTCTTTATTCTCTGCCAAAATGTGCTCAAACAAACACTTCTGTTGTCAATGTAATAATTGAGAAATAGCCTTCATAAGATGACGAGACTCTGCAACCTTTCAATTTAGAGATATCAATTTGAAACATCTTCTGTAGTTTACTCTTAACACAGAATGTAGGCCTATTGCACATGTCATTCATCATGTTTTCATTTAAAAATAAGGCTTTTTATGTGTAGTGTAAAAAAAAAGACCACAACTGCACATAACATATTTCATTAGCTTCATTTTGTGACATTTTAGATACAAAAAAGGGGGGGTTTGTAGCCTATTTGTACAGAAAATTGTAGTCAAAACTCAAAGATTGCCTCTCTTTTTTGAGTTAAAACTTGAATTAATCTCAATTAGAATTAGATCTGAACAAATCCCTTTGAAAAATAAATCAAAATCTTGTTGATTGTACAGTTTGGTGATCTGCTTTAAGGCTGATCTTTATGTCTCTGTGGGAGTAAAATGCATTTAGAGAAATCGGCCTTTGCAGTTACAACGTCCCTCACTGCAAATGGATTCAGTGGAACGATAAAAGGTCTTTGGAGCAGGCTTGTTGTTTCCATGTCAAAGCGTATGTGTTGAGAAGGCACAGAGATACAATTTATTAATACGTTAAATACAGCACAGTTGGAAAAAATAATATTACAGACTGTTAATGAAGCAAGTATTAAGTTCTAAAGTTATATTCCCAGACAATTCACAAAGTTGTTCTAAGAATTATTAACAGCAGTGACATGTTCAACCTTCAACCTACACACTTTTATACTTTTATTATCTTATAATAACTACACCTTAATTAACCTTAAAAAATTCGTTATAAACATGTTGTTTATTAGTAACTACTTAATTAAGGTTAGGATTAGGAATTAGAGCCATGGTATTAATTCAGTAGTTACTAACCTGAATCATTCTTAATAAACAATAGACTCTTTAAAATGCTGTGTCATCAAAATTCCAGAATGGAGGCAAAATGAAGCAGACTGTAATTCATTTTCAACAATTCTCTCACATCAGATTTAAATACTAATGGTTTTAAGTCGTTATGGGAGGGAAAAAGCTAAACTAATTCGAATTTACAGCTTAGAAATGTCAGCTAGTTTGCTCTTCTGTTACAAAGAATGGACAATATTCATTTTTTTAGTTCTGAAAGTGTGTTTGAGCTTCACAAAAAAGTATAATTTACGGTAAAGTATGTGATATATCTGTAGATACAATTAAAAACAACTGTGTTCATCGTCTGTCGGTATTTGTCCAGTTAAAGCTCAAATCTGGAGCTTTCCTTCATCAAAAATGCTAAGAGTTTATCATAATCTCCTGTAACATAAATAAATCATGTAAAATACAATAATAAATGTGTTTAAAGCAGCTCTGATGTCACTCACATATTTCAGACTGGTTTTCATTTCCCAAAATCATCCCAGTTTTTCATATTTTGTGATGTTCTAAGGTTTATCCCAGTTTCTCCAGTGAAATCACATTCGCACTTCACTTTTGCTCCATTCTGGACTTTAGAATATCTCTGTATGTTGTCTGTGAATTAAGTCTTTGGTCAAGCTGTAAGGCAGGAGTAAATGTAGTTTTTATAAAGTGTTATCAAAGTAAATGACAAAAGCTGCTTCTTCTTTGGATTTGGATTTGAGCAGCTCCTCAAATCTCAAATCCGATGATGCGTCCAAACAGAAACTCTAACGTTTGCCATCAATAGTCCTTCACTGTTTATTTGTTTATTCTCAGAACTCTTCAAAACCAAATGAAAAACACACTTGGACTATCAATCTAAGAGTAAAACTTTTATTTATCAGTTAAGATTTCACAATGTTAATATTTACGGTCGAACATAGACAGAAATGCATCAAAAAATACAACATTTCCCCCCAAAAATACAAGCAAATTATTTTTTTTAATCTTCCAGTTTTGACCAATGACAAAAATCCTATTCATACTTTCTTTAATGTATTTTTTTAGAATTTTTTGTATTCATCAATTCATTTATTTATGCTTTCTGTGACACTGGTTGAATTTCTATTAGATTAATATCTCAACTTTGGACCAAACAGACAAATGCAAAAAATAAGCCAAACATATCTCCATTTTTGTCTCCTCCCCCATGCACGGATCTTTCCCTGACTGTGGGTCGATGATTGGCCCCTCAGACACTGGAGGGGCCCCTGCATAGATTTCTGATTGGGACCCTCGTTTGTTTTTCGGTGACAATGGATTTCTCCCGACGCTCCCTGACACTGCGTTCGCTAATTGAATGAACAGTCAGATCAGTTATAGAAATAAGGTTAGCGCGACACCGGGCCTTCTGCTGGCCGCTCGGACCCGCCCATCCGGACCGAACAGGAAGTCTGGCGTCGCCGTGACAACCGTACAGTCAAAGAGTTTATGAGACAATGGAGGACTGACGCTGAGTTCCGGTCGGAGATTGGAGTTCCGACTTAGATTCACGCTGGAACACTCTCACTTCTCGGAATTCTTACTGAAACTCGGACAACATTTCCCAGACTTTGTCCGAGTTAGTCAGTCCAACATGGCTGCTCCTGTGTTTGGATAAAGTTTGACATCCGACAGTTCAAATATTGATAGTCCTTGTGTTATTTTGGCTTTAGTTTCTTGTTGAACATTTTAAATACTCTGTGATGCTAACGTCGCTAACATCTCTACAGAGCTAATGACAGGAGCAGAACTTCACTCTGTCACACTGTCTGGGTTAATAAAATAACTTAATTGGATCCACGTTTTGGCTGATTTGAGCATTTGAACATAAACGATAATGTGATGCTGTACTGTCCAGACCAAATAAACAGATACATGCATTCAAATTCAATTAAACTGTCTTCTTTGGCAGTATCAGCAGTCACCTCCAGTCTCTCTCTCTCTAAAACATACAACTCAAGTTATAAATCTGGGATAATAATGGGCTTACATTTTAACAACTACATCAAATCTATAACATCTACAGCTTTTAACCGTCTAAAAAAGCAAAATCAAAGTTATGGTGTCTAAGGCAGACTTGGAGAAACTTGTCCATACCTAAGGGACCGGCCTCCCACTGGCATCAGAGTCAGACCCTCTCACAACCAGAGGGCACAATTTTCCTCAGGTTTAAGGAGTTAAGGAGTTTAAGTCTGGGCTGAAAACAGTTCTGTTTGACTGGGCTGGATGACTGAGATCGTTTAATGTGCATTTTAACTTCGTTCTTCTTTTAACGTTGATTTTAATGTGATGTTTTTGTATTTTCACTTTTTCTATTGCAATTTTAATAGGTTTTAATTCACGTAAAGCGCTTTGAATTACATTTGTACTCATTTTGCTTAAGAAATACACTTTGCTTGCCATGGTGGGGCCCTCTGCGTCTTGTATGTTTTGATAAGTGGCCCTCGATGAAAAAAAAATTTTTTGGTTTGTGAATTTAGGACCATTCTAAATTCCGTAATGAAAGCAAAAGTCAAACAGAAAATAATGTGATCTGATCGTTCATTTCAGTCTAGGTTGAAACTGACTTTTAGATGGAAGTCAAAACATCTTGATTTGTCCTTTTGAATCCCTCCCTAACACTTTTCCTCAAATGTCCATCATATTCTCTTCCCCCAGTTTCCAAACCAGCGGTGCACATGTCTCCAGTCCAGTACTTACCGCTCTGAACACACTTGTACACTCTCCTGCCTCACACTTCCTCCCCCCTCCTCCCTCCCGCCGGTCCCTCGTCCGTCTCCTCCTCCCGGGGCCCGGCTGACGCTGAGTGATGGCCCCGACACGAGGCGCTGCGCCGGCTGCCCACTCCGGAGCGCTCCGTGTGGGCGGCAGGTACAAGAGCGGCGCCTGGTGAACACGGCCGAGTGGGCTGAAGTCTGGAGGAGCAGACCGGGACAAGATGTGGAGATCAGAGTCTGCCCACGCTCGGGTCAGAGGTCGAGTGCCAGAGTCTGTTCAGGCACATGGCGGTAAATAGTTAGGTGGACAGTCACAGAGGT
The DNA here is from genome assembly GCA_019453435.1 of Rhinogobius similis. Lineage (NCBI taxonomy): Eukaryota > Metazoa > Chordata > Actinopteri > Gobiiformes > Gobiidae > Rhinogobius > Rhinogobius similis. The sequence continues at coordinate 36,109,585 of CM033631.1, forward strand.
TATGTGTCACGTCAGGACTGAGGTGTTCAGTTATTTATCGGATGGTTTTGTCCTCGGGGCCAGAAACGGGGAACAGGCTTTGGAAATATGAATGAAAGGCGTTAACAACATCTGCAGGAATCAGGTCTAAACCAGGACTAAACCAGATTTAAACCAGGACTAAACCAGGTCTAAACCAGTTCTATAAACCAGTACTAAAACAGGAACAAACCAGATCCAAAGCAGGTCTAAGTCAGGTATAAACCAGATCTAAACCAGGACTGAGACAGTTCTCAACCAGGATGGAGTCAGGTCTAAACCAGGTCTAAACCAGGACTGAACCAGGACTAAACCAGGACTAAACCAGGTCTAAAACAGGACTAAACCAGGACTAAACCAGTTCTATAAACCAGTACTAAACCAGGAACAAACCAGATCCAAACCAGGTCTAAGTCAGGCATAAACCAGATCTAAGCCAGCTCTAAACCAGGATGGAGCCAGGCCTAAACTAGGTCTAAACCAGTACTGAACCAGGACTAAACCAGGTTTTAAACAGGACTAAGCCAGGAATAAACCAGGTCCAAACTAGGTTTAAGTCAGGTATAAACCAAATCTAAACCAGGATTGAACCAGGACTGAGCCAGGTCTAAACCAGGTCTAAATCAGGTCTAAATGAGGACTAAACCGGGTCTAAAACAGATCTAAACCAGGACTGAACAGGAGATAAAATATTTTCTATATTTTATCTGGACTAAACTCCTGGAATGGTACTGGCAAATGGAACACAGCGTTTTGGCAACAAACGCTGGAGGGATGTACAGTCAAAGATTTGTCCAGTCACTCACAGCCCCTGCTCTGCTCTGTTACGTTGTAGAATTTGCTGATGTGATAGAGTCAGATTGAGGAAATGGGTCTGTGTAACTCTGTGCAGATTCACTGCTGCTGAAAGAAATCTCCAAATTTATGATCCACAGTTGTTGAACCTTATCATTATTTGTTTTGGATTGGCTTTGGATTAAAGTCCTTTTAACTGATGACAATCACATCTTTGAAGTTGTTGGTACATGCTGACAGGAAATACATCAAACTTGGTCCCAGTTTTTGTTTCATGTGAATAGGCCCAGTAATTACAGAAATATGAACCATAAACCTAGTCAACAAATCTGCAATTTGACATTTGATCTCTACCAGCGACTTCTGACGTGTCTCAGCTCCATTTGAACTATAGAGATTGTAGAGTGTTGTGATGTCACGTGAACCAAACCTGACTGTGAGCAGTGCTTTCCGTCGTATAGACCTTTTATTTCCAGGGATGTTCCTACAAAGGATTTAAAGATACAAGCCTCTAAGATGGCTTCGCAAAGCTATATACAATAAAAAGCTACTGGGGATCAACAGCTATTGTCCAGTTTGAAAAATATACATGATAAAAATATCAACACTTTTGCTTTTTCTCCCATTTTGAGATGAACTCAAAGCTTTTTTCTATAAACACAAAAGACTAATTTCTTTCAAATATTGTTCACAAATTTGTCAAAATCTGTCTTAGTGAGCTATTAATATTAATAATGCCATTCACCTCTCAGGTGTGGCATATCAAGATGCTGATGAAACAGCATGGTTATTGGCAAAGGTTTGCCTTGGACTGGCACAATATGAGAACACTGTGAAATGTTCAATTTTGCTTTATTGGGGGGTCTGAAGGGGTCCGAAATAGTGTCTGGTGTGACCAAAATGGCTGCCCAAGTTGCTGGATATTATCACAACTGGAACATGTTGTCTTATACGCCGATCCAGAGCGTCTCAAACATGCTCAATGTGGACATGTGGCACACTGAGCATGCGCTCTGGTCACCCACGACCATCAGCTCATGTTTCAGCTGATAATGCACAGCCCCATGTGGAAGGAGCTGGACACAGTTCCTGGAAGTTGAAAACCTCCCAGAAATCTTGCATGGCCAGCACTCACCAGACATTTGACCCATCCAGCATGTTTGGGATGCTCTGGATCGGTGGATACAGCAGCATGTTCAGTGTCTTCTAACCAGCTTAACATACAGCCGACCTCAGAGATGTGCCAAGAACACATCTCCAGGGGTCTCATTTATAAAGCCTGCGCGTGAGATGTTCCATGTTAAGACGTCATTAAGAAAAAGTCAGCTTGAATTGAGCAGTCCTGTCCCAAAACTCAAACTTTACATACCACTGTTTTCATAAATGAAGCAGAAGGACATCTGTGCTCAGAGATGAGAAATGGAGATGTCTGTGTAAGTTTGTGTTTTGTCCGTACTTGCACTTCTTCGTAGAATTCCATGCAAAGTTTTATAAATGAATCATCAGATCAGTCGTAGTCAGGAGTAGCTAGCTGGAGGACTGGGCTTCTGTGCATGTCAAGAGGAAAATCCGTGCAGTAACCCATCCTCCATCATGCCCCATCACCATCTCAACCATTTTTCATGTGTGAAATTTGATAATTTATTACTCTCTGCTATCATAAATACATTAATTTACTCAAATTCTTAAAAGTGTACGTATAGCTTGCAGAATGACGTCATGCTAGCTTTGTCTGTGGCTTGGACGCAGCGAGGCGGAGCGAGCAGAGCGCAGAAGAAGCAGATGTTAGCAGGTGACACTGACGGATTCCTCTGCTCTGACAGCCCAGAGGAGAGAGAGGTCACGACCCCAGGAGGAGGGACAACTCTTAACCTAAACTGTATGCGCACACCAGGAGAAAGACACATGTGGTTCTGATGCTAGCCTGCATGGTGGATATACACTTTCAGGAAATGACTGAAGTTAAGAGCTGTGATTCATTTTATTAACCTATTGTTTGAAAGTGAAAGTAAAACTACGCTGAAGGAGAGGCTAAATACGTGAGGAACAACAGACAAACACAGAACATTTTCAATACAAAAGGAAAAGCAAGTTTATTTATAGAGCTAAATTTGTACAAAGCATAATTCAAAGTGCTTTACAGAAAAGGAAAATATTAATTTAAATGCCCAATGCTGACAACGGAAACATAAGTATCGTTTATATCCTTAGATTGTGGAATGCATAATTTACCATGGAATGTTTTATTTGTGAAAGAAATACAGCATTTCCTTTAACTGTAAATGGTGGTATTTACAACAGTTTGGAAATAGCATCAAAAGAAGACAAAAAATAAACAAACAGATAGTTACCATTACAAATGAAAATAAATATGTTTAGTAAAATCAGCATGGTTTGGTAATCTGATTTCCTTGGCTAGTATACCGAGCAATTTGTTCCATAAACATAATAAACATCACCGGTGATAAAGGGCAGCCTTGTCACATACAACATGGACTTGAAGCAAGTCTGAACGCTGTATTAAAAAAGTTGAAGATTGAAAGATATATTCTAAAGGTCATCATATCTTGTCTTCCAAATATGACTCTTAATATCCATTGCCATCAAGTGTTTTTGATCATATTTCTTTAGTGCATGTAAAAACAAGCACACAAAAGGATCTAAGTATTGGGTTATCTGTCTGTTGATTTTTAATTTTTTTTAATTTTGTACTGGCCATGTAAATATGATAATAAGGAGCGGAAAAATACACACACATAATTTCACATGATCTCTTTTATCTAAACTCCCACAATACATACTCATACAACTGCACAATAACTCATGCTTATGTAATAGTGACATTATGTAAGGTCAAAGCACCATTTTCAAGCACTGTATTTACATACCATAGTGTACCTTCAATAATTGACTTGTATACACATTTCTTTATTCTGTTCACTCTTTGACCTTTATTTAACCAGGTAAGAACCCATTGAGATCAAAACCTCTTTTTCAAGGGTGACCTGGCCCCAGAGGCAGGAGCCTGTTGTACATGTTTTTAGTGGTCGGGGACACCGGAGCACCCGGGGGAAACCTACGCAGAAATGGAAACATGCAAACTCCACACGGAAAGCCCCCGGGCGGCTCGGGAACCTTCTTGCTGTGAAGCGAGAGTGCTAACCACTGCACTATCGTGCTGCCCTAATGATCACTGATCAATATTGTTTGTCAAAGTACATGTATATAGTAACACAAATCCAGAGGTTTCCACTTCCAACAGAAGTCATTTTCAATTTGATGGTACTGGCTTAAGAAACTGCACTGAGTAAAGTCCTGTCCTAAAGGGAGGATTTTTAACTGGTTCTGGTTAGGGATGAAGTTGATTGATTGGCAGATTGTCCAAATGGATATCCAAATTGGCTGATACAGCGAGAGAGTTATTGTTTTTCCATATGGCTTTTAAAGGAGTCCCAAATTAGGCTTAAAACTATTTCAGTTGGTTCCATTCTGGGACAACACTAGATCTGGTTGTGTTGGGTTTTGTCCTTTAATACTTATATGGATGATAAGATCTGGTTCAGTCAACTGGATTGATGTGGTGGTTATGAGTTCATTGCTTATTTGAACCTGAAATTTGAACCTGTTTACTGCCTCAGTATGGATCGTTCTTACCCTGTTGTGATTGTTTACAACGCTATTGTGCCGGAATTAGCAACCAGTTCACACCATAGATTAGAAATGGTGGATTAAAGTATGGTCTACCTTCTGTTTACAACCGTATCCTCACACCTTGGTCACGTGAGAGATCAAGCCAATCTAAAGCGAATCAGTTACTAAACAGCAGTTTAAGGAGAGCCAGGGAGACCACAGTAAAGTTAGAACAACCATAACTAGGCCACAGGTAAACAAAGGCAGGGCAGTTTCAAGTTATAAGGACAGTGCTGTATAAATGTTTCTCAGGCCAATATTATTAGATTGAAAATGATTTCTGCGGGATTCTGTGCAGTGGCCAAGTGGATAGCACACATGCCAGGCTCCATGTGCATCGTGAGGTCAAATCCTGCTCTGTCAATCTGCTGAATGTCCCCCTTTCTCCCGTCCTCAATTCATGCTACACTGTTCTGTCCAACAAAGCATACAGGCCAGAAAGTCCTCAAAAATGAATCTACCTTCATTATTCTTACACTTTTATAAGAAAAAAGGTACTTCCACTACTAACCACGTCTACAAACGAGCTGCCCGAATTCTGCTTAAATGTCAAATTGAAAAGTTTCATCCCGCTTCCGTCGTTTGTGTATCGACAAGCGAAGAGCTTTGGCGAGGGTTTAGTGAAAGGGCTTTTTGGACATGAAATTACATCAGTCCACACAGACACCGGCGGCTCGGATGTCCACAGAACCAGGAAGTGGAGTGGCGGATTCCTGGAAGCGGGGCGGAGCGTGGGGCGTTGGAGGACCGTCTGACAGCCCTGTAAAGTGATCCCGGCGCGAGTGTGAAAGCGGAGGGGTCCAGACTGCTGAGGAGGCACTGGATCCATAAACCAGACACATAATGGACTTTATTAATAACGCTAAAATGTCTGGAGGCGTTGGAACAGAGGAGAAGACAATAACAACAACAATATTTTCTAGAGACACTCAGAGTCTATTTGCTGCTTTTTGAGTCGATACTACTTCCAGTCACACGTGCCCTGGAGCAGACTGACAGAGGTGTGGCTGCTCGTCAATCATAGCTTACTTTTCTCTGGCAGATTCTGCAACAGCGAACTACGTTGACTTCTGAACTACACCGGCTTTTAACAAAACAAATACTGGAGATATGAGCAGTCGTTCTGCAGCAAAGCGCAAATTTGATTCAATTTCTGTTGGAAATGGACGGACCACTTTTGCACTTTAAAGCATGTGGCCTTAAGTGTAACCGTTCTTCTTCCATTTACTGTAGGTTCGCGGTGAAACAGGGCTGTCAGTGTTTATGGGAACATTATCTAAACTACGCATTTGTATCTGATATCAAAATATCTGCTTGTTGGCCAATTCAAAAGTATTTCTGTCGTGTTGTGAATCAAATAAAACAAGTATCAGCAGAGGGGACAAAACTTACCCTCTATGGAGTGAGGTTTCACTAGCAAGGGCACCACAGAAATCAGAGTAAATATTATGTCTAAAGATGATGATTATTAAAGACAAAGTGATTATTGACAGTGACAGTGATATTTGTTGAAGTTATATTCAACAAAGTGATGTTTGTGTTGACCCTCAGTTGTCCCGGGAGGTTCCGTAGCTAAATAAAATAAAAATTCTGTCAACTAGACAATTGCGAGAAAAAGTGATTGGGTCCTGGTCCAGCTCTGTTCATTATGATGGCAGTTTGGTGATGTTAATTATGGATCTATCAGAATAACTGGATAGAGTATTGATAGCTTAAACCTAGCCTTAAACCCTTAACTGCGGCGCACAAACCCTCTACAGCCCACAAAGCACTTTTCCCATGGAGTGAAATGTAAAAACAAACTGCTTGTGTCCGGCTGTTGGAGATCGGTTCAGATCATAATCATTTCCTCGGTTCAAAATCCTTCAAGCCAAAGATTAAAAAAACAGCTTCTTAATCTTTGGCTTCAGCTCGCTCTGCGCAGGAGGCTCAGACAAACGCCCTGTTTCTGCTGTTTCTGTCAATGGAACTCTGAACATTTGGACCTATGATGTCACCCATAACAATCCCATTGTTTTGTGCTGAACATGATCACTGCTTTTGTCTAAAAATGTAGCGTTTCCTGGAAATATGGAAAACAGTGCCGGTCTAGATATGTGTGCATCATGTTAACATGTGTGTATGTACTTAAGGATTAATTGTAATCTTATGCGAATGACAAGGGTGAGTGTGGGTTTAATTATAAGGTTCTGTGGGTGGGCCGGGGGAAGAGAAGGAAACAAAAAATTGTTGTCATTGTAATTGTTGCTTATATGTACAAAGATGATTTTTTATGAGTTGACAGTACATGCAATAAATATACAAAGTTTAAGAAACAAACAACTCTCAAGATTTGTTTGGATGAGTATTACAAACCTTTATTAGCATGTTCACCCACGGTCCCTGAAGCCCCAGCTGAGAGTTAGCACGCCAGCCCTGCAGCCGGCGCTTACTCGGCTCTATTTGCCGCTGGTTAATTGGCGCGCTCAGATTGAGTGACAACAGTCGTCCGCAGTCTCTGGGTAGAGTCCAGCCGAGTCCGGGGAATGGCTCCCGATCGACCGCATAGGCACAGCTCAATAGTGCACAGTAAAGCGGCCCATTGACACGCAGACAGGGCCTATCGATCATGTGACGGCGCCGGGCCGCGGGAGGAAAAGTACTGCAGTACACCAAGTAGTGGTGGCAGTACGGCGACTCCTCCCAGCGTGCGCGCAGTACTGACATGTGTGAACTCTAATTGACTGTTTTTAAAGCCGTGACCCGCCGCATTCTCGGCCCGACGTGATCCGCGCCACGCTGGGACGCCATTTTGTCAGGTCCCTGGGAAAGAAGGTGAGAGCGGGGTCAAAGGAATGTGCGTGTGGACAGAGGAAGTGGAAAGGGTTCATTTAGAAAGTCAAAATCTAAGGACTAGTTGAATTTAAAGAAATAGTTCATATAAAAATAAACTTTAATCCGCTTTTTGATTGTGTTATAATGGTATTCTTCTTGTATTTTGATTCTTTCCTGCATGTTTGAGTAATCCTGTGTCGTCCTGTAACTGAGGCCAATTTCACCAACCCCCAGTCCCCGCCCACTGCTCTGTACTGACTTTGATTATTCAGAAGATTCCAACTCCAGGTAATACGAACAATTCAAAATAAAACTGTAAAAATCTGTTTCTTGTTACAATGAAATGTCACCATGAAGACACTTATCAGTTCTGCAGCATTTAACAGGAAGTTAATGGATCTCTTTCTATTATAGAGTAGTTTTAGATCAGTTTTAGTTTTAGATTGCATTTTACAATGAACAAAATTCAAAATAATAAGATGTGGTAGATGTGGACAAGTAAAAAAACTGAAAGAAAATAGACTGGATGCAAGTAGTAGAAACACTTGCACCACATTCACTACATCAAAAATGGGTCTAAACCAGGACTAAACCCAAAACTAAACCTGCTCTGGATCAGGACTAAACAAGAAGTAAAACAGGACCAAACCAAGTCCACATCAGGATTAAAATGGGCTCAATTCTGAAAGTGAGTGGTTCATTCCCAGTGTTTACTTTGAGTACTTGGGCAAGACACTTAAAAAGCATATGTCAGAACTACATTTCACTAAAGTGTAATCAACAGGATTATGTTTTAAGATTTTTCCCTTGTTTGACGGATATTGTTGACTAATTTGATGACCTGGATGTACATAAGCCGCCGGTGTTACTTATAGTATAGTATAATAGGCAATTCCATAACTGTAACCTAGCAACCATACGGTAAATAAGGGTCAAAGATCTTTTTTAGACTATGTTACAATATAAAAAAACTTTGCTAAACTATAAGAACATTCTTTTGTTCTTTTTGGATTGGTTCATGCCAACATTCGTCACATTTACAGCTGGTCGGAGACATATTGTTTCAAAAGAGTGTGTTTACTCTCTGGACTTTGACTTTTTATGAATGAAAATCTGGTTCACAAATGTTGGGTGAAAGGTGTCAGTTTTTGCCTGATAACGTCTCAGTCTGCGCAGAGATCAGCGCTTTTCCACAACTTTAAACACAGACTTTTAACTAGAAAAGACCTTCACGAAAGTAAAGCTCAAAATAATATTAAAAAAATGTTATAAATATAATAAATATTTACTGCAGCACTATTACGAAACACTTCAGACACTTAGAAGCCTTATTTCATTTGTTAGAAGATTTCTTGGAGTCCATTATGTTTGACCTGTATGCTAATCATCAATGCTAATCATCCATTAGCATTTTTCACATAACGTGCTACAACAAAGTCAAACTGCAGCTGTTCTTTTGTACAGTGTGATTTCTTGTTGTATAAATGTCAGAACCACAGCTGAACTTTAAAGATCAGGACTGTTCTGATGATGTAACAGTTTATGCAGATTTCCTTTAGCGTTTACTATTGTTTACATTAGGACTAGAACCAAGATGGCAGCCGGTGGTGTACAGGTCACATGTCTGGCGATTGTTGACATGTTTTTTTTGTTTTTTGTTTTTTTTAGAACCAGTGGGCGAGGCTACCGCGCTCAAATTGAGCCGCCAACTGTAGGCTGCCATGTTTGCAATCTGCTGCTGACCACTAGGGGCTGCTGCGGAAGTAGAATTATTCAATGCAAGTCAATGGGGAGTTAGACGTTTCAAAACCTACTTTAGAGCCTGGCTCAAAATACGGCTTTGGTCTCAAACGTTAGCTTACGGCTCTGTGACAACGCTGAGGGGGTGAATTTTTTTGAACCAGGCTGGTTTAGCGCTGTGATTTTTAAAGTTCGTGCATATCTAATGAAGAAGGCGGGCTTCTGGCGCCGGAAATGTCAGAGGCTCAGCCATACACCTACAGTGGGCGGTAACCATAGAGGCTACGACGGCAGTACGTCAGCAAAAGGCCGCCCCAAAGTCGCCCTCTCCCCGCCTCCCCACCGAGGGGGGAGTGGTGGGGGCTAACCCGCGGCCATTTTGAATTCTCCATGAATGAGCCGCATTATCATGAATGGGGCGGAGTGATGACCATCTGTCCACTATTTTTATGTCTATGTTTAGAACCCAGTGTTACTTCTTATTACTTTCCACTTTTATTTATTTTTATTTTATTAATTCATTTGTATCATTATTGTTGTTCAACAATGATAAATAATAATCACAGCAAGCTATAATTAGAAAATAAAAATGCACATTAACTTTCAAAACCTCTGGTATCTTTAAAAATATGTGCATGCAAAATTGACCAGAATCTATTACCTTAATAACATGTCTGGGGAAATACATTGTATTCCATAATAACCTCTTTCTCTTTTAGTGTAAAATACCTACGTGACTTTTCCCCGTTCCTTGTCTGCCAGGCGCCAAACTCGCACAGCAGACAGTACAGTACCTGTGTGACTTTTCCCTGCCTCTTGTCTGCCAGGCGCTGCAACAGAATGTACTTTGTGTCTTTTCCCACTCCTCGTCTGCCAGGCACTGCACTCTCACAGCAGAAAGTACAGTGCCTTTGTGACTTTTCCCCACTCCTTGTCTACCAGGCGCTGCACTCTCACAGCAGAATGTACAGTAGCAGCAGAGCGTACAGTAACTACGTGACTTTTCCCTGCTTCTTGTCTGGCAGGTTCTGCTCTCTTTTCGGGTGCCAGAGAACGTACAGTACCTGTGTGACTTTTCCCCACTCTGTGTCTGCCAGGCGCCACGCTCTCACAGCAGAACGTACAGTACCTGCGTGACTTTTCCCCGCTCCTTGTCTGCCAGGCGCCGCTCTCTCACAGCAGAACGTACAGTACCTGCGTGACTTTTCCCCGCTCCTTGTCTGCCAGGCGCCGCTCTCTCACAGCAGAACGTACAGTACCTGCGTGACTTTTCCCCGCTCTTTGTCTGCCAGGCGCTGCACTCCAACAGCAGAGTCTGTAGAACGGCGAGCTCTTGACGGTGAAGATGATAAAATCCGCCGCTCTCAGGATTTCCGCGCGGCTCTAAGTGGGCGATCTATCACAGACTTATGTAACCGCGCCGTACGCACACTCACGCGGAGGTGACGGTGATGTGGGAGATAAGGGAGCCGCCGGAGGTTCGGGTGCCAGGGCGACAGGCGCTGACAGCCGCGAGAGAGCCAGATTATGCAGCGCAGATTATGGAGCGCAGATATGTCCCATGCACACTGTCAGGATTAGGGAGACACAATACAACAAAATCTGGACTAACCCTGAAACTAAACATTGACAAGAGCAGGATTAAAGCTGCGGTATTTAAGTTTTTTTTTTTAAGTTTCTTTTTTTTGTAAATTTATGAATTTTGTGTTTTCCCCTGGTTGTTTTAAAAGCAGCGCAAAATTAGACCAATACACAATGTCTGCAACTAATAATAATATTTCTTGTCAACTAGGAAGTAAGATCTGAAAGCAGTGCTCTGATTGGCCAAGCTTGGGTGGTCCATCCTAGTTTCTTTTCGCTGTCTGAAAAATATGTTCTAAAGTTGTGCGCTCGCCTGAAACCCTTTGTGAATCCAAAGGGTTTGTGAGAGCTAGGGACGATAGATAGATTTAAATACCTACTTTCGCCATTTGCAGTTTGAAAATCAAGTGAACCCAGCTTTAAACTAGGACTAAAACAGGTCAAAACCAGGTCAAGCCCAAACTTGACAGTCAGAAATGCACCCAAAGAGTTCTGGGTTTTCTCTCCCTGGTTTGAAAATGCTAAGTAGCTCTGTGGTAAAGCTCAGCGAATGTGCAATGGTCCAGATAAGGCACGTTTCCATTGCTCCACTTCACCGGTTTCTCTTGGAGCTTTTGCGCTCGGTTGGGTTCATGGCAGCATGCATCTCCCACCGACATCATCCAAACATAACTAATGTTGTCTTAATAATATATCAATTCTAAATTACTGAATGACTTTCTAATTGTGGGGCCAATCTCAACAATTCACAAAAACACATTTAATAAAGTAAAGTAAGCAGGTTTGTCCTCAGCTTTTCCTGTGTTTATTTCCTTCTCTGCAAAGCCTCAACTCTGTGTTTTAACCTCTCTTTATGCAATACATTTTCTCTGGATAATATTAGATGCATTATGCACTGGAATTATCATATTTATGGGTGAGTGCTGTGCATCGATAAACAATAAACAGTTGATGCTAATGTGCTGTGCTAGCTTTGTTTTGCTAAGCTCAACATACACAAATACAATGGTTCATAACAAGATCAAGTCAGCGTTCGGTGAGAAATTATTTTTTCCTGTTTCTCTCTGCTTTTTCCTACTTGTTTTCACTTGAGTCTGTGTTCTCACTCATCCAATCATCTCACTCAAAAGAGTTTCTGGAGCCACAGAGACCCAGGCTGCTGTGGAAGCTAATACTTCTTAGTATCCTGTAAAGGGCCGGTACAGCTCAGTTTGAGACATTTTCTGAACGTACTGATCCGCTCCATAACGAACCCACAGACAGATGGCTGAAGGATGGACTTTTTGGACTCTGTTCTATTTCTGGTCTTGTCCAGGGTTAGTTTTGAGTTCAGACTTCACCCACCTTGCATTTAAACATGTCTTTGAGCACGTGTAATGATCAGAGAGACTGCAGGCAAAAATGGCAGTTGTGCTTCTGTCAATAACCAACTAATTAGACCTAAACTTGGACCAAACTGAGCTCACACTTGTCCTGGTTTAGTCCTGATGTATGCAGACTTTATTGAGTCTTTCATGGGTGAGTTCACACTTGCACATTTAGCACATCAAAAGAAGAAGAAGAAGAAACTAAACCTGGACTCGATCAAGATAATAAAATTGACTCAATTTGGGATGAAGTAACTCACCCTTCGTCTTGATTTAGTCTTGATTCAGTCCTGGTCTTGTCCAGGTTTAGTTTGGGGTTTTGTCCCAGTAAAAAAAAAGAAATTCTGTCCTCTACTACTACTACTATAATAGAAATAAGCTAATGCTGCAGTTTAAAAGTCTTATTTTATGTTCTAATCCTAATGTGCACTCGTATGTATTTGTTTGCCACATACTCATGCACAAAGGAGGATATACAGTGACATCTTCCAGTGAACATGCTGCTGCTCCACATGCCCTTCTCACAGAGTGTTTGACCGTTTGCTTGTGCAGTAAAATGATTGATATCGTGTTTCATCAGACCTTATTGTTCATCTTGTTGTGCGTATGTGCTGTTGGACTGACGCAGACCAGTGGGGATTCCAAAGCACAATACATTGCATTATTTATAATACAACCTTAATAAAATATGAATGAAATATGATATATGAGCTTTAAATAACTACGGTTTATGAATCTTTTTTGTTGAGAGCAACGTCTGCTTCAGATTTCTGTTTTGGTTGAGCAATATGTTTATGCACTATTTACGTGGAAACCAGGAATAAAACCAGGTCTGACCCAAAAATGGACCAGGGACTGACCCACTGGACCGGACCAAGAACTAGGTCCAAACCCAGAATAAAACAGCTATACAGATTAATTTAAAAAAAACAATAATAATAAAAACTAAGATGGAGCAATAAGCAGCAATAGATTTTATTCTTTTGTAAAAAAAAATAATAAAATAAAATAAATAATTAAAAAACATTCTTTAGCACATATCTATATCTATAACTCGTATTAAGAGCTTGGTTAAATAAAATAAATAATGAAATAGCAATATTTTTAAAAAAGACTATCTCGTTTTTTTCTTTTTTTCTTCTTCAAAATATTCTATTACAGGATTATTATAAGTATTTAATTTGTTTTTGTTTTTGTTTTCCCATTTGTCCAGAGGAGTGCTCTGATGGTCAGGCCCCTTTGAAGAAACTATTCAACATGGAGGTGTCAAATAAAACACTCACAGACGCTCACGCCGTATCCAAGCTTTCTTTCTAGTTTGTATTTAGTTCAGTTGTAAAAAGTGCTCAAGTTTGGCATCTTTATTTTGCTGATATGTGTTTTGGATTAAATAAAGATGTCTTTTCTTCTCCGTTTATGGAGCTGATCTAACACCAGGTGTCGCCAAAAAGACACAACACAAGACATCAGTCCATTCTCCAAATTATACAGCAATTTATATCCTCTTTTGTGAGTTGTAGTCATTTGTTTTGTAAAGGTCCTGTTAAAATGACTTGATTTGCACACGACGTGGAGTTTCTTTCCTTTCTTTTCCACAAATGGAAAGGCCTTTTTAATTTTTTTATTAATACATAACAAGTTTGTTTTGATGAATGCAGCAAACGTCACTATTATCAATAAAGCCGCTATTTTAAACCAAATTCACTCTTAGTTGATGTGAATAACATGTTCCATAATCAATAACAATATCTGATGTGTTTAATGCAGTGGCGGACCTAGGGATTTGGGGGCCCAAGGCAAAATTAAGTACAGTCCCCTCCTCATCAAGTGTGATATTTAAATTTATTCATATTTTAACTTTTCTGTCCTGTTTCTTAAATTGTTCTTGCAAAACACTTTTTTTTTTTTTTTTTTTTTGGGGGGGGTCCTTAACCAGAAGAATATTTAAGAAATCGGACCATATTTCCTGTTTCCATTTTACACATATTCCTGATTTAAACACATAGTTCATCCCATATGTACTAAAGAGTAAATATTTGATAATCCCAAACTACTTTGTTGGTCTTTTTCTTATTAAAAAGTACTGCACTACTTCACTGCGATATTGAGAAAATAGTAACTGTTTAGTTGCGTCTCTGATGATCGGGAGGCATCTTACTGGGGGCCCCTGTTGCCTAATGGTAAGTCCGCCACTGGTTTAATATATAAGTCTGCTTTGTGTCTTTACAGCACTTTCCAACGCTGATTAACATTAAATAATAATCATATTTGTGGCCATTATCTGTTGTTATCTGTTATATTCACTTTTGACTTTGCTTTGGAAACGTTCTATTCAAGGCACACGTGGCATTTGGCTACGCTCACACATTTCAACCTGAAATAATACATAAAGTCCATGTCATGATTTTTGATGAGGGCCTGTTTACTACACTTTTAAGAATCATTGTTTCGGAAATGAAATGTATGGATCTTTCTCCCTTTTTTTTAACCTGCCCCTGCGATGATGTCATGTGAACCCAACCTTGACTTTACTGTAACATCATTTGTAATATTTTGCACACTTTTGGACCAACCTGATGAAACAGCACGTGGAGTATTTCGCTCTCACAGTCATTTGCCCACTTTAGCTCGTGCACCGTGTTTGTTTTGGACTGTTCTGCTCCTCCACGGCCTCTCCACAGTTCACACAACACTTAATAACCGTTACACGTCCAATAAAACAAAGGCACAGGGTTTATTACATCACCAGAACCCGGATAATGCAGGAGGAAAGCTGCTCTCCCTCTCTCTCTCTCTTTCCCACAGCTCCCTCGTGCGCGCGCACCCTCTCCCGCTCGTGCACGCGCCTGTCACGCAGCTCCTCCACTCATCCTGTAATGGCTGCCACTGCTCATTGTTCACATCCTGCTTTGTCTCCAGCGCCATTTTGACTCGGCGGCGGCGGGAGGGGGAGGAGGAACCCGCGCGCGCGCACACACGGCACGGCACGGCACACATACACACAGTACAAAAAAGCGACTTGTCCGGTGCAATTTTGTCGTTGTATTCGTCGATATATCGTTATGACGGTGTGGCAAAATGTATCGGAAAAGTATCGCAAAAATGGCTGACGCGTGAATGTTATCGCTGCAAATGATACGTAACACTTGCATGAACAAAGACGCAATGCATAATGAACAAATTATTATTATTGTTATTATTAGTACTTAAAGTTTGTTTGCGATTGTGATTTTTGCGTCAGCCGATATTGCGATTTTCCGCAATATTATAATGATATCAACAAAGCTTTGTTCATGCTATTTAATGTGTATTGCAATATTTATCGCAATAACATCAAATCATGATGAGTCTGTCAGAAATGTACGACTTTAGTGTTTTTATTTTTTTTTGTTTGTTTGTTTTTTGAAAATGTGTGTTTTTTAAATTAACCTGGCATAGTTAAGTCCTAAAATAGCCTTGATTTAAGATTTCGTTTTGACACATCATTAAATTAAGGCATGCATATTTTCGTTTCAATATCACTGAAATGATTTCGTCAAAAAAGAATATTCAAATATAATAACTGCATTGCTGTAATAGCAGACAGAATACTGTAATCTTTTTCAATTTTGTGCATTGCCGAAATAACGTGAACATTTTGGATTCTTAAAAAAAAAAAGGTCTGACGTGGTTCGTAGTCCACGCTGTTGTCGTGCGTAATCTGCTGTAATCGTGCTGTAATACTTTTTTTTTTAAGTATTACAGCATCGTTATATTCTTCATAATATAATAGGCCACAAGTCTAGAAAATAGGATTGAACTATAACAAATGATCAAATTAACGGCACTGAATTAATGCATATTTTACCAAATAATACTGTGCGTAAAATAACCACCTGTCCAAAGGCATTAGTTGCAAAATTAACCTATCAGCAAAAAAAAAAAAAAAAAAAAAAAAAAAAAAAAATACATAAATAAAATGTAATTGAATAAAATTAACGTAAAATAAACGTGAAAAAACATTTTTAAATAAATGAATGAAAGCGTAAATAAATTGAGAAAAAACGATTAGACGTATTGTTTAACAAAATTGTCCAAACGGGACGGTGTCGGTGTGTGAGCTGCGGAAACACAAAGCCATAATGAAAACTCCACGGGCCACGTGTTAAATGTTTGTGTTTTATTATTATTATTATTCTTCCACTATGAAAATATATGTACAATAAATAATTTTGCTTTTCACTATTAAAGGATCTGAATAAATAAAGTAAGAGGAGGTCGTGAGCAGACCCGGTCCCGTCCCTGTCCCGGTCCCGGTCCCGGTCCTGTCCCGGTCCCGTCCCGCTCCGCTCTGCGCCGCGCTCCGCTGTTCCTGAGAAGTATCCGTAAGCTGCACGTGGACGCTAGACTAGTACTAAAGTCTCCACAACAGAAGAAAAGGCTCAAATAAACCAGAGAATGCATTACCTGCGAAAAGAAGACAAATCCACGAGGGCCGAGGTGTAAAAACAAACTATTCCGACAGTGTTGACATTCAAAGTTATATATAAAAAAAAAAAAACAAGGTAAAAAAGATAGTTAGATTAGAGGAATGTTGAACTCTTCCTGTCCCGTGCGCGTCCATGCGCGTGTGCTCGTCAGAAGTTGAGGTGCTGTAAGTCTATGGTGCACAGTGTGCGCGTGAACAGGTCAAAGTCCTCCTCCGAGAAGTCCACGGGACTGTCCAGCGAGCTCTGCAGGCCCGGAGACAAGCACGCGTCCCCGGACAGGAAGGCCAAGTCCGGCAGCACCGAGGAGGACGACGAGGAGGCCGAGGAGGCGGCGGCAGCGGCGGGGTTTGAGGTGCTGTCTGCGGGCAGGAGTGTGGAGCTCTCCACGGGCAGGAGAGCGCTTTCCCCGGGCATGAGCGTGGAGCTGTCCGCGGGCAGGAGAGTGCGGTCCTCGGGCAGGAGAGGCCTACTGTCCCTGGGCAGCAGAGCGGTGCTGTCCACGGGGTTTTCAGCAGCTGCGGGCAGCGGCTGTGGGCGGTCAGCTGCAGCCAGGCTCTGACGGCCCTCCTCCGGCGTGGGCTGTGCTTTGTCCCCGCTGTCAGAGGCGTAGGCGGCGGCAGAAGATGGATTGCTGTTCCCGCTCAGCTCCGCGTCTGACTCCGCGGTGCCTGCCGCTTCGAGCGGCTGACTGGAGTACGGCGAGGAGGCGTCAGCTCCTTCCAGCGGCTCAAACCCCGCGGCCTCCCCCGCCTCCGGGCCTCCCCCTCCGCCGCTGCCGTCCCTGTGGTGCGTGGTCTGCCGCTTGTGTTTCATGCGCCTGTTCTGGAACCAGACCTTCACCTGGCGCTCCGTGAGGTCCAATAGAGCCGCGATCTCCACACGCCGCGGCCGGCACAGATACTTGTTAAAGTGGAACTCCTTCTCCAGCTCCAGCAGCTGCGTGTTGGTGTAGGCGGTGCGGAGCCTCCTGGAGCCGGCTCCAGCTCCGTCCAGCCCCGCCTGGCCCGGGTCTAAACAACACAACACAACATTCAGCACACTTTGATTTGAGCTCAGTCACTCTCTGCTTAATTCTGGACTTGTTTGTCTTTTATGGAGTGCACTATGAGTCTGTGCTGTAATAAAGCAGCAGGCCTCACGCGCTCATATCCTCACATTACAGAGCGGCATAAATGTATTTGTGCAGAAAAAACAAAGCGCAGATAAAGACGGATGGCGCTGGTGTCAGAGTGCGTCCTGGAGCATCACACACACACACACACACACACACACACACACACACACACACACACACACACACACACACACACACACACACACACACACACACACACACACACACACACACACACACACACACACACACACACACACACACACACACACACACCAGAGCTGAATAAATAAATCAGAGCTGAGGGAGGAAATGTGCGGGGAAATGTGGGAATGTAGTGCGGCGCTGAGTGTCACAAACTACAGCCTGCTTTTGTGAATGGATCAGAGGCGGCAGCCGACATGAACAGTGGGTGGGATTTTTAGCACCACCACAAATATAAACGTACACTATCACACTCAGAGTAGTGCGTTCAGGGCTGCAGAAGCGAGCCGGCGCTGGTGCAGTGCGCGCAGGCTGCTCTCCTCCTGACGCATGGCCTGTTCCACCCAACCCCCACTTCTCCACATCTTCTCTCTTTTCCTCCCCATTATACTTCCTTCCAACATCCAATATGGCTACCATCTCCAGTTGTGTTATGAATATATAATAGCTGCTGCTGCTGCTGTGACAGACCCGTGCAGCCAGAGCTCTAACACGGTTCCAAATCCTCTTTTACGCACAGCCAACGGCGCATTCCCACTTGAATTTAGATGACAATAAATCCAGTTTGTGTTGATTGGGCTATGATATAATTATTAATGATTGCTAATGAACGTGGGGGCAGGATGGGTGATGTGGAGAGATGAGGGCACGCATTGCAGCACAGTGGAAAAGCAGCGAGCATCACCGCACAAAAGCAGGATCGTGGATCATACGAACAGACACGCGGCCTTAAAAAAAAAAGAGCAAAAAGCATACAGTGTGTGTGGTATACCGACCTGTGGGGGAGTCCATGGCCGCAGACGAGTACCCAGAGGCGGTGGTGGGCGACGGGGAGCATGACGCGGGGGGTATGATGGCTCCTGCGCCATTGGAACCGCCGCCGCTGCCGCCGCCGATGCTGCTGCTGCTGATGCCAGGCTTGGGGCACTTTTTGGATGACTTCTTTTCCTTCATCCATGGGAACTCGGCCGGGGTGACAGTGGCAGCACCCGGGTTGGGGGCCTGTCCTCCCGGGTGCTGCTGCTGGTGCTGATGGTGGAGGCTCTGGAGGCCATTGCTCGCTGCGGTAGTGCTGATGTTAGTCCTCCGGTTGTGCTGCTGCTGCTGCTGCTGCTGTCTCGCTGGCGGTCTCGGCTGGCTGCCTGCGCACGGGCTGAGGCTGGGGATGGTGTGCTCGAAGGGAGGCGGAATTACTGTCGACTCCTTGATTGATGAAGTTTGAAATGACTCCAGGACGGCGGGGAAGGTCGTCAGGCACTCAGCTAGGGACGGCTGGCTGTTGATAAAACCGATCTCCCTCTCAAATTCAAAATTCATAGCTTCCCCTTCAGTCCGGGACCGGTTCTCCCACGGACGAAGACCCCCCGAACAATCCCTGCCGCTGCCGCTGCTGCTGCCCCGGAAAATCCAAAAACAAAAACACATCCACACGCGCAGCCTCCCCCAGAGCTCACCAAACAAAACAAAAAACACAGAAACGCGTCCTCGCCGCACAACGAGAAAAAGCTGCGTAAACGATGCCTATATGTCAAATAATTGTGTATATTGGTGATATTACAAGCGTATGGGGACCGGGGAAGGCTAAACTGAACAACTACGGGGCGAAATTGCAGCCAATTCCTGGTCATGTGACGCGCGGGAGCCAATGGCTGCGCCGGGGCCTGCGTGGAGGAGAGTGGGAAGATGAGGATGGTTTTGTGAAAAGCCTTGTGCAAAAAAGCTCGGTGACACGATTGCGCTGCTATTGTTGTGCGTCGTTCCAGGGGGTAAAAAGAAAAAAAAAACGTATGTGTGTGTGGGGCGCGACCGGGGCCGGAGGCTGGAGGCTGGTGCTGGTGCCCGGTCGCCATGTGCGCAGTGTAGGCGGCGGGGGAACGCGTAGCCAGCAGCCAGCAGCAGCAGCAGATCTTTGGGTTTTTTTTTTTACGCACCAAACAATAGAAGCAGCATCACTCGGGACGTTCGTGATGATGTAATGATGGTTCAAACATTCGATGACCGTGCGCTACCGTTTGCAATATGGCCCCGTACTGTCAAAGCAATCAAAAGTATGCTCCTGTAGGTTGTGAAAGTGAGAAAGAGACGGATAAGTGCTTAGGTTTTAGTGTGAGATTGAAGTGGCTGAGAGAGCAGGCGGCAGGTCGTGCGTAAGTGCCATATTTCCATTTTTTTCCAACTATAAATAATGCGTAAAACTATGGCATATATGAAAATAGTATGGACGAATTAAATAGAAGTGGTAAAGTTTACTATATACGCAAGTCAGGCATTAAAACAGTCAGTTAGGATGCAAACTTGGGCTAAAACGTGTAAAGTTTGGACCTGATTTTACGCAGCGGCCATGTTGAATGTAGAGCGTTTTGGAGAAGTTGGAAAAGTTGTGTTTAGTGACAAGTTTAGACATTCAATGGGAATTATTACTTGAATCATACACATTCTGTACATATTTGTTTTCTTTCACGTTTTAATGCATACAATTCCACAATTATATGAGTTTAGGTGGTTAGTATGTCCTAAACGATAAGACTTGCGTTTTATTTTGAAGCTGTGTGAATCTTTTGTGTTTTACATACTGAATTGGATATATTATGCTAGCCTTTTGGGTGTTAATGTTGCTTTCCTGTTTTGTTTTAATGCGTTTTAAGTATAATTTCACTCTATATTTATATTTAACAATATTTATGTTAACACTTTAAAAAACTGCATTCTTTGTCTATTAAATGAATCGTATAAACTATTTGTCCATTATGAGTTAACTCTAAGTTCATTACTGAGGTGAATTCAGGTGTAACATTTGCAAAGTGGTCATTTTACGGGTCCATTTCACAACAAATGGTACCTACATTCCTCAATCATGAGCCAAGACTCAACTCATAATGAACAAATAGTTTATTACGAGTAAATAAGGCTTAGTAACTGATTAAATAACGGCTCAATCTTGTCTTTGTAAACTGTTTGTTCTACTAATATTATAAAATGTGTTACCAAAACATAAATGCCTTGTAATGTAACGTTTGGTACCACATCATAAGAACTACAACCTTAATAAAACATGAACAAAGACTTAAATCATAATGAACAAACAGTTTATAACGACTTAGTAACAATTTGATGAAAAGGTTAGGGATTAGAGTGTTAATTAACTTGTTACTAATCTTGAATAACTCTTAATACACGTTTGGTCAGCATGAATTAAGTCTTTGTTCTTGCTTTATTAAGGTTGATAAAAGTGTGCGAAGTTTTACATAAATTACAAACACACTTTTATAACATTTTAGATTTGGATAATACGTTTTTAAGCCTCTATTACTTTTTTGTGCCTTGTCAGCAGTTTCTTGAAGTCAGTTCCTTTCCAAATTAAACCCAAACCCCTTGTTATTCATCAAACATTTCCAGCCCGGCGTTTTGACTTTTACGCACAGTTGCTCCAGAGCTCCAAACACGACTGCGCGCTCCCCGAGTTCACTGCCAGGTCGTCCTCCTCCAGAACCCGACTCCTGCTTCCCATAACGCTGAAATAATAAGGCGAGCGGCGGAGGCACATGTCGGGGAGAGCGTAGGAGCCCTCCTCGCCACGGGTTCACGACTTTTCGCGGTGGATATTTTCGGGGTGGAGGAGGAGTGGGAAGAGAAGAGGAACGCGAGCGGTGATCAATCTTTCCCTCCCCGCGCACAGGCTGACAGCGGCAGCCCCTTACCCAAAATAACGAGCCCCTTATAGTCGACTTACTCCCCCAATGCTATCTCTCTCACACTCCGGGATAAAGTTCAGGACGGAAAAAGCTTTTACGCACGAGCTTAAACGTCAACCTTTCAAACTTTTCCACGTTTAAGCCGTTCTGTAACAGTTTAGAAAGACTTTGAGCGTTTTCTCCTCAAGTTTGGTTGATTGTTCGGAGACTGAGAATGTGCGTGGGAGTGGGTGCTTTTTGGAGAATGTGAAAAGACGTAAAAAAAAGAAGAAGTGTGTAGGCCGTAACTTATAAAAAGCCCCAGAAAGTGCGCACACAAAGCACAAGCGGTTCATTTTGCACCAAACCAGGACGCGCGAGCACACAGGGAAGAAAACGCGCTTGAAAGTTATTTTATTTTGGGTGAAGTTCTTGCGCTTCTGTTGCATCAGAAAAGAGGACTATTTTTTGCTTTTTCATGACGCTGCACCGCTGTTGTTGCTAATGAAGGAACTTTGAAAGTCTCGGAGTGTTTTTAAATTGATTTAAGGGGTTTTGTTTCTGAGGAATTTGCTTTGTGTTTCATGTAAAACGCGTTTATTTGATTCGTAGCTGAATACTTTCCATCTGGAGTTTATTTTCCAAAACTTGGTGCCAGTTTTATTTCCATATGCAACAAAATATGAAACTAAAAGTCTAAAATGTCTAAACTATTTAATATTTACTATAAATATTTAGCTACACGGCTTTGATTTGGTTTTAAAAACGTGAATTTAATTTAAAACACATTTGATTTGACTCTGAGTTGAATAATTTCCATTTGGAGTTTATTTTCCAGGACTTTCCAGGACTTGGTACCATTTTTATTTCCAATTGCCACAGAATCTGAAACTAAAAAACAAAGTCTAAAATCTGTAAAATCTTTGACATTTTGCTAAGGACTTGGGTTTAATTTGTTTTTAAAACGTCAAGTTCCTTTGCATTTGATTTAAAACACAGTTATTTGGCTCACAGTTGAATAATTCCCACCTGGAGTTTATTTTCCAGGATTTCAAGGACTTGGGGCCATTATTATTTCCAATTGGAACAAGATATGGAACAAAAAACTGTAAAATGTCTGATCCGTTGACATTTTGCTAAAACACTTGATTTCATTTGTCTTTTTAAAACGTCAAATGGCTTTTCATTCCACTTAAAATGCATTTATTTGACTAATTTTCAAGGATTTCCATAAGTTGGTGCTATTTTATTTCCAATTGCAGCAAAATCTGAACCAAAAACCCAAACTCTTTTCACATGTTGCTAAAACACTTCACTTTGAAAGCAATTCTTAGAAATCTGAAGATGTTTTAGCAGATTCCAGTCTTTATCAACTTAAATAACAAACATTGGCACTTTTTTGGATAATTAGTGCAAAAAACAAAACTTAACTCCACCAAAAACTAAAATGGACAAAGTCAGCTGTCTATTTTTTTATCCACAGCTTTCCACGACTTTTAAGAATAACATAACCGTTATTTTACAAGTCTCGGTCACGTGGTGTCCGTGTATTTCCCGTTTCGCTTGACCTCCATTCAGTTTGGTTCGTTTTTACGCACGGAACCTTTACAAACTCCAACATTCGCCCCATAACTCGGCACCACCTGAGCTGAGCGCCTCTCTGGACCTCCACACTCACACTCCTCCCCTCTCCAGCCGCGCACCTCCGCCTGCTTTTACGAGGCAATAAATTAGCTCCAATCTGCGCTTATTGGTGTTTTTTATTGTCTGTTAGTCCAGCGGAGATGTAAAAGGGAAGCGGGGCTGTTATTTATGGTGCTCTGATTTATGGGAGATGTTTTTTTTTTCACGCCGCAGCTCCGGAGACACGCGTTGGAGCCGCGCGTAAAGGTAAAAAGGCGAGCGAACGGAGAGCGGCGAAACCACGTGACCCCGGGGCCGCCATGGCGCACAGGCCCGGGGCGTCTTCAAACATGTAAACACTGGAAAAGAGGGAGAGAGGAGCGTGGGAAAGAGACGAGGAGCCGCAGAGGTGCCAAGTACAAAAGTTAAAGTAACGTGAAATGGTACAATTTACGGAGGAGACTTTGTACTTTTGTATTTTTGAACTGATTTAAAGGAAGTACTTTTGGTTTGAGGGTTCTTTTTTACACGTTAGAGGCGACGTCCTGATTTAAGGTTTTGAGTTCAAGTCCCGGCTTTGAGAAAATAAAAATGTACATAAAATTCACTTAAAAAAGGGGAAGGAAATCTATATTGGTGCACTTCACTTTTGAGAACTTTAATAAGTGTCAAAATCTGTGTGAAATAGTTTTACTTTTTGCTCCTAAAGGATTTTTCTTTTCATTTCTTTATGTATTTCTTTTCTTTATGTATTTTTCTATAATAACGCAAAAAACAGAGCAGGTCTAGAGAGAAAAAAACATATACAAAGTCGATTTTTTAAGGGTTGTTTCATGCCGTGAGGTGTTTCCCCACAGTAGGAACCTTTTTCAATTCCTGGAACGTTTTTCCTAAGTTCCAGTCCCCATTCGACGCATGTTCATAAAGGAACTAGGGACTGGAAGAACACTTTGGGGGCTTTTCAGGCTCCTGCTCAGGGGAGGGTCCAACAACGTGGACTGGGTGGTTCCCCAAACTAAGTAGGGACTTTGGGAAATAAGGATTCAGTTCTTGGTACTGAGTGCAAAAACGCCTATAGTACTTTTACTTTTACAGAGCGAATTGTGAATGTGGGTAAAGTGGGAGACTCTTTGTTAGTTTTGTTTGAAATAAAATGAAAACATGTCTTGAAAGTAACACATTTTTGAAAAGCGTAGATGTCTGTTTTACACCGGCGAAAGAAAATATCAGAAATATTCCACCTGCTATCATCGTTAGTTGTAGTCGACTTAAAAATGCTCATCAACCAAATTAAAAACACACCAATTGTAAAATTGGTGTGTTTCGTGTGCGGTTTCATAAGAATGATGAGGAGCTAGGACTGTTGCCATAGCGATGAGTCATTTAATACAACATATTATATCTTTGAAGGGGTAAAAGTTCTCAAATAGTAGCTTGGTCTCTAAATGTTCTGTTTTGATGAGGTGTAAAAGCAAAGAACTACATAGACCATGATCCTTTGCAGGCCTTGCAATTCAAAATAGATCAATACATAAATAAATCAATCGATCAATTTATCAAACCAAGACAGAGGTAAGAAAAAAGAGACATTTCAGCTTTGAATGTCCGCATAATATTCGTCTGTGTTTGGAAATCAAGAATAATAGTGAAGTGAGTTCTATTTGGATATTGTTTCATGCCCAAAACTAATGGTTCATATCTCCTGCTTTTCATGGTAAAGAGTCAGTGATCACATTTACACACAATTCTAAACTAAATGCACGGCACCAAAAGCTCACCAAACCATGTGATCAGAACAGGTGTCAGTTCTCAGATAGTGCTAATGTTATATAAACCCTATTGATCGAAATAAGGAAGGAACAACAGGCCAAAGACTGTTTAAACGTTCACCTGGAAACAACAAAACTGTCCAATCCTGAAGACGTTTCATTAGAGGTCAATGTTGACAGATCTACAGGAAGATTAGTTCAGCCTGATTTATTCAGGTTTTATTTATTGATTTGTGCAATTTACTGAAATAGTAAATATTCTATCCAAAATGTCCTCTATCTTTGTATCTAATACAGGGGTGACCAAACTATGGCCTGGGGGCCAAATGCGGCACGCAGACCACGTTTTCTTGGCCCTCAAGCTTCCTGCTAATTTGGCCCAAATAACAAAACTAGTAGTTTTTGCTGTGAATTCATGTTGTTTTGTCTGTTTATGTAAAGCGTCTTTGAGTGTCCAAAAAAGCGCTATACAAGTCTGATTTTATTATTATTATTATTATTATGAAGTTCTGCTTTCATAACGTACATAACAAACACATGATACAGACCTAATGTTAAAGCTCCAATGCTCATTGAAGCTGTGGCTCGTCAAAGTCAAATGTAACATTCTGAATGATTCGTCTGTGGCCTCTGCTCTGTGAAGGCTTCAGTGTGGCTCTCCACATTTGGACACTCCTGACACAGACACATAAATTATAAAAGTAAAAATATCTTGGATTCAGAATTTACATCTTTGGACTGGAGTTTTCTAAGTGTACTTTTTTTTGCAGTTTACAATGTTTTTTGTTTGTTTTTTTGCAGAACAAGAGCGATGCATTGATCAGAGCTCACTATTGACTTTGTGCAAGGGAAGTAGGTCAGGGCTGCTGTGCTTGTTTACCCGTTACCATGACAACCGGCACATACAGTCACATGCTAAACAAACCCCCTCTTCACACACACACACACACGCACACGCACACGCACACACACACACGCACACGCACACGCACACGCACACACGCACACACGCACACACGCACACACACACACACACACACACACACACAGCAGCTCGGAATAACAGAACATTTTTATTAAAGAATTGTTGGACAGACAACTCTCTCAACAATGAAAAGAAAAAGCGCTACAAAGGACAAAGGAAAGAGTCTCCAAAAAGACTTTTCCGGCTAAAGTTTGTTTTCAGTTTGAGTCTTTTCGTTCCCTGTACAGGCCAAGACATTTATGTACAAGGGCGCAACCAACGGAAAACTACTCTTCTAAAATACACCAACTCAAATTCAATACATTAGACAAGAAGTAACACAATTTCATTTTTTTTTTCCTTTCGTAACAGGTAATGCTAAAAAAGTACAGTATCTTCTCCATATAAATACATGAAGGATAAATAATAATACAAAACAGAAGGTCTTTTTTAAACTGGCTATAACAAATAAATATTTATATACCGTCTGGAACACGCATTGGGCCAAAGACGCTTTGATTGGAGGGTCTTTAACCTTCAAAATAAGATTTCATTTTTATTATTTCACCTTTTGAACCATCAAAATGTAAACTCTAAGTGCAACAATGATGCCCCGAGGCGGCGGCGCGGCGTGGGCGGCCATTTTGGAGACGGTCGGGGCGGGGACAGTGTGTAGAGTTCAAAGGGCAAAGGGCAAACGGAGAGAGATAAAGCTAGGTGGCTACGCTGCAAAAAAGAAGAGTTCAGATAAAATCAAAGCTAGATACACTGCAAAAATAACCTAAAAAAGAAAAAGAAATAGAAAAGAAAACTAGAGAAAAGAAAGAGAAAATAGAAAAGAAAAAAAAAAACAAATTAAAAGAAAAAAGACACGAGGTCAGATTACATTATACACTGCAAAAAAGCTCCTCTCTAGTCCAAATAAAGTTAAAGTTAGATACATAAAAAAAAAAGGAAAAAGAAAAAAAAAACTGACAAAGAAATAGAAAACATGTCCAGGAGTTTACTTTTTTTTTAGTAGTAGACTAGTTTAGAATAATTTAGATTTCATGTCTGTTTGTTTGCAAATAAATATTTAAATCTCAAATAAACTTTTGCTGCAAATTGATACAAATCCAATACTTGCTAAATGCCTTCATTATGAGTCAATTTCTACATTTGCAAATAATTTTAAAATAAACATACCAATCCAGTCCAAACTTCAATAAAATTACATATATTCTAATAATACATTTCAAGTACGTTTAACTCTTTTAGATGCAGATTATTTTTACAGCGTGCATCGTCACTGAATAAATGTAATATCAGCAGAATTTAAACTTTTTAAATGACTCAAAATATGACAAGCTAATACATAATGGTCTACATTTTTTTCACTCCAATATGGCACCTTCTAATACTCAGAAGTACATGATTTGGCAGTAATACTATTTAAATTACGATAATCTAACAAGTATGAATAGTTGTGTCCTTCCAAGTCATGTTCTGAAATACTTGAGATTCATACATTAGTTTGGCACTTCAGGTTTCCATCTTCTCTCAAATGTTAATCCTCCTGGACGTGATTGAAAACATGTCAAAATAAAAACCCTAATCGTTTTTTTGATTGAGGAATTGCAGCCCAATAGTTGAAATAAGATGATACACACTGCCCCGCCCACGTGTGCTCGAAACGCCCCCACGCCGAAACCCCCTACCCGGGACATGCATTTTGTTCAAATATATACCCTGTATCCACGTTAAAAGTCAAGATATGTGAACGCAAACATTAGAAAACTGGGACCAATCCACTGTCACCGCCGTCCGCTAATGTCGGAAACAAGGGCTGAAAATCCAAAGGGCAAGAAACCCAAAAGATTCAAAATAACTCCACAATTTTGTCCAAAAAACCTCAAATTTCACAGATTTTTGCACATATTTTTCACACTTTTTATGCTATTCTCCCGAAATGTTCCAAAGCATGGCATTAAAACATACGTATCGCCATGGAGACAAGCCAGTGACTCCACCAGGTCAAGCCCAAACACAGTAAGAATGTACATTTTTCAAGCAATAAATGCCAAATAAGTTGAATGCCATGCTGCGGAACATTCCAGGCAAAACAATAACATCTCCATGGAGACGGCAGCGCGCAGAAAAGTTACATAATGCACCTTTAAAACATTTTCTACGGAAGTTATATGCACTTTATTTTGAATTTTTCACTAATTCATGTGATTTTTTGTCATTATTGTGAATATTTAGCAGTTTTCAACAATTTTTTTCTTTAATATTTGCCTTTTGGACTTTCAGCCTTCCAAATATACCCTTCCAAAGTGATCAAGCGAGCGGGAAGGAGGGCAAAAACTCACCCACGTCAATAATAAATAAATAGTGTACTCCACTATATTTACCCTGTGTCGATGATGTGCTAAAAAGGAACTTTAAGGTGTCCGACCATGAGTTTGTTTGGAGATGTCAACAGCTAGCTAAGCACGTGTCAGCGCGAGGAAGCTAGCTTAGCCCGGCCCTGTGTCGACGGTGGTTAGCTAACGACTCCACTTTGCTGAGTGTTAGCCCGAAAAAACAGCTAGCGTTTCTTGAGCTTTGGAGCTAGAACCCTGTTAGAATCGATGAGAGGGGAGGTGCTGATGGACCTGTGTGTGCGGGGCCCTGTCTGTGGGGGATTGTGGGAAATGTAGTTCAAACAATGGAAGAGCCACAGACAGGAGGAAGGCTGAGGAGCGGGTTCAGTCGGCAGCGAAGCATGGCGCGCTTCGGCACGGTACGGCAGGGTTTTAGTCGCGTTTAGGTTGTCAAGACGTAGCTTTCATTTGTGCGTTATTTATAATCAGAAGAAGATAGGCTATTTAGCTTAATTTTTGATTGCATATTTTTATTCGTCTGCTGCTCTTGACCTTGTTGCAACTCTATACTTTCTTCTTTTATCTTATCTTAAAATTTCAATTCAATTTCAATTTCAAATGCAGACTGTCGACAAATATAGTAATACGCCACATTTGGACTGGCCCTCAGCTCGGTTTGCTTTTGAGTGCTTTGGAACGGTACGTCTTTTGCTGTCACCAAAACATAACTAAAGTTTTATTAATGAATCAAATCTGAATTGTTCCTGAATTGTACTTTTTACACATAATGCAGATCTCATCCTTTCACAAAAATTTAGTATTTCCAAATTTGTGGCTGTGAGACGTGGCTAAAGCTAGTGTAAACAGGAAACTACCTCGGGTTTGTCCTCAGCTTTTTCTGCATTTATTTGCCTTCTTCGCTGCGGTGTAACCTCTCTTTATGTAATTCATTGGATTTGGATAATGTTATATTTTGGGTCTTGACAAAGCGAGTGTCGTGCGTCGATAAACAGGAAACAGCTAATGCTAAAGTATGCTAGCTCTGTTTTGCTAAGCATGTAGGCTAAACACATTATTTAGCATCAGTGGATCAAGATCAAGATCAAGTTCTGTGAGACATTATTCTTTTCTGTTTCTTACGGCTTTTTGCTAATTTGTTTTCACCTGAGTTTGCTTTCTCTTTTGTCCAATCATATCTCCATCAAAAGTGTTCCAGGAGCCAAAAGCATACTAATCGGCTTTGGAAGCTAGTACCACTCATGACCCGCTTTGGATCCCTTAAATAGAGCAGTACGGTTCACTTTGGAGACACTTTTGGACCATCCCAGCTCACTCCAAAGTGAACCAGTCGAAACGTGGCTATGGTTAAGTACTTCAGAACAAAATATTCACGTTTGTCAATAACCAGCAAGTCTCCTTTATTCCGACAAATATTTCAGTTTAGCTTGTTTGTACTGACAGAGAACTAAACTCACACAAAAGCTAGTTTTTGTTCCATGTGGACTGGTCATATAATTACAAAGATTGGTCAAAACAAACACATTAGAAATCTTAAGCATCTAATTTTATTTTAGAATTTATTCACGCCTGTATCAGATTATAATCTCTTGAGAATCTTTTGACATCACATGAACTCACTAAGCTATACCTAATGTGCTAAATCTGGAAGCGCAAATGAACTTAATTTTCCTAAGTCTGAATCCAATTTAATTTGACTGAACCATGCCGTACCATTAGAAAGCACCATGCTGTACTGCTGAGCCTTCACACAACTCAAGCCAGAGATTTACTGCTACCAGGTAGAGTGAGGGCAGAGACAGAGCAAGAGGAGCATCCAAGGGTCTCGTGCTGGGTCTGAGGGGGCCGGAGGTGGTCGGAGCAGGGGGGCCTGACAAGCGTGTGCAGCCTGAACAAGAGGGGAGCGCCGCCGCGTCGTAAATCTAAGCACGTCGTTAAGTGGCCAATAAAATCTCAAGTATGTAATTTAGGAGGAGGGAGGGAGGGGAGGAGGCGGGTGAGGCTCGGAGCTGTGTTAGCAAACTGAGACGTCTGCTGGGTTTGAGGGAGGCTTTCTGTTCTGTGCTTTTGTGGACTAATGATGAGATGATGAGATCTGGGTCTAGATGAGCCGAGGGGCAGCAGCAGAGGGCGGAGGAGCGAGGACGTGCACCTCTGCTCCTCCTCACTCGCCTCACACGCCTCACACGCCTCACACGCCTCACTTGCCTCACTCGCCTCACACGCCTCACACGCCTCGCAGCCCCAGGAGCTCATGTGCTCAGGTCAAGTCCTTCTGGACTTACAGGTTTGGATCTGAGATGTTTACAAAGATGGAAGGGCAGTACAAGGCATTATAAACCTCCACATGTCGTGACGAGAGCTTGTGTCAGTGTGGGCCATGGTGGCAGTGTTTACAGCCCCCTCAGTGCACAGCGCCCCCTGGTGCCCCCTCTGTCTCTGCGCGGCTACAGTCTGACACAGTCTATGTCCTACAGGTGAGTCAAACCTGCTACAGGTGCGTGAGCTTGGGTGCTTCCTGGATTCTGCCCTGAGACGAGTGGTGCGCCGACAGCTCGGTGTAGGTGGGGTGTGTGGGGGGGTCACAGGCCCCGCCCACATGGTGCTGGTTGGCCATGGGCCCTGCTCCGTTATAGTCCATGGTCTGGTGGAGGGGGGGCGTGGGGCCCAGGTGGTTGAGACCGTACATAGAGGGCCCGGACCCCCCCATGGGCTCCTGCACGTAGCCGCCGCCCTGCACGTACACCGGGCTGGCCTGCATGTTGGTGGGCGTGCCGTAGCCGCCGCTGTTGGTTTGTACTAATCCGTGGTGAGGGTGGGGGTCGTAGTCCGGGTCCGGTGCTCCGTACTTTTGCTGGGGGGGACAGCCCTTCATGGGGACGTTGGAGTAGGCAGTGGACATGGAGTAGGACACTCCCTGGTGCTTGCTGAAGGACGGGGGAGACGGAGCGTCATAGCCTCCGCCCATGGGGTGCATGGAGTTGAGGAAGCCGGCCGTGGACTGCATGGTGAGGGGGGGAGAGCCGGTGGGGGACGGGCCCCCAGAGCTGGAGCTCAGGCCCTTGGACTTCTGGTCCTTCTTGTACTTCATGCGGCGGTTCTGGAACCAGATCTTGATCTGGCGCTCGGACAGGTTGAGCAGGTTGGCCATCTCCACGCGGCGCGGCCGGCACAGGTAACGGTTGAAGTGGAACTCCTTCTCCAGCTCCACCAGCTGAGCGCTGGTGTAGGCCGTCCGCGCACGTTTGGACGAGGATGAGGAGCCTCCAGTGGGACTCTTCTCTCCAGGACTGGCACTGTCTCCTGCTGCTGCAGAGGCTGGGCACAAAAACACAACACATGCTTCAACAACAGCACATACACAACAAGAGCAGGCGGCTGCATGGTGTAAAAATGAGACTAAATAACAAGTGTAACCTAAATATAAGAATAGGTACATGTACATGTTAGAACAAGGGCCTGAGGTGAGCAGCAGCACAGAATCTCTGCTGAGGAGGACCTGTGGGCATTGTGGCTGTTAATAAAGCAGCAGGGGTCCAGGCAGCGCTGAATTATGGCTGATATTAGTTGTCAACACTTCATAAAGGTGTCAGTTATTAAGAGGCGCGCAGTGAGCATGGCCCAGGGCACAGGATTACACGTGGGCTGAAAGACAAGCCCCCCTCAGCTCCATAGGCACAGGCTCAGCGAGAGGGAGCAGACTCCTCCAGCTTCTCCATCACAATATTTGTCACAGAAATCCCAATTTTATATTATTCCAACTTGCGTAAAAAATGGTTATTGCATTTATAACATATATTTTTGTTTCCTTCTATTCCTCATCATCTTTTCGCTCTTCTCCCTCCAGATTACTCAAACCTCGACCCTCCGATCACCTTTCTGCTTGACATTTCATAAAGCAATTGTTTCAAATCCTCATCAATAAAGCAGCTGTCACACACGCTCTCTAAACACCTGACGGATTCACCGCGACGCCGTTTTAATCTCCCATTTGAAAGCTCACTTTGCGTTTTGCGTTATCAGACGTGAAGATTATATTAACGCACTGTTCGCTGTTCATTTGGTCATATCTCATATTTGAAGATGTCTGCTCCGTTTGCGTGTTATCGAACGCGACATTTGAATCGGTCTCGGGTTAATATCTTCCTCCTCGGAGCAGCGGCATGGGTTTAGTGCCGTGGGGAGAGTAAACATTATATGGAAAGTACAATGTAAGAAGTATAGAACGTGGAATATTAAAAAAGAAGAAGGGTTTGAGCTTTAAACCAGAAACACTTGGAGTTGTATTTTGTTTCATTCATGCATGTTTGAGCAGTCTTGACTAAAAATGCTCTGTGTAACTTGTCGCCATGGAGACGTTATTGCTTCGCCTGAAATGTTCCACAGTACGCCATTAAACTTGAATACATTGCATTTATACAATTTGAGGTGCATTTATAGTCCAAAAAATACCTTGAAAAACAACATTTTTCACGTATGCTGTGTCGCCTCTCCATGGATCTAACTGGTCTAAATGTCTCAATAAAGATAGGACATAACGCGTCTTTATAAAGCACATATAATTTCATCTTTTCATTTCAGCTTTCAATTCGCTTTCACTATTTTGCATCAACTTTGAATCAGACAGTTGTTGTTTTTAGCCTCATTTAGCACCTCTCCTTAATGTCTTCACCATAAGGGGGAAGGGCCTCATAATATGATTTCAAACAACAATTTCCATCTCTAAGAATTGTCTGCGCCAGAATCTACGAGTGTGAAACATGAATGAACATTGCACTGAAACAAGACGAATAAACGGTGCCAATTTGTAACGGTGTAATTCAGAAAAGATGGCATTTTTAGAAAGGAATGAAGCAAAAAAATTATAACTGAAGATTAGTTCGACGTTCTGGTACCACTTAACCTTTATTAGCCTTAACAAAGCATGAATAAAGACTAAATTCACAATGAACATACCGTTTATTAAGCATAATCCAGGCTTATTAACGTCTTAATTAAGATTAGGGTAAGGAGTCAGGGTTAGAGTAATAGATGAGAGGTTACTTTCACTATGATTTAAGTCTTTGTTCATGTTTTATTAAGACAGGAGCAAGTGTAGTTTTTATAAAGTGTTGCCAAAGTTCTAAAGCCATGTTTCCACTGGTTCACTTTGGAGCAGAGTGATACAGTCCAATAGTTTTTCCATTGTTTGAAGTGAACTCTACTGATACGTTTCAGTGATCCAAGGCATTACATAAAGAGAGGTTCAAATGGGGCATAGAGGCTTTGCAGAGAAGTGAAAGAAATGTACAAAAAGCTGAGGAGAAACAGGAAGTAGATCCTGTTTACACTAGCATTAGCCACGTCTCACAGCGGCACAAACTTGGAATGTCTTTTTGTGAATCAGTGAGATCGAACTAAGGATCAAAAAGTATAAATCTGGTAAGATGTAGATTTAATTTAACATGTATATATTTGTTTAGTTTTTTTCAGCAAACAAAATTAATTGAGGATGCATACCATTTTCAAGACATTATTTTCCCATTAAGTCATTATTTATCGTCTGAAAAAAATGCAAGTAGCACTTTTAAATGAGGTTACAGTGTACACTTTTGCACTCCTCGACCTGCGCCTTTACTAACCTAACCGACTTCGGCAAACCGGTCTTGGATACCAGTTGAAACGTGGCTTTTGTGTCGGAAATCAGAGCACTGGACTGACCAGACTCTGAAAGTACGACATCACAAAGTGGAACCGTGGAGTGTTGATTTAGAATTAGCTAGAAGACAATAACCTTTCATTTCGGTTTGTCCTATTGTCTGATATTTGATTTAAAAATGCCATTAATATTTCCTTTTCGTCTTTCCTCCAGGTGCTTCTACGCCAGGACCAGAGCAGTGTGGTCAGCTAAGTGTGTGAAGGCAAGAGCAGCAGAGGGAGAGAGCCTCCAGGGAGTGAGCTATAGATGTGATAAGGAAAGAAAGAGAACAGAGGGAGAGCGAGGGAGAGATAGGAGGCGGTGAAAGGAGGAGCAGATACGGGACAGTGACGAGGAGGACGGATCAGCACGTCAGGAGCCAAGACGGTGGGTCTAAGTTGCGGGTAAAAAGAGGCTACGCAGGCGACATCGCGGCGTTTAGAATGTTAGCGGTGAGAGGCGAAAGCGCATGAGAGTCAGTGGTGAGGTAGAAGGTAATGTTGAGAGCAGAAAAGCAGATAATAAATAGAACACTGCAGTTATACGCTCACATTCATCACTGATGCAGACTTTGGGGTCACACACAGTTGACCTCATGACCTTTCTCTACTTAAATAACATGTTTTGAGTCCAAATGTTGAGGAAAATAACTGTTATGAAGCAGTTGAAGTGTCCTTTATCTCCCCCTGCTGTTAGCAAACAAGCTAGCCTAGCACAGTAGTTACGGGCGACACCAATAGATCTGATACCGATACCAACATGTTCTGTACAAAAATGTCTTGAAACTTCTCGACTCTCGACAAGAAACTTAAAATATAAACAAAGTATTAACGAAATGTATAAAAAATATTTGGGGAAATCTGAAGTATTTTTATGTTTTTAAGTATCCATACTTCTCCCTCTGTCAGTATTGAAATATTGATATTTGGTACTGCACAGCCGCAGCAAAAATGGTGTAACTACTATCAGTTTCCCTTTTTATAAAGTTAATATGAACGAAACAATGGCTCTACGGCGAAAAATTAGGAAACAAAGCAACACAGTTTATCAGTTGTTCAACAAAGATTTCTGCTAGTCAGTCAAAGTACTGAGGGGTATTTTTCCCATGAAAATGTTTTCAGTGTATATATTTTTTACCAACTAGTTCTGCCACACAACCGTCATTATGCATTAGCGGCCATCCCAGCAAATGTTTATTTTTTACGATACATTTTTTCGCAATCAGGGTAAAATTGGGGTTAGAGTTAGATTTAGGGAACGGTTATGTGGTCAAGGTTAATGCTTTGGAATCTTGTCAGGGTTAGGATTTTTTTTTACTAACTCTATAGTTATGTGTGTTGTTATGGAGATGTTTATAACCAAGGGCCACAATTTTACCTGGACTTAACTTGGATTATATGGGGATAAACACGGACTGTCTAAGGGGCTGAACTAAGTTAGGTCAAAACTAGGTCTAAACCATTATAAAGCATCAAAATATGACTGAAAATAGTTTAATGAATGGACTGAATCAATACTCTCTCAAATTACCGTAAATATCTTTAAACATAATTTGAAGGTATTTTCTAATAAATATACATCCTGTCACTAATTCAGTTTGTAGTTAACAAATTTGTGGATACATTTCTTGTAAATTCAAATATAATTTGATGAAATTATCAAAATGTACCCTACATCTCAGTTCAATAATATAACCCATCAGTTTCTTTGGATTCTAAACAATCGGTATCGGAATCGGCCATGAAAAGATCCAATACAGCCATTCTATACTGAGGTCTAAGTGAGTTTGTCACACATAAGAGACACCGGGCATTAAGGGTTTGAATATTACTAAACTCTTTTTACATCAGTATCTGGTAGTACTTTTGTGCCAGTTTCTTGTACTTAATGGTACTTTTACGTCCGTGTTTGCTAGTGCTTATGCGTCAGTGTTTGGTAGTACTTTTGCGTCAGTATCTAGTAGTCCTTTTGTGTCGGTATTTGGTACTACTTTTGCATCACTGTTTGGTAGTGCTTATTGCGTCAGTGTTCGGTAGTGCTTTTGCGTCCATGTTTGCCAGTGCTTATGCGTCAGTACTCGTGTGTCATTCGCTCACGCACCGCTGGCCGCCGTGCTGCTGGGCGAGCCGTTCTTCTGCTTGGTGGTCTGCCTGCACTCCTTCATCCAGGGGAAGATCTGCTTGGCCAGCGCCGGGTTCGGGGGCAGCGAGGACGACGACGACGACGAGGTGGACGACGCCGTGGACGAGCTGGAGTTGGACGCGCTTTTCGCAGACACCGCCGACGACACCGCTTTCGTAGTTACCGAAGCCACCGCCCCCGTGGCGCCCCCCGCCTGCTGCCCGCCGCTATTGCTCGTGGCGCTCGACGTCAGCGGCGGCGAGACTTGCGGGCCCATGCAGCTACCGTTCAACTCTTTGCTCTTCGCTTGGTGCCCGTTTCCGCCGCCGCCTAGAGCTTGCAGTGAGCAGGCGGCGCGCTGGTACGACTCCACCTCCAGAAGCGCGTTGGACTGGAAGCCGGCCTGGTGATGCGACACTGGCACCGGGCCCTCGTACCCGCCGCCGCCCACGTAGCCGTTAGCCTGGCCCGTCGCTCCGCCGCCGGCCCCGGGCACCTGGTAGGACGTGTACCCGCCTCCGAACAGCGTGGAGGAGGAGTTGTCGTAGTAGGAGGTCTTCTGCATGTCGGCGAAGATGAAGTTGGAGGAGAAGGACACGAAGAGGAGGAGAGGGTGAGGAGGCGGGGAGGGGCTTCTGCTTGTGCTGCTCCGGTCCTTGCTGTGCGCCACTCCCGGAAGACCATTTGGTACCGGGGGTCACGTGACGGTGCCTCTCCAACGGTCCCTTGCAATCTGACCTGGGCAGAGAGAGAAGGGGGAGAGGGGGAAGGTGAAGGAAAATGAGAAAGAGATAAATCCATCTTCCTCAAATGAAAGGCGCCGTGACATGAATAGAAACCGGCGCTTTTCTTTGCCCTTACTCACTCGCTCGCTCACTCACTCGCTCACACTCGCTCGCCTCCCCCTCACCCCCCTCCCCATTCCTCCGCCTCCCCCCTGAGGACCCGAGAGCACAGCCTGCAGATGCTGCTACGCCAAGACGGGGGCACAAGGAGGGCAAAGCTGCTGCTGCTGAAACCTCCTGCTCCTGGGGTATGGGCCAAGACAGAAAAAAACAAAAGAAAATAGGAAAAAGAAAAGAAACAAACTAATAAATAAATAAAAAAATGCCTCTTAAGTTTTCTGTGAGAATCACTTTTATTATTATTCTTTCAATGTTTAGGCCTTTTTATTAGCCTTTTTAAATTTACTGTCATTGTTAATGGTTTATTTGTATGATTTTTTATTTTTATTTTATTAGTAGAATCTATTTTCACTGATGTATGTACAGGGATTTTTGAATAGAGAGAAGAAGAAGAAGACGGTTGGTACAAGCATAATCTACGAAATATTTTAGTTCACTGATTTAAAATTGCATATACAGCGTGTTTGATACTTCTTATGAAAAAGTAATTCTTTGTAAATCAGTCATTTTAGCCTATTTTGGACTGTTGTCATAGCGATATAGTATTTTTTTGGGGGGAAAAAAATCCTCAAATTGTGACGTAAAACAGGAATTTGAAACGTTTCAATGTTTTTGGAGGTTTTACGTAAAGAAGCAACTGCAATACAATCCCTGCATTTTATTTTTACATTTTAATAATTGTATACACATTGTAATTGATACGTATGTTTAATAATAATACTGCTGATTAAGTAAGAATAATACAACAATAAAGACCAAAGTAAAAAAAAACAAAAAAACAAACAAACTGTGTTTTGACCAAGCAGCCTTGCGTCACGTGCTCGTTGTTTTCGCTCCGTTTTGCGTGCGTAACGGCGCTGGGACCGTGCCGCCGCCACCCCTGCTGACTGGACTGATGTAGGTTGTTTGTAGCCTATATATATTTGTGTCAGTGATTTACTGCGCTCTGTCTGCGCCTCTGTGTTAGCTCACTCACGTCTCCACTCCAAAAGACGTAATCTGACTGCGCTGCTGCGTAACGTGCCAGGCCTCTCCACACGCGCATGGAAGCAGCAGCATTTAACCAGATTTAGAGAGGTCTGCTCACTTTGTCAACGAAGATAGATAGATAGATAGATAGATAGATAGATAGATAGATAGATAGATAGATAGATAGATAGATAGATAGATAGATAGATAGATAGATAGATAGATAGATAGATAGATAGATAAATATTTGTTGTTTTTAGCTTTTGTTTTAAGACATTCTTTAGATTTTACTGCTTTTTAATGTTTTTTTTTTTTCTTTCTTTTTTCATGAACACTGTCAGAATGGTTATTGTTTTGTTTTGATGTTTTGTGAATATCTTTGGAAACGTAAAGTTCAAAATAAAATTAATTAAATTCGATGGAGATGCAATTACGCATTACACGCGATTTACATTAGCTCTGTGAAGATCCCACGTGAAAATGCAATGTAACACGTGGATATGAGGTGAAATAAGCTGGTGTCATTTTGGTAAACAGTAAAAAAGCGGTAAAATTAGCACACACAAGAAAAAAAAAAAAGAAAATAAATCGAAACAAAAATCCAGCCGCTGATTCAGGCTGGATCGCGCCATCTTTTGTTTCCAATCTGCTCCAGCACCTTTAAGTTCTCACGAAAAAACAAAAAAAGGAAAATAAGACAGAAGAAGAGGGGGTGAGAGAAGGAGGGAGGGGTGGGAAAGTGGAGGGAGAAATGGCGGAAGGAAGGAGCAGCTTCACGACTCACTGATCCATCCATCCATCAGGCCACAGCGGCACATGCAGGGCTTTAACCGCTGCTGGTGGTGGTGGTGGCCCCTGGGAACGAAGAGCCCCCTTTTAGGAGCCGTGCTATCAGTGCTCTGGAGTCAAGGGTGGGCCAGGTCAGGAAAAAACGGTCAACCTGGCTTTTATTTGTACAGATAACACGTCCAAAACGAGGCGGAGAGGCGAGAAACCAGCCCAAAACAGCACCAGGAGTCAACATTTTTAAAACCAATTCGAAATGACTATTCGATTATTGTATG
Source organism: Rhinogobius similis (assembly GCA_019453435.1). Taxonomy (NCBI): domain Eukaryota; kingdom Metazoa; phylum Chordata; class Actinopteri; order Gobiiformes; family Gobiidae; genus Rhinogobius; species Rhinogobius similis. The sequence continues at coordinate 36,148,503 of CM033631.1, forward strand.
TTTTATGTTTTCCTCGTGGTTTATCAAACAACACACCACAAAATGCACCAAAACACAATTCATTTCAATGGATGCCGTTCTTTAGCCCATCTATCTGCATGTATTGTACGATTTGTGCCATTTTACGCGCCAAGAGTCAGTTTTTTTAAAAGCCAATTTGAAATGACAATTATATTTTTGTATGTTTTATGTTTTCACCAAGGTTTATCAAACAAAACGACACAAAATGCATTAAACACAATTAATATCAATGGATATTGATAATTGATAATTTGTGTTCTATTTATTGTACGAATTGTACAATTTTACGCCCGACAATCGACTTTTACGCACAAATTATCCAACGGAATCATTAACAATTCTTGTGTTTCAGCTTCCTTTTAATATTTTGAAGACTTTTTCCCATTCCCAGAGTAAAATTTTTGTTTTGTTTTGAATAGTTTTAGACTGCCATAGAATTGCTATGGAAACGATGCTAGATTCCCATCACGTTGAAATCCATAAATAGCAATAACGTCAATATAGTAGGTTTAATAATAGGCCATAAACGCGATAAACAAAGCTAATTTATCAAAGAAAATAGGCAACAGTCCAGTGATTGTGCCATTCAAATTATTTGCTGGTTAATTATTATAAAACCCCACTAATTACGCGCTGGATAGGTCAATTAAAGAGACGACTCCTTGACTATTGTTTCGTTTCGTGCAGAAGGAGCCATACGTGCCAGCCGTGTCCTATAGCTCTCAGCACGTCACACATGTCAGCCATTTATCTTTCTCCTCGACACGCTGGAATCCTAATGATTTACTCTGAGGAATAGCGAGGGGGCCGCCGCCGCGCTCCGGAGTACACCTCGTTGTGTTGGCGGAGGCGGAATATCTTATTAAATCATATCCTGTTTGGCCATTAAACGGGACAAGTCGTGCCTTTTACCCCCCTGCTACGGCTTAATAATAATAACACCAACTTCTCCCACCCCCCCCTCCTCCTTTTTTTTTCCCTTGAGTGATCCACTTGCGCCGCCGTGAGAGCAGAGCAGGCACCAGAAACAGATTTCAGACAGAACGGTGTCCACTGTCTGTCTCTCTGTCTGTCTGCGCGCGTCTGCCCGTTATCCGGCGATATTACGTTACAAATGGCGCCTATATCCCGGTGCATTAACTTTCCCAGCGTTTCTTATGCCATTAACAGACGCCAGTATTGCATTTGAACGACAGACACGTACGGGAAAAACGTCGTGGAACCGTGCGTAAAACGTGGTCAGTTTTTACGCACGAAACAAGCAGAATATTGTAATGAAACGATAATGAAAATGTGTTGTGTCTGTGCAGAGAAAAAAAAAAAAAAGATGGAAGGCCGGAGTGGGAGGAAGAAGAGGAGGAAAAGGAGGAGGGGGGGAGAGCAACCACAGCTTACAGCGTTGTGTGAACTCTTCTTGAACCGGGATTGAAGTCATACGGGCCATAAATCACCGGCACAGAAACACGCCGCGCATATATATATAAAGAAAGCCTTGTTGTCCTCTTCTCCGGCGCACAGCTCTGGCCTACACGCACATCCAACATTACCTCTCCCCGGTGTCGCCCTTTTTAGCTTCTCCTCCGCTGCTGCTGCTGCTGGTGCTGCTGGTGCTGGTGCCGGTCCAACCCACGCCGGCGCTGACACCACATCTCCAGCTCACTCAAAAACACAAAACAAGCCCAAAAAACAATCCAATTATTCTCCTTTTTTCCCCCACGCGTCGTTGTTGCGTCCTCCTGTCTTCTTTCTCTTCTTCACCAATAACGCGCAGCTCCAGCGTGTGTGCGTACGGTTCCACAACATCCACGGTGCGGTTGCTACTGCTGCCGCTGCTACTGCTGCTGCTGCTGCTGCTGCTGCTGCTGCTGCTGCTGCTGCTGCTGGTGCACGGCTCGGCTCGGCTGGCTTTCCCCCCCCGTACGCCGAGGCGCATCAACGGCAGCGGGGCAGCAGCGGGAGGATGATGAGCGGAGCGAAGGGGGGGCCGCCGCAGCTGCTGGGTTTGTTGTTGTTGTTGCCGTTGTTGTAGCTTTTTGGAGAGAGCCGCTGCGCGCAATAATGGTGGTGGTTGTTGTTGTAGTAGTGGCGGCGCTGGTGGCTAGCTTTAGCGCACGAGCAGAACGAGAGCTCTCTTTTTTGTTTTTTTTTTCTGCCTTTTACCGGGGGAACCAGAGCCGCCCGCTTTGCTTTCCTGCCTGCGCGTCCCCCACCTTCTCCTCTCCTCCTCCTCCGCGCCGCACCGCACCGCTCTCCTGCGCTCTCCTCGCCGTCCTTTCCTCTCCTTCCCTCGCCTCGCTCCCACAGCTTCAGCCGAGATAACAATGGGGCCCTCAAACCGAGCGTCGTCCGCGGAGCTCCGTCGTCGCCATCCAAGCCCCTCTTCGTTCCGCTCGGCGTCTGACCGTGTCCTCTCTCCGGGTCGGGCAGCAGAAGCGGAAAGGGAGCAGGAACGGTGGCGGCGGCGGTCGGTTAGTATTCCATGGTCGCTTGTGTTTACACCGGAGGATGAGACGGAGGCGGCTGAGGGGTTTAAGTTGACGCGCGGGGAGACGGTCAAAGCGCTCAACGTCACTCACTCGTGCGCTTCACGCTGACACGAGAGGGGAGATTAAGAGGGCTGGGAGTTTAAAGGGCGCGAAAGTAACGTTTGGGGCCAAGTTTGAGGCATCTACGTGAGATGTATTTATTGATTTGTATCGAACATTCAAATCACATTGGAGTTAAAGATAGTCTAATCAGAGCTGGGCCTGTACGGTTTTAAAGCTCCAAAAAGAACAGTTTAAAGTGCATCTGACATGTTTTACTACAAATATAACTAAAACACAGTTAAATCAATAAATATATTCAAGTATTTAAAAATAAATAAAATTGAATCTCAGTTCGGGCATTTTTTAAGGTTTATAATTTGACTTCCTGGTTGTAAATGATGACATCACTAGGAAACTCCATAGCTGTCACCTAGCAACCACGTTTGGGCAAAAAAAAAAACTCCAATGTCACAGAAATTATTATTTGACGGATCAAAATATATGAGAACTACTTTTTTTGTCCGTTAATGTTTTAAAAGTGTCAGAAAAATCTCGCAGTGTGACGCCATCAACATGTTTTAGAACTCTGCTCCGCTTCCTGTCACATTTTTCAACTTTTCCTCACAAACTGACACTTGCTTGGAGTAAAACTGTCATTTCTATTCACGGGACGTATTATCACGCCAAATAAAGTTAAAAATTAGAAAACTATAAAAACTTGTTATGTGTACTTTAAGCCTCCTTTTATGGCAATAATATTTCTACTTTACAAAACTAGATCCTGTCGTAAATATATATGAAAAATAACTTTCAGGACAAGTTCAGTTGTTATAAGCCATAGATAAGTGTTTTATTTAATTATTTATTTTTAGCATTGGCTCATTCCAGGCCACACTTGATCTGGTCCGTGGAGCGCGCACTCTCTTCCCCCAGATTGAGTTACACGGTCACGGGGTGCGTGTAGCTGTAGGCCATGTGCTGCAGCTCTGCAGCATAACAAGCTCCACAACAGTCAGGAAGCATATGCCATAAATTCATAACACTCGCCTTTATTGGCCAATTAACACGCTCGTAACACGAACGCAGCCGTATAACGCGATGTTACGTCCCGTCACATGTTTACGCACGGGTGTTTGGTTCACTTAGGCAAATCCACAGGGGAATATGTCGCCGTGTTTTGCGTTTTATGACGATGTGGTGTTGGACACGTCGGGTAATTTGTTTAAAAGGTGTGTGATTGTTCTAGAATATGAAAATGTAGTTCCCAGCGTGTGTTTTGGTGGAATTCTTGCTTATCTCGCGACATTCCAAAGAGGTCTGTGCGTGGAGAGACGCGCAGTTCAGCTCAGGCAGGTCACGGAACGAGAATGTTTGATGTTTAGAAGAATTTATGATGCGAGAATTATAAGTTGTACGAGATCAAATAGTAGTTACGGTCATGGCTTTGGTGTTAAGAAGCAATGAAGTCACGTGGCAGGACATTAGCCAACCAGAAGGCTTGGTCAGTGGAAATTCAGCCAATAATAATAATACTAAAACAACACATACAATACATTAAAATAAACAAACCAGGGCCACTTCATAATAACTTTACAATAACTACAGCGTAATTATCCTTAATAAATCACGAACAAAGACTTAATTAATGATGAACAAACAGGTTATCAAGAATGGTTCCGGCTTAGTAACCACTTAATTAAAAGGTTAAGAGTCAGAAATGGTCGTTTGTTCATTGAAAATTATGTCTTTTTTCATACTTTATTAAAGGTAATTAAGGTGTAATTATTAACAAAAAGTGTTACCAATGAGTCAAATGTGTAAACAGCAAAATCCAGCAGAAAAATAAAAATACTTCAAAAATATAACCTTGGAAAAACTAACCACCACTACTACTACTACTACTACTACTACTACTACTACTACTACTACTACTACTACTACTACTACTACTACTACTACTATTACACTACTACAAATACAACAACAACTACTACTACTGTTACTTCAAGACGGAACAATATTATGACAAAAACATATGAATAAACAGCACATCTGAAATGCAACTTAAAGACGTTGCAACAAGTACTACAGACCCTGACCCTAACACACCAAACACAGCCCAATCAAACAGCATTTTTAAAAAGATAAGTGTCAAATATTAGTCAATTAAATTTACAAAAATATGTGTATTATTAGCAGGCAAAAACAGAACAAACGATCAAGTATAAGCGCAAACATCCAAAGTGACTGCACTGTCAAAACACAGAGCGCTTTGAGCAATAAGAAATGGCATAGTTATTCTATAAATTGTGTAACGGTTGAGGTCAAGATAGCATTTTGCATAAGGATTAGGACAACTGCATTTATTTGTAAAGTAGGTTAAAGTGGCCACAAATATGAAGTTAAAGCACTATTACTTCAAAACGAGACTACTTACTCGATAGTACTCCACATCATTACACAAGTATTACACAAGAGTAACATGAGATGATGGAGAAGCAAAAACAGCAACAACAAAATAGACCAAAACATGTTTACACACTTATTCAAATCTTCCCAAAATATAAGCAGATTTTTCAATGCAAACTTGCACCAAAACAGACTCAAGTTGGATAAACGTTGCTTCAAAATACTTCATGTTTTAACCCGTGTACACAGGCTACTCTTTGCAACAAGTTTTCCAAAAAGTTTCTCATCCATGTCCACGAATTTAACAGAAACAACTTGCAAAGCCAATAATGTAAACAAATTCCGCAGTCGAATACCTCACATAGTGGTAGCATGAGGTCAGCAGCCATGTTCCAGTCCTTCCCACAACACTTCCAACTTTTCACCATCTATTCTCCTGCCCAGTTCCACAACACTTGTTCCAACGCTTCCTGCTCTTTCAAGAAAACAAACAAAAAAAATCCACCCAAAAACGCAACAACGTACCGTGTTTACGTTAGGAATCTTCGGGGAGACAGCCATTACGCGTGAAGAGCAGACGAGGAAGGCCCCAAACTCCATCCGAGCGCGCGGAACAAACGCTGACACCAAGAACTACCCAAAAAATGAAAACCAAACCGAACGCTGACGCACAAATACGCACGCATATCACCTGTGCCATCTCCAGGCGTCTCTCTCTCTCTTTCTCTCCTTTCTCTCCTTTCCTTTCCTCCCCTATTTTTATTATTCAGGACGCCACGCTGTCGTTTATGGCTACGTAAGATTTATGACTTCGCGGCGGCAGCGTGTGTGACTTTGTGTGTGTGTGCGTGCGTAAAACGGAGAGACTTAAAAACAGATACGGAACTGCGGGGCGCTGCTGAAACGCGACGATGGCTCCGTGTAGGTGGCGTTTTTACAAAAGAAAAGAAAGAGGCCACGCAAAGAAAAGAAAAAAAATAACGTCTACGTCTGCGTTTTCTATTCTAGCAATTGTCTTTTTGTTTTCTTTTTGGGATTAAATGCGTTTTGCTGAGCTGGTTTTTACGCACTTTTGGGAAGAAGACGCGGAAAAACACGCCGGTGCTTGTAAAACCAAAACGAAAAAAAAAAAGGGAGCAGTTATTCTTGATTTGTTTTGGGATGACAGACGCTGCTGGGTCACGCGTATTGGGTTTCACAGCTCCCCTCTTTCTCTCCAAGCTCCAAGGCAGCCCTCGCTCTCTGGAAATGCATTTTTTTTCCCATTTCGCCTCTGGGATTTGAAGGAAAAGAAGAAAAGAAAAAAAGACAGGAAACTAGGCCAGCAGCAGTGAGGATGGCACTAAGGAATTTCCTCTGACTGCGGAATCAAATCCAATTCTCTCATCTCTTCCCTCTCCATTTTTTTGGGTCTCAGCTCATTTTATTGCTTGTTTTATTGTTATTGCAGCCATTACTCCTCACTTTTCCAACATTAGCGCAGTTCTGGCGGACATTAAGCGTTGTTTTAATAACTGTCTTGATGGACTGACCCGCTGTAGTTGTAGCTGCACCTTCTTCCACCGACACGTATTCAATTACATTAGCACGTGGCCATGCTTGACTTTTACATTACGTCATACATGTGATATATTAATGCGTAAAAAAAGCGCGGAGAGATGAAACGAGAAGACGCGGAGACGACTTTACGCGCGCGTAAAACCGAAGTGTGTGAGGGACAATTTGGCACAAAGGCGTGGATTACAAAGGATGCAAATGAAATAGAAAATTATAGTAATTAATGACAATATTTTTACCTAAATTTAACAGAAGATAAAGGAAATAAAAGTGAATTTAGTGAAAAATGATTGTGAATCAAAACAAAAATTCAAGAAATCAAAATGCCACGCGCAAAAGACGCACCAAAAAGAGAATAGTTCCAAAATTAGTCCAAAAACGTAAGCATAAATCATAAAAAGAAATGATAAAAAGTGATCTGGATGAAAAATACAATTATTATAACTAACAAACCTTGCAAATACCTCAAAACAGAAGCCCATTAAATCCAAACACCACGCGCAAAACACGCTCCAAAAAAACAATAAATCCAAAGTTCCCCTAACATTTTTTAAACATGAATTACAACTCACCGATAGATGCCTTGCTTTTTGCTTCAGATGGAGAGAGGAACGACCGGGAGGCTCCGAAAAACTGCGAAACAAACCAAAACAAGAAAAAGACAGACGTTAGATATGTGTCCAAAAACCGATCCAAATCTCAAAGTCCGTGGTGCGTGTGCGTGTAATCCTATACGCCCCAGACAGGCCTCCTCCAGCGAAATGACCCACAATCACGCAGAGGGAGGAGAGGAGAGGAGGGAAGCGGAGCGGGAGAGCGCCGGGAATGGGCCTCCGCGTATTGATTGCACTGCACTGATCGCATTACATCCGATCAAATTGAGTGGTTTTACTTTCGAAATACGGGAGCATTTGGGGACGTGAGAGAATTCAAAGAGATTTACTTTTTTTAAATGGATGCAGAGTGGAGCTAATTTAATAACAGCTTATAAAAAAAATACAAAAAGCAATCGTGAATGAAGAAAAGAAAAAGTAATTTGAAATAAGACGGGTAGATGCAATGAAATCCCCGTGCGTAAAAAGCAAAACACGCAACATTTAAGAGACAAACAAAGAGATATTATGAATAAAATAAAGAAAATAATTGATTCATGTGGAGAACGTTATTAAATACAAGCCTAAATGTATGTTTGTAGATGTTTATATAGGCAATGGTTCATTCTTCTTTGCGTAAAAATCTAAATTATTACGCATTTCTTTTCATGAAAAATAAACCAAAATAATTCAGGCTCAAGTTATGGTTAGATTATTAGATTTTCAGCATTGAATGAAAGATAAAGTTCTAAAATATTGGCTAAAGAATCACATAAAACAGTAGAATAAATGGGTCAAATAAAAAGCTAAAAACGTTGCCACAAAAAAGGGCAAAGAAGCGCCATAAATTACACCACAACACGATGTAAGAAGACTCCATGAAGGAAAATACAACCTAAAATATGACAGCAGTAGCGTAAACCGACGTGAGCGCACTGACCCCATGTCTACTCTTAAATCACAATAATCATAAATCACGCTGGGATAGCCGAGTGCAGCTCCTGAAAACCGCTCCGTAACGCAACCCGACTTTTGGAGCGGCCTCGGGACACGACCAGCTGTCTCCGAGCGCCCCATAAATCCCGTCCACGCACGTCCCCGGAGGAGCAGGTCTATCCCCGGCCCGGCGCGCGCACACGGGCCGGGGCGAGCTTAGGCGTGAATGGACTCGTTGCGTAACGCGTAACGGAGACGACGACGCGCTGCCGCTGCTGCTGTTGCGTGGCCGCGGTTGTTATTAGAGCCCGCGTTCTCCCTGACAGCTCCTCCAAACACATAAATCACCCGAACCTGCGCTCCCCCGGCCTCAGTCCCGCTCCCGCCGCTATTCCAGCCGGGACGCGCGCACCCAGACCCCGTACGTCCGCTCCAGGCTCAGCTCCCGTCCATGGCTGCGCCCCTCGGCCCGCGGACTGTCCCCCATTTGACTGCGCTATAGTCTAAAAGTTGCCGGGCCCCTGACTGTAGCTTTTAGCCCGCTAGCCCCGTAGGCCGAGACAAAAGGGGAGTGCGGCCGCCTCCAGACGCGCACAAACAGCTGATGGGCCACATTTTGGAGGGAGTGGGCCGGATCCGAGCGCGCTACAGGCTGCACACGCGTGGAGCGAAGTGACAGAGGGGCACTTTTGGATTTGAATCGGGTTCCCACGCGTTTTGGACCAGCGCTTTCATGATGCTATCAGGGACGGGCCTCGCGCTGCTGACTTTTTACGTAATGAAAGAGGGGATTGTGGATCAGAGCACAATCACGTTGTGTTTCTTGATTTGTCCACAGGATATGCACGTTTTAATGATGTAACTTGATAATTATCAGCTAACGTTCTGCTCCTACTCCAGCCCCTTCTGCTACTACTACTACTACTTCTGCTGCTACTACTACTTCTACTACTACTACTACTACCCCCTCTTCTACTACTCCAACCACTTCTGCTGCTACTACTTCTACTACTACTGCTACTACCCCCTCTGCTACTACTCCAACTACTTCTGCTGCTACTACTACTTCTATTACTACTCCTACTACTACTACTACCCTCTCTACTACTACTACTACTAAAACTACCCCTTCTACTACTACTCCGACTACTTCTGCTACTACTACTACCCTCTCTGCTACTACTCCAACTACTTCTGCTGCTACTACTACTTCTACTACTATCCCCTCTACTACTACTCCAACTACTTCTGCTGCTACTACTACTTCTACTACTACTACTATCCCCTCTACTACTACTCCAACTACTTCTGCTGCTACTACTACTTCTACTACTACTACTACTATCCTCTCTACTACTACTCCTTCTACTACTACTACTACCACTACCCCTTCTACTACTACTCTGACTACTTATACTACTACCCCCTTTAATACTACTCTGACTACTTATACTACTATTACTACTACTACCCCTTCTACTACAACTCCGACTACTTCTACTGCTATAAATAATGATTTTTTTTGTTTTGTTTTTTTGTGATGGGCTTCAGTGCTGGTGACTTATCCTTAAGGGAAGCCGCAAATGAAAGAATGTGATTATCAAAGTTGTGTTTATTGTTTGTTTTTTTGACAGATTTACCACTCCTGCTTCTAATCCTACCTCCCCTGCTTCTAGTCCTGTACCTTTTCTACTACTGCTACTCCTGTTCTCAATCCTTCTCCAACTACTGCTACTCCTGCTCCTAATCATACTGCTACTGCCGCTACTTCGCATGATTCTAATCCTACTACTCCTTCTATTCCTGCTACTCCTGCTCCTACTACTTTTGCTCCTACTCCACCTTCTCAAAACCCTGCAACTCCTGCTCCTAATAATCCTACTCCTATTACCTCTGCTTCTAATCCTAAAGCTCCTGCTCCTACTCTTCCTTCTCCAAATCCTACTACCCCTGCTCCTATTTCCCATGATTCTAATCCTACTCCTCCGATTTCTACAACTGCTTCTAATCCTACTACTCCTGCTCCTACTAATCTACTCCTGCTTCTTTTTCCCATGATTCTAATCCTACTCCTGCTTTTAATCACACTACTCCTGCTCCTGCTACTCCTACGACTCCTGCTCCTACTTCCCATGATTCTAATCCTACTACTCCTGCTCCTACTCCTTCTTCTCCAAATCCTGCTACTTCTGCTTCTAATCCTACAACCTACTACTCCTGCTCCTCCTCCAATTCCTACTAATCCTGTTTCTAATCCTACTACTCCTGTTCTTACTCCTCCTTCTCCAAACCGTACTACTCCTGCTCCTACTTTCTATGATTCTAATCCTACTCCTCCTGCTTTACACACACTACTCTTGCTCCTGCTACTCCTACGACTCCTGCTCCTACTTTCCATGATTCTAATCCTACTGCTCTGCTCCAACTCATACTCCTACTGCTCCTGCTCGCACTCCTCCTACCCCTATTCATATTTCGCCATCTCTCCTGCTCCTGCTACTCCTACTCCTGCTCGTATTCCATTTGTCTCACTCCTAATCCTACTCCTCCTTCTGCGGCTGCTCCTACTCCAACTACTAACAACCAAAAGATGTGTGTTTTTGCCCATAACCATTTTTAAACTCTGTAACTAGATTATTTCCAGCCGCACGGTTCAATGACACACACATCGGTACAAGACCACATCGTTCCAATCAAAGGCCAAGACGTTTTTGCTCAAAGTCTTGTTGGAAAACGTACAAACAAACAAAACGGGCAACATTATACTGCACGTACGGCTCCTTCTGTCCCAGGGGCAGGATGGAGTCTGTGAAGTCCACCACAAAAGCACAGATCGGTTTGGTCTGTGGTGGAGTAAGAACACCTCGATAAACACAAAGGGCGAGCGGAAGATTTAGGATGAATCAGAAATCAAAAAGGCCAGCGAGGTTTAGTGAATGTGAAGTGAACGATCAATGAGACTTTGTTTCATTCGTCTTGAGCAGAGAACGGCTCTGGCAAAGATAGAGATACTTTATTGATCCTGAAGTCTGTGGAACCTCCAGTGAAACCTCATGAAACACTAACTCCAACTAGTACAACTGCTACTGCTACTGCTACTGCTACTGCTACTGCTACTGCTACTGCTACTGCTACTGCTACTGCTAGTACTACTGCTACTGCCACTGCTACTGCTACTGCTACTACTACTACTATTACTACTATTACTAATACTCCTACTCATACTACTCCTCCTCGTACTCCCCCTCCTACTACTACTCCTCCTCCTACTACTCCTACTCCGACTCCTCCTACTACTACTACTACTATTACTACTACTCCTACTACTCCTACTCATATTACTCCTCCTCCTACCCCTACCCCTACTCCCCCTCCTACTACTACCACTCCTACTCCTCCTTCTACTACTACTACTATTACTCCTCCTCCTCCTACTACTGCTACTCTTACTACTGCTCCTCCTACTACTACTACTACTTTTACACTGACTACTACCACTACTACTACTGCTACTTCTACTATTCTACTATTACTACTACTGCTGCTGCTCTTGCTACTACTACTGCACCTACTATGGCTATTTCTACTACTACTACTACTACTACTGCTACCACTGCCACTCCTACTACTTTACTCCTTCTACTACTTCTATTACTTCTACAATACTCCGACTACTCTTACCTCTGCTTCTACTAACTTCCACTACTCCTACCACTCCTACTTCTTCTACAAATCCTACTTCTACTACTCCTACTATTCTTATAACTTTTACTCCTGCTACTCCCAATACTCCTCCTCCTCCTCCTCCTACTCCTACTAATCCTACTACCACCATTAATCTTTCGACTCCAACCTTTACTCCTACTTTTTCTACTTGCACCGAACCCAAAAGTCAACAGTTCAAACCTTGCAATGGTTTTGTGTCCGTTCACTCCACCTTTGCTCCAGTGTGTACCGTGTTGTTTGCTGGTTTACACATCCTGTAGTAGTGTTTGAATATTGTACACGTGTTTCGTAATAAAGAAAAACTAAATCTCATACCCGTCTGCGTTTGTTTGATTTCAAGAACACTTCACACAACATCCACGCTCAGATAACAGCCGTTCGTGTCCCAAAAGTTTATCAGCCGGGTCAGGTCTTATCTGCGGCCCTCTACGGTCTGGTCTGCATTATGGGTCGGAGCGGTCCATAATCTGGTTTTCCGTCTGCCGTTTTGGCGGTGCCGTCACTACCTGGCACGGCACGCGGCGGCACATTTCGGCACAAGCTCTCACCCCCGCAGAACCAACAGAGAAGGGAAAACGAAAACACAGCATTTGAATACGAGGATTAAATGTTTTCAGCTGAAGCCAAGCGTGATGGAAACACTCGATAAAGCTTTATGTACTGTCGGTCCCACAAAGGCAAGTGTAAAGTGTCCTAGCAGCGAAAAATAGAATCAACAAACACGGCACAATAATAACATGAAGCGCAAAACATGGAAAGAGATTTGGTTTATTCAAAAGTGTGCTGACGTAATGTTGTGATAAGGAAATGAAAGAAAGAAAGAATCATTGGCAAGACGCACCAGTATGTCACGTACAAAACAAACGCACTGTGGGGTGAAAACAGTGGCACATTTAGTGTGTAAATCCCCACCAACCAGAGGGTAGTGGGTTCAAAACTCGCCCAAAGAGAAATTTTGTGTCACTGGGCAAGACCTGCTAAATATTATGCTTTTCTCACTCCTTTTTGAGAATGGTTGTTGTTTGGGGTAGTTTTTGTTGATTGGCGTTTTTAAACTAAATTAGAAACACATACAATTAATGAATGGGTGGAGGAAGGGCATCTGGCATATGGCTGGCTAGTCACAATAAAAAATGTTTGACGTGAGAAAACATTGCGATAAATGACCATATTAAAGTCAGTTTTTAGCAGGATAGTAACCGCTTTTGATCGAAATTGTAAAGGGAAAGAAATCTATTTGCAACAATATTGATTAAAAAAAAAAGATAAAATGAGACACAACTAGATAAAGTGTTTTCTCCCTCTGCAGCTCAAACGGTACAAAAAATAAGATAAAATAAATAAATACTGCACTAGTAAAAAAAATAAAAAATACAGACAATTAATATTAAACCCCCCAAATTTGTGCATCTTTTTGTTTATTGAACAATAAATCAGTACAGTTAGGCCTTGCTACTGGGTCAAAAGAAAATAAATAAATAAATAAATAAAACAATACACTGCAAAACAAAATAAATTAAAATAATGTCAGAATTGGGCGGGGCTGGTCTAGGTTTGGTTGTTGTGTTGAGTGTTTGTTTTGCACTGAGAGGAAAGGCTTAACTTGTTATCACAGTCATACAGTTTGTCCACAGAGAGTGCCCCGAGACTTTTACTGTTTACTCTATACTGTGTTGGCTGTGTGCATAAAAAATAAACAAAAACAAACAAAAAATAAATAAATATACAAAAAGTTTACATTATATTCAAATAATTATCCCAAATATATATTTTTTTGTAGATTAATTACAAGTACCCTTATTGGAATGAGTCTGTTTGGTAATCCTATTTCGATAATGATTTCAAAACTTGGGTTTTAAGTCTCTGCTGATACTCGATATCAGGTGATACCTCTTTAGAAACTTAAAATAGCATTATATTCTTTATAAAGTATGACAAACTGTCCAAATGGGTTGTGTAACTGTACTTTATCCTTCAATTACAGAACAGTTTTGTATAAAAAAAACAAAAACTTCATGAGATGTTCGGGACCAACGAGAGCCTGTGAGTTGTCCTATTACACCAGTTTAAAGGCCAAAGCAGCATATCAGCTGAACCGATATTTTGGAGCCGATACCTGATTCAGCAATTCTTCACGTATCGCCAGCAGTGTTGGTGCGTCCCTAGTATAATCGTGTGAAACAGCCAGATAAGTGGACGCTTTACCATATTGTGTAGTTTCAGACGACATCAAAACATTTTGGCCAATAATATTTAATGGTTGTAGCTAAAATTCTTATTGTTAAATTGTAGATTTTTAAAAAATATATCAAATTCTTGGGTCTCGTCACTTGATCAAATTTACCTTTTGGATATTGCCAGACAAAGTACAATGTAATCAATAGCAAATCTGTCTCTGGCCCCGTCTGGGAGCGTGACGTCATCACATTCTGCGGTGACTCCCAGGTTCAGGGGAATGTGATGATGTCACACTGTACATACTGCATCTCTCCCCGACGATAACACTCGCTGCAGTTACTCAAAATGTAATTATTGTCAGATTGGTGGAGTTGTTTGATTAATGAAATGACATCCACAGCCAACAGCCGAACCCCATGTGAGTATTCCAGTTTCTCTCTGATCATGGTCTGTCAGAATACTCACATCAGATTTTGTCGTTAGAAAGCAATCTAAACTCCAGAAGTGGGATAATAATCCGATTTTTGAGTGCGTGTAAACATAGCCATGAAATTTAGAAAAGGTCAACGCACCAATATTGTATCAGTTCATTTCTCTGATTAACAAGAGCTTTGAACTTACTGTTTTGCATTTTAACAATAATTATGTTTAACTGATGAAATGACACTTCATCCATTACAACATCCTGCACCAAAGAACATCATTTAAAAGCCAAAGTTGACTTAAACACACTGAAGACCTCGCTGTCCCCAAAAACGCACAACTGTCTGTACTTTTCCCTTTTGATTCTCTCCGCCACACAAGCCGTCCTCGCCGCTAACATCCCGTATCTGCGTGACCTTTGGCCCCCGGGCCCCTGATCTCTCCTCATAACCTTTTACGCGGCGGCCATCTTGGATCTGTCGGCGTCTCCTGTGTCTGCTCCTGTCAGCACCTCGGCGTGGGCCTCCCCTTCAGGTGAAATGGTCTCGAACTGGCCCCGGACTCACCGCACAGCCCTGCGCTGCACTTTTAATCAGGACGGGGACTTTTGAAGATGAACGATCGCAGGGCTGTGATCTTTTAGTCGTTTTGGTCGATGAACCGGTCGATAGTGTCTTAATTGACCAAGACTTTGTAAGTAGACTGATTTTATTTGGATTAAATGGATTCATATGGCAAAAATGGTAAGATATGGAATGAGTTAGGAGAAGATTTTGGAGTCTAACATATAATTCTAGTATAATTCTGTATAAATCGTTGTTTTGCATGACCTCCTGTGCAGCTGGAGTCTTTTGATTGCAGTTGGGGCTGAATCCATAGAAATACTTCATAGTTTTGATATATTTTTGTCACGCCGAGCCAAGAATTGCTTTAGTCGACTACAGCCCAAGACAATAGCTGCCACTACTAGTTGTTTTGTTGTGTAGAACTGCCAATGTTTATTCTCATTTTAGTTGACTTGTGCTGACAGAGAAGACGTTGAGCTTTGTGCCAGCTTTTGATAGAAAAGAAATTAACCATAAAAACATAAGCAATTTCTATAATTTCTGAATTGTCTTTTAGCTCAAAATGCCTCATTGCATGATGTGGAATGTCATTTATTTATACCAGGACAGTGTACACGAAACACTGAGCGAAGGAAAGATGCTACGATCACAAGAACAACATAAAAGTAATAATAATCATGACTATTTTAAAAGCCTTTTCAATTCAATCTTTATTCCTAAAAAGTACGACTGAATATGTAGTGCTTTTAAAATGGCTGTTTGTATCTCAGTAACTTTATTGTTACATTCAGAAAGTTTGATTTCATCAAGCTGGTCAAATACTACTGCAATATAATGATGTGTTTTCCATCCTATTTTTCAATCAAGGCACACTATTTCGGTTGGAAAGATACCACGACACGCAACCGATGAAAACATTACCAAATCAGACCTTTTAGTAAAAAAAGAGTGGTAATATAATGGGGCAAACCATTGTCTGGTTCTGTAAACTTGGCAATGGTGCAGACTCATGCTCAGGACACACCAGAATGGTAAATGATTCACAATTAAATCCACGTGTGGACCCGTTTACTCAAACTGGACCCTTTTGCAAGGCACTCCTGGGGACATTAGTGTTCACACTGGTTGAAAAGCAAGGCTGTAATGTATTAGACCGAAAGAAACATGTCACTTTTGTTTGGTCAAGATGTCACAATAACAGATGTTACTGTTATGATTATTGTGGGTAAAACGATTATTCATAATTATTAACACATCAAGAAACATTGAAATCCAATAGTGTGTGACCAGCTTTATCAAATCACACTTTCTGAAGGAAAAAGTTAAGTTATTGTTGTATAAGTGACCACATAAAAAGTATAGTCTATAGTTTGAGGTGTAATTGTTGGGAGTCAAGATTGAAATGAAATGACATATTGTTGCTTCTAAAACAGTCACAATTTTACATTTTTAGTTCTTATGGTTATATTGTGACTTAAATAATCAAAATTATAATGATTGATATCACTAAAGGTGTCAATGATTGTTATATGTTTCTTTTCAGAATAAACATAACACTAAAATTTGAATCATTCTGATTTTACTGACATATTTAATTTACTGCACAATCTGACCTGACATCAGTACAGCGGTTTGGTTCCTTACACTCACTCACCAGAACATTCGCTCTCTTCATTTCGGGCACTTTTTAACTCACTCACTGTCATCTCAACACACCGAGCACAGATTTGATTTTCGAAAAACCATCTTTTGGTCATGCGCAAATGTTTTCAGTCCATTGTGTGTAATTAAATAGTTACCTTGGGCAGACACTCAACCCTCTGTGCCACCGCAATCCTCAACAACAATGAAGAATAGCAACAAAATATATACTATGATACAATAAAGGCATTCAAACGATCCAGTGTTCAATAGAATACACTTTATATGATGTCTTTTGGATTTGGATTTGAAATTTTTGAACTCCTACCCCATTTTTCACAACGTAAACTTGCTTTCAATCTGACCAATTCACTTCTTTATCATTATCAATTTCTAAATATGAACTTATTACCTGTGGCCCATCGAGGCAACTGTTGTTGTGATTTTGGGCATTATAAAAATAAATTGATTTGATTTGATTAATGTCACCAAGTCGTTCCTTTTCGGTCTGACGTCCTAAAATCCAAGCAGTTGTTTTGCATTTCCTTCTACAGCGCCGATGATGTAAGTTCCTGGGCGTTTCCTGTTCGCTTCCCACCCGAGCAATCAGACACCCAAGAAGAGCGCGCACTGCTGGGAGAACACACAGGTCCAGGCTGTTTTTATTCAGACAGACTGCAGGGGAACCATGGGAACTGACAGTGCACAGAAGACGCTCTGCTGCTTCTGCTTCTGGGACACTATAACGGGCGACAGAGAAGAACGCAAATCTTCTGCAGAAGATGAAGCAAAACGGCTCGAGACTAAACGAACGAACGACATCTGAACATGTGGTTCATGGAAACAGATGCCAAGGCTTAGTCTGGAACCGGAATAAGACGAACATAAACAAGGAATTTACAAGTTTGTATCAGGTCAAAATCGGGAACCAAGATACAAACTAAACCGTGAACAAAAACTACAATCAACATCACTGAACTCAAAACTCAATCAGGTCAAAACTGGGGCTAAACCAAGAAAAAAAAGCAGTTCTGAGCCAGACTGAAACTATCTCTAATTCTGAATTTAACCAAAAACTATACAGTATTAAACCAGGACTAAATGATGCCTAAGAGTGCATTCACACTTGTCCCGGTTGGGTCCTGGTTTGAGCCCAGTTTAGTTCAAATGTAGACTTGGTTTGGTCTTGTTCTAGTCCAGGTTTCACCCTCAAACCTTGACATAAACTGCATCAGAACTGGGATTAAACCTGGACTATAAATTTGGAAGAAATCCTGGACAGGACCAGACTAGAACAGGACCAAACCAAGTCTACATCTGGACTAAACTGCGCTTAAACCAGGACCAATCAAGGACAAGTGTGAAAAACATCCTAAGCAAAATCTGAAATATGCCACGATCTGGACCAGAACTAAAGCACTTGTTGGTGCCAGTTAAGATCTTATTTACACAAAATGCACTGCTTTAACTAAACCAGGACTAAACCAAATCTAAACCTGTTAAATTAGGGCTAATCCATCAATGTCTAGGGTTTACAAAAGTAGCGATAACCAGATACGATTCAGTACTAAAACATCCAAACTATTTAAGCAGGTATTGATATTGAAAACAATCACAATCTTTATCTAGTTTCAGCTTCCTGTTTATACTCTTCATAAGTGATGTTTACAGGGCTTTGGCTCATTCAAAGGAAATAAAAGTGTTTTGAATTGTTCATTGCTATGGAAACAGTGCTATATTTTCATCACTCTGAAACCCAGATATAAAACCACATTGGAATATTTTGTGGTAGAAAAACATACTCAGTTTTGATTCTTAAGTAAGAGTACAGATACAGGAATATAAAATATATTCAAGTAAACGTGTTACATACAGTATAAAAATCTGCCAAAGAAAAAATATTGAGGTATGTGTATAAAGTATTATTTGTATTTTGTATATTATAGAGTGAAATGAGGTGATTTTGATTACGATTTGTCTTGATTTCTTTTTAAATAAATCAATTTCTCAATGGTTTTTATATCTACTCAAACACTTTAGGCAAAACATCACTATGAACATGCTCAAACCATCTGAAATGTATACTTTTTACTTTTATGTCCTTTTCAATTATGTAGTCGAGTGGAAAGCACAGACACTTTCTCTCAGATTCAGTGAAGTCAAAAGTATCCAAAAGTAAATTTCAGATTCCTGACAATGCTACTGAAGAACAGCACTTTTACTTTAAGAATATTAAAGAAACTACTCCCATGGTCTTGTTTTCTAAAGACAGTGTTTTCATAATCATTACCAAAATCAGAATCGAGCTTGAAGTGATAGCACCACGACGCCATCCTGGACTATACCATCATAACCTTTCCAGAATCCATCCCTCAACGAGAGCAATTCTGTTCCCAGTTTCCACCCACAGAGTAGTTTCACCTTGGCCAGTAGAATTACATCAGGTTCCGTGCTTACAAGATGTTACCCAGACTCCGACGCCCCCGTCCCGCTAAGTGGCCAGTTGTTCGGCGAAAACCTCACCATCAGCGCCTTCCATTGACACCCAGTTAATCTTTATCAGCCATGCTAATGTTTAACCTGCGACTCAAAGGAAGCCATGACAGCCTAAGAGCCGTGGGGGCCGAGGGGGGTGGCAGCGGGGTGGCGGTGGTACGGGGCCCGGGGGGTTGGAGGTTGGTGAGATCGGGCCTTTTTTTTTTTCTTCCTTTTTTGTCTTGCTCGGGGCCCGTGAAAAGTGCCAAGCTCACCAAGTCTGTCAGAGCGGACCCAACGAGGATGGATGTGACCGGAGCGGAGAGAGCATGTGTCACCGCGGGCAACAGGGCCAAAAAAAAAGAAAAAAAGGAGAGCTAGCCAGGAGAGTTGCGTGTGTGGCGAGCTACAGCTAACGGTCGAGCCAAAAGGAAAGCCGAGCCAAGCAGAGAGGCAGCGCTGTGGCAGAAGTGTAGAGAAGCCAAAAAATAGAAATACTGTAGATTAAGAATATTCATCATGTCCTATTTGGTAAAATAGTTTTGTTGTTTCATCTATATCAGACAATAGCTAACTTTACTTATCATCTGATATAGATAAAATAAAACTACTCTTTCAGCTAAATTATATTGCTTAAGTATATATACAGGATCAAGAAGAGTGAATAGAAAAATGTTGAACAGAAAATGACTAAATAGTGCAAATGAAAGAAAGATACACAATAAAAAAGCCTAATAATATCAACTTCAAAGTTTTTGTCGTATAGTCTTGAATTTCCAACAAAAACTACAATTAGCATAATCTAATGATACTCTCAAATAATATTTAGGTACACATGTCAATTAATTATATTAAACAAGATTTACAGACAAATGACTGTGGCCCACACGACCAGATTCACAGCTTTTCAATGGCACAACATGGCACTGCTGTTCATCGGATGAAACGGCATGAGTTTTTTTCTTTTTCTTGCTTAATGTTTTTGAATGAATCAGAGCTTCCAGTCAACAAACTCCAAAAAAATATATGTGTACAACCATCCTTTCCGACTGTAGGCCTTATAAAACGACGAAGTATTGAAAGCTGACTATACGCTTTTGGAATAAATAAACATAGCTAATTTCCACATGTTTTCGCTACTGCTATTACGCAATAAAGTTAGCATAAGGCAAGTCATTTCATCCTCAGGGGTTTTTGAGGGTTAGCTTAGGTTAACCCTAGTAACACAATACACAAGAGTGAGCCAAGCCACGCCCGCTCAAGTTTAGCTTAAGTGACAATTGTACGGTGATCAAAGCTAAGAATAACAGCAGCCAAAAGGAAAGCAGATATTTTCTCTCAAAACTTTGCCGTGGGGGAAGACAGTGATGCAGCCGGTTAGCATTTGTCTTTGAACTAGAAGATGCACAAGATTGCGATCGCTAAATCAGGGTTTTTATTGTTATGCTATTACTAATTTAGTGTTTTTGTATCCATATTCTATTGCTAATTAAGTGTTTTTGCATTTGCATGTTTCTTTTAATGCTATCCTGTTGCTAATTTTGTATTTTTGGAATACTCTGCTATCGCTAATTTTACATTTTTTGTATCGTCATGATATTGATAATGTTACATTGTTGTATTGTTAAGATGTAACTAATTCAGTATTCCTGCATCATATGTTGCTAATTTATTGTGTTTGTATCATTATGCTATTGCTAATTTAGTATTTTTTTAATCTTTATTTTATTGCTAATTGAGTGTTTTTGCAACATCATGCTATTGCTAATGTAGTGTTTCTGTATCACTATGCTATTGCTAATTGTGTGTGTTTGTATCATTCTGCTATTGCTAAATCAGTATGTTTGTATCATGATCTTATTGTTAATTTTGTGTTTTTGGATCATTATTATGTTATTGCTAATTTAATGTTTCTGTATCATTATGCTATTGCTAATTTTGTGTGTGTGTGTTTTTTTTTGTTCTTGTTTTTTTTATCATAGCTAATTGCTGACTTAGTGTTTGTATAGGCTAGCTATCCTTCTAGTTTTCTATTTATGCATTGTTATGCTATTGCTAATTTAGGGTTTTATATTGGTTCAATCAAAGCCTGCAGTTATTCAAACCAGCAATTTCACATATTTGTATTCCAACGCATAATTAACTACAAAACTCAGCTAGATATCAATACATCATAATATCCCATCTATCAAAGCTAATTCCGAATCAATAATCCTGTCATTGATTTGAGTGATTGTTTTATTCGAGGATGCTAGCAGACATTAGCGTCCTAAGTAGCTTTGCGGTTTGGCAGTGTGGCAAAAAACAGTTGTAATTACACGCTTTTTTATGAGCCGATACCCCCCAACTGTTGCACGGCTGCGCTGGCCCGGGCTTGTCTTGGTTTGCTAACAACTACTTTTGACACAGACATCACTGAAGGGCCAAAAAAATGAAGCTAGCGCCGTAACCTTAGCCGCGGACTTGGCACAAAGCTTATTGGAGCGAGCTTTGTAAACTGTCAGACTATTTTACTCCTGTCCCTGCCTTCGCCCGCAGTGTCAGTGATGTATGACAAAATCAATGCGGTGTTTAGCGTCGAGGAGGAGTTGTGGGTACAATTCCGGAAGTGTGAGTAAACCGCCGGGGTCAAAGCAGTTGTGGATTTGCCTGCCGAGCTGATTGTATCGGTATAAGGGTTGTGAAACATTTGGCGTTTTACTGGCAGGATTATACGGATTAGGAATGTACAAGATTAGCTACAACGACATGGTAAGTATGGTAATATTAGCATTAATGTTGGAAATATGGAAATGAAAGCACCTGTGGATTGTTTTGTGAGGTCGAAATGTGAATGGAACTACATAGACCATGATCCTTTGCTCGCAGCCAACTTGAAGAATCCTAGACTTTATTGACATTCTTTTAGGGTGCGTTGACGTTGCTTAATCCGGGAACTAAACCTAGACTCAAACAGGACTAAATCAGGACTAGTACATGACCAAACCCAGTCTACATCAGGACTCAACTGGGCACAAACAGGACTAAACCAAAACTAAACCCTGAAATGTAAATTCAGTTTTCGCAATTAAAATATTTCAACACAACATAGTACTTTGCGATCGGGATACTGTAATATACTTATGATTACGAGGAAGTTTTGCTTAAGTTGTAACTTTATGCATTGGATCTTGGTGTAAAAATGTACAATTATCATTCTAAATTTGACCCAATATCTTCGGAGATTTGAGCAATAATGGAAAATAAACCAATTGAATTATTAGTGATTACGATTTCTAACTTAAGTGTAATGCAGGCCTTTATTTTCACAGACTGCAATACCAATTCTTTTGAGGTTTCAGTGGTAGAAAAGGTTTCAAAGGTCGTCATCTGGACAAAACAGTGTCCAGATGACGACATTTGAAACCTTTTCGTCGATGGAACGCTCCTGATGAATGAGGGATTGCACCGAAATGGTAGAGTCATCTGGACAATGTTTTAAAAATCAAGATCTTTCAACTTCCATTCCAAATCCATCTTCAGTCTGTACCCGCTCCAAGGTTTTCCCCCCGAAAATTCTCAGAAACAAGTCAGTTTAATCTCTCATTCATCCAGAGCTGATCCGTCGTGGACAAAGTTTCAAAATCGTAACGTTTTAAAAATCAAGTCGTCATGTTCAATCTCTCCGGTGCAGTCCAAACTTTGCAAAACAAACTCAAACATGAGAGCCATTCCGTCCTCCTTGGTTTCGCTCTCCTTTTACGTGTTGTCAGTTGTAGCTTTGGTGGCGCAGAGTTTCAGGAGCTGTAGAAGTTGTTGACACAGCGCTCAGAGGGCTGGGCCCCTGCAGTGAGCGATCTGTTCACATACTGCTGATCCTGTCGCTGATAGGGGCCTAATGCTTAAGCTAACATTACACATTTACTATTAGCCCGGTCAGAGCAGGTAGCAGAAGCACACGAGATCAACTTTTATGTCTCTGGAGAGCTCAGACGTGCTGCTGTTGTGAATCCAGCAAATGAAATCTTTTTGTTGAGTGTTTGTGGGAATGTGTGAAGGGAATAGAAGAGCTGAAGGTGCAGATATTAGCACCACGCTATAAGCCTATTTGTGAGAGTCTACATCAATAAATGAAGAGAAAATAATGAATAATAAAGCAAAACTCTGCAAACACAGTGAAATAGTATTTGAGATCAATCAGTTTCTTTTATATTTCACAGCCAATGCCTATTATTGAATCAAGAGAAACCGATGACCGATTGACTTTTAGCCGATATGTTTGGCCAAATTTGAATTTTTTTCCACCAACACATCCACAAAACATTTTCTCCTCAGACCCTCTTTCCATAAGGTGCTCAAATGAAGCTTTTTACCCAAACAAAATATTGGCTTCTGCAGCAAATTAAAGGCAGATCATCAGAACGCTAAAAAGAGCAAGTATCGGCTCCATACACACCAACCGATAAACTGGTCTCTCTTGCTCTCTCTCTCTATTTGTCATAGAAAATCTTTCAAACGTTTAGTATTTTAAAATCAAAGATGTTTCAACTTCCATCCGAAAGTCAGTTTCAATCTTAGATGAAACAAAATGCACAACAAAGATAATGAACAATTTGGAAAAGGGCTGATGTAACTATGTTGATAATTTCATATAATACAATCGTTACTTTTCAAATATGTATTTATGTATCTATTTAGTAATGTGAATAGGCCTAGTTGTTGCTGGACAAATGATTTAAGAGGGAATATGTTTCGTCACTCATCCAAGTAGCTTCTTCAGTTCATCTGGCATCTGTTACAACGTTGTATTTTTACTCTACATTGCTGTTATTTTTCCTTTTATTTTTAATTGTTATTTATCATGATTTATTTATTCATATTTCTTTACTCCCTTTTTTTTTGGTTTCTCCTTTGTGTTGCAACATTCAAATTCCCCCACTGAGAGACAAATACAAGTTTTGACGAAAAAACATGTCATCGTCTTTCATTGATTCTGTTTTACGCATGTCCGAAATATACAAACAAACAAACAAACAACAACAAAAACAAACCATCACATACCCAAAGCAGTAATAACAACATCTGCCTGTAGCTATTCCCTCCAAACCCGAGTCCCTGGTTATGTTTTGCGCGCAGTGTTTGCTGTTTGGAGACGCTCGGAGGCCTTGACAATGCGCGCGGACGCAGGAGTGGACCGGGGTGGGGAGGGGCGCCGTCTTGAGTAAGCAATCTGTTGGCGCGCTCATAAATCACGGGCCGGCCACATGCATCTTCTCCCGTTACACCTCGCCGTCAGCTCTATTCACTACGGCTCATTCTGCCGGACCGGTGTCACGCGCACTCACGCACGCACCTGCCACGGCTCACCTTTAAGTGCCCGGTGCACCCAGACAGGCGCGCACCCTTTTGTTCTGAAAATCTGACGTTACGCGAAGTGACGGGTGTGATTCTTGTTTTTGGCTGGTTTAGACGGATGGATATGTTCAAAGAGAGGATGGTTTACTGTTTGTTTAAATACGTATTTGTAATTGAAAGAAATTATTTCAGCGTTGATGAAAAAAATTTACTTTTTATTGAAACGTCTGACAAGTAATTGATGATGATGGAAAATGAAGGACCTGTCTTTTAAAGCAAAATGCTGCAAGTGAATAGGAAAAAAAATCTTAAATTATGAGATGCCAATTTGAAACTTCGTTTGTAGTTTGTATGTAAGAAGAAAATGCATTACAAGTTTTTCCTTACGTAAAGTTTTCATATTAAAAATAAGCATTTAATGTGTAAAAACTGACAAAACGTCACATACTTTGGACATATAAATCTGAACAATTTCTCGCTTTGTTTTTTTGAGATTTATATACAAAATATTTACTGTGGGGATTCGGATTTTTTGTTTAGTAATTGCGTAGACTATAGATTTTGAAGAAGATTTTCACAATCTAATTCGCCTCATTGAAAAAAAAAAAAAAATTATAATTAAATAATTTGGTGTAGGGGGCTACTTTAAGGCTGATCTTTATGTCTTTGTGGGAGAAAATAGATTTGGATAAAACGTTCTACAATGTCCCAGAGAAATCTATGAATGAGGAGGATTACATGACATAATAAAACATCTTTAGGCGCAAATTATTATTGTTTATAGGTTTAAGATTAAATGTAAAGCGAGCAAACTGACCAAAAAACTAAACATTGAGAAACAAAATGAAAAGTCTCGCCTTAACTCATCAGAAGTCCTCAAAATGGCGCCTATTACTGAACAGACTTCACTAAAAAATGTAAGAAAAATATTGGCTTCTCAAATCAAGATGTGGAATTCAAATCGCGCACACATTCATTCCTACAGTGCGCGCTGTAAGCAAACCACACATGCCACACTTAACTGGGACAAACTTGTCGTTGCTCTCCTATTCTGGTCTCGTCCCACGCGCACTCACGCACGCGCACGAGCTGGGTTACACACACACACACACACACACACACACACACACACACACACACACACACACACACACACACACACACACACACACACACACACACACACACACACACACACACACACACACATACACACAAATGTCCACAGAGCAAAGCACACCCCGCGGATGCCTCTTCTGTCTCTGAAGAGCGGAATCCTAACCACGTATCACTGATAATTAATGACAGCGGAAGGTGGAAAGAAAGCCTCACGGGAACACACACACACACGGGAGTCGAACCAGCGACCAGCGGAGGACACCTACCTGCTGCACGGCTGTGGTCTGACCTGCTCTACTCCTGCTGGACACCACAACTTCAATATCTTCCTTTTAAAACAGCGGATTTACATGGAACGACTCTGTGCGTAATTGCGCGTCAGGCGTTTTTGTTTTGATTTTTCCAACGCTGTTTTCCTAACCATCAAGCGCTGGGGATCTATTTAACTGGATCTATCTTGAAGCACAGATTCTTCTCTTTCTTCTACATCTATTTAGACGTTGCCGTGTGCGCTCAAACATGCGTAGAGTCCGTGCTGCGTGCGCGCCTGTTTGGACATAAATCTCGTCGTGCGTCCTCGCCATAAATCTTCAACATCCACTCGCAGCAGCAGCCCGCCTCCAGTGCTTGCAACCTGACTGGGACTGGGGCTCCAACTCCAACTCTCCAACCCATAGCTCACCCCCCACTTTGGCACATTCTTACCTTTAAGCAGATCTCTGCGTTTTGAAGCGTGTTTGCTGGCGACGTTTTACGCGCTGTTCTTTTGGTCTCCACGTTACTCCCGCGTCTCCATCACGAGCTAATCTTCTCTGAGGCTAACCCGAGATAACCCAAACTCAGACTAAAGCATGTGTCCTCTTTACGATCCCTTCTGGCTTCTGCGCGCACTCCCCGCCTGTGGTTTGACGCGCTCAGGTCCCGCAGATTGACACGGTGAACTGTGCCTGAACCAGGGGCTGCGGACTGACAGCTCCGGCAGTGGCCCCGCGGAGGTGAAAGCAGCAGCAGAGGCGGTGGTGGAGGAGGTGGGGGAGGAGGTGGGAAGGAGGGAGAGAGAGGTATCGAGGGGGTCCCGCCGCCGGTTCTGTCCAATGGGCGCAAGACATGGAGCGGCGAAAAAAGCTTCTGCTGCGTGCTTCTCCGCGCGTTGGGCCAGATGTTGGTTATGACATGGCGTCAAGCTGCGCGCGGATCAGAGCGGAGGAAGAGCAGACGTTCCGCTGGGAGATGACCCCGTGCGCGTCCCTCCTTTCCGTGCGTTCGGCTGCGGCACTGGCTGATGCGCACAGACAGACAAGAGATTCAGAAGCTCAGATCAAACACATTCATTCATAAATGTTCGATAACTGGTTTAGTTTGAACAGCAGATTCCAAAAGCTTCTGCGCAGAGAGAGGGTTTCAAAACGTAAAACTAGTTTAGAAGCTTCATTGGACATAATTTGACACATTCTTGAACGTTGCTGGAGTGATTTTATTCGCACTACAATCAAATTCTAAATATAAAGGAGTTCAGTTTGTCTTCTCTGTCCATATATTGCCACAAAAACACAACAACATTCAAAAACCAATTTGCGTAAAACAAAAATCCTTTCCATTTCATTAGCTGGAATATTATTTAAAAAGGAGGGTGAACTCTTAATACTTCTGGCCAAAAATTAAACCATATTACAGCTTTATTGCATTTATTTTAATGTGCATATAATCAATCTTCAACTGCCTTCTCATTTGCAATTTTATATATAGGCCACAATGCGCCAAAACACTTTACGCACGCTTGTTTTGAAACGCACAAACGTAATAAAATGCCTCAAACTTCATATTTTTTGTCTTAAACATTCAATAATGCGATTTCTCGTTGGTGTCCACGCAGCTTTGCTTTTACGCGCACTGTGTAAACACAAAAAGCGTGCCATGTCGCGTCGTCTTGTGCCCGTATTATCTTCCCACCGCGCGCGCGTCCCCTCTTTGGATATTGCCTCGTGTTATCTGCCCACGCCTTTAACGTGCCTTTCCACGCGCACACTCACGCTCGAGGCAAGGAGAGAGAGGAGATAAAGTGCGAAAAAGGGCGAGTGGGAAGTTCAATTTGATAAAAAACAAAAGAATCGGTGAGAGTCGCGTTGCTTTTGGACATATTTCCCAAGCCGCGTTTTATCGTCGCTACTGCTACACTCCTGGTTCTCTCAGCTTCTTTTTTTTTTTTTTTTTTTGGGATACGGCTCCAGACGATCATTTTTCACGCGCCTTGAATCACTGGCCTTGTGTAGCAGATTATAAATTAGCACAAGGCTGCTTATTGATTTATTTCCAGCGGCTAATAATACTCCTCACGCGCGTAATGAGAAGATTTACGGGGAAATACCTTGGACCGCAGTGGATTTTCCTTCCCAGATAAGACCTAAACAATAATAATAAGCCTAATAATAATAATTAAAGTACAAATAATAATAGCAGGTGCTTAGGTGTTAATTTTAGGTGCCTGTTGCCGTTGATTTACCTTATTGCCTTAACACTGGTCTCGCTTTTACGCGCCTCTTAAGCACTGGCAGATTTATGAGCCCGCGAGCTTGGATTTATGTCCCTACCACTGCTGCTGCTGCGCTCCAGCTTTCTTCCAAACCCTCCTGCCTCGGTTTTTGTCAAGACTTCCATCCTCAGGCGTCATTTCCAAAATATACAAGTATGCCAGTTTTGATGTACTGCAATCCAAAAGAGGACCAAAGCAAAAAAACGAGGATTAAGCTGTGCGTAAAAACATCTCATCTATGCGTAAACAAAAAAGGAGCATTAAAGAACTATGGACTGTAATTAATTGCATTTTTATTTGCGTTATCAGTTAGACTCAGCTTCTATTATTATTTTCAATCAAAATAGTTGCCAGTGCTCTATCATTTTAGTGCACAAATGCTACTAAACATCCAAATCCAAAAGAAAATCAAGCTATGCGTAAAAACGAGGATTAAACCGTGCGTAAAACGTCTAGAAAGCTATGCGCAAACAAGAAATGGAACAATAAAGAGCTATGGCTAGTTATCTGTTCAATCATCAATTCAAATCAGATTATATTGCTATTTTAAATCAGAATTATGGCTATGGTTCAGTGTTTTAGTGCACGAATGCTAAGTGTGTGTGTGTAAACATCTAAATCCAAAATAGAACCAATCCGCGCGTAACAACGTCTAGAAAGCTATGCGGAAACAAAAAATGGAACAATAAAAAGCTATGAAAGAATATGCATAGTATTCTTATGTGTGATCCATCTGATTCGGATTGTATTATTATTTCAAATCAAAATTCTGGCCAGGTTTCTTTGTTTTTGATGCACAAATGCTACTTTTGTATGTGCGTAAACCTCCAAATCCAAAAGAGAACCAAACTAGGCATAAAACGAGATTAAAACCATGCGTAAAACGTCTAGAAAGCGATGGGTAAATAAAAAAGAGCAATACAGAGCTATGGGCAGTTATGAATTGCATTTTTATTAGCTTCATCGGTTTGATTTAGATTATAGTATTATCTAAAATCGGAATTATGGCTATGGTTGTATCATCATGTGCGTAAACATCAAAATCCAAAAGACAACCAAACTAGGCGTAAAAACAAGGATTGTGCCGTGCGTAAAAAGGGCGTATAACATATATATTATTATTTTATCTTTCTACTACTGTTCATGGACCTATTTTTATGACTTTTAGTGGCTCTTAAACCCTCATTATTTGCTCATCTCCAAACCAACTCGACGCTCTTCACCGTGGATCTTTTTTTTTTGCGTGGGAGAAAGACAATATGGCGACCAGACGCTGCAGTGAGTGGGTAGGGGAGTCCTCCTTGTCCAAGTGTGCTCGCTTCTGCTGCTGCTGCTGCTGCTGCTGCTGCTGCTGTGGCTTTCACGTGTGACAGACGCGTGGGCTCACCTCACAGAGAACTTGTATTTGAACCAGATTGTCCAGAAAACGTGAAAATGCGACAAAGTTTGTGGTTTTCTGTCCAAATTGTACAACTACGGGTGAAAGAAAAGATATGATCTCGTTGGGAATGGCTTAACGTGAACAAATTTGCATGAACGTGTATGTATTGGTTATCCAGAAAAGAGTGTTCGTTTAGTCGTTTTGATTTGTTTCGGTGCTAAAATAGTCCGGGTTTTTCCTCTTTCCTCCTCGGTGACCAGTTCCTCTCCAAACGGCTTTGTCCTCCAGCGGTTTTCATCTGCTAAACATTCATCTCAGCCTTAACTGGCCCCCGAGCTTGACAATAGACTCGATTCTTCTCAGCGCGTAACACATTAACGCGCCGGGTTTTGTCATCGTTGGGGTATTTTTTTTAACGTGCGTAAAAACGAAAAAAACAACGGGAAAATCTCTAACTCAGCGGGTTTTCCGAGTTAAAAATCTGGGTTCAGGCGTTGTGCAGTCAGTGGGAGAAATGGAAGTCAAGCGATTTCGGTTTGGATGAAGAGTGGACGCGAGGATGAGATAAGATGAAACGTTTTTTGTGTTATTTTACGACTTAAATTTGTTCAAACTGAAGAAAGGAATGTCTCTATTTAACAATGACTTGAAATCAAAAGGCATATCTTATTTTTAGTAGTTTATGTGTTCATAGTTAATAGGTCTGGATTATTTTTTATATTTCTGGCTGTTTTCACCATGTTTATTTCTTCATTCAAACTAAAAAACCTTCTGCCAGATTTGAATTTGAAGATGGGTGAGAAATATGAGCTATTTTAAAGCAAATTTGAAGAAAAATCTCTTAAATTGTTTTGAAACATATTTATATAAATCTGACAAAAGGAACACTGTTGACATTATGTTTGAATATTTGAATATCTGCTTTTTATCCTCACGATTTTTCACTAAAGATGAAAATAATATATAAATAATTAATATACCTATATCAATACTTTTCCAGTATATGTATTTTCTTTTCTTTAATCTTAAACCTTTTATATAGTTTTATGAAGCAAAAAAAGAACAAATTAATATTTTTTGGGGATTTTCACACTTTGATTTGCATTCTTTTTTCAGGTTTAGTATTTTTGTAGCCAATTATCTGTGAAGTTTTAGTACCCTATTCTTGGGGGGTATTTTTTTATATCTTATTTTATTGTGAATTTTTTGTAGCTTATTTTTGGGTTACGTATTTTCATGTCATTTATTCTTTATTCTATGCAAAACTTCCACACAGAACCTACGCGCCAACAAGCCCCGCGTTTGTCCTGACTGGCGTTTCTGAAATATGATTTCGACTCTTCGCTGTCACCCAAAATCACATCTGCAGCGGGGACGTCCAGACAGAAACGTATAAATATGAAAAAAGCAGCAGGCATCAGACATCCTCCTCCCCACCTTCCCCTTCCCTTCCCCTCTCCCCGTCCATCCGCAGAAATGAGCCGGGAGATTGTTTGTGACACGGCGGCGGCGGTGGCAGGAGCCTCGGAAGGCGCTGGCTCCGCACACGCCTCCTCCCGTGATGCAGGGGAAGATGCGCGCCTCTAATTTGGTTACGCGTTTGGAGACGTGAGCTCACTGAGGATGCGCACCGCGGCGGCATACAGATGAATGGAGCCGGCACGCGATTACGCACACTGCATTCGATATCCGTGGCTTTGTTTGTCATCAACACCTTTGCAAAAATGATCATGTTACTGGTTGAACTACGTATTTTCAGAATATTTTGACAGCAAGCATTACATATCTGTTCACTTTTGTATTAAAGAGCTGCAATAAAGTCTATTATAATGGGATTTGTATTTGTATGTTTATGCTTTTACGCACAATTACGCACTTGGTTCCTCCTTTGTCTTGGCACATTGATCATATATTATTATTGTTATTGTATTTGTTATATTATTATTATTATTATTATTATTATTCTTATTATTATTATTATTATTTTTGTTGTTGTTGTTGTTGTTTCAGCTTCATTTGTGTGCAATATTTCCTGTTTAAAAAGTATAAGATTTGGGTTTAATTTTTCAGTCGCCATGACAACGGTCCATTTTCACACCATCAAACCTAAACTACATAATTTCAATCTAAAGGTTTCAGAATGATGGAAAATGTGCACGGTTACCATGGCGATAAAGAATTTAAAGGCAAATATCCTCAAAATGTTTCATCTTCCGATTTTATGCACCGTTTTGAGAACGATTCACCGTTTTAAAGAGCTAATATTTAGTTGTAAATTGTTCGTCGCTATGGCAACAAAACCCATGGATGAACTGTAATCCATAAATATTGCACATTGCCAGTTTGATTGATTGATTTATATTTTTTATTATCGTTTATTTTTATATCGAAATAAACACATTTAAAGAACGTGTTGATTAGTTGGTGAAAAGTAACATTTTAAACAAAAATAATCCCTGAAGTGTCACGTTTACAATGCTGTCTACTCCATGACTCCCATTGGCACAAACACGCACGCTTTACGCACCAAATAAATAAATAATAAATCACACACCAGCGCCATCTTTTATGACTTATGAGATGATGAAATGGGAGTTTAGCCTTTTGGCACAACCTGGAGCTTTTGGAGCAAACGTGTATATCCTACAGGTTCAAATCTTAAACATGGAACCAAGACAACAACAAAAGATGCCAAGAAGAAGTAGAAGAAAAAAAAAGTAAAAGGTGTTGTATTTGAACATGGAAAAGTCTGTGCTCCCTAAGAATGCTCTGAGACAAGGCAGAGGCACCCGGCGCTGACATGAATAATGGCGCCTCGCTCAGCTCCAGAGAACATCCAAGGAAAACACGATGGAACAGGCTCCTCCACATCTCCACCAAGTCACAGCACCGCACAACACACAACCTGCTCCGGGCAACTCCACTTCTTGGACAGTACGCAGACCCGGCGCTCTTGAAGGACTCAAACCGTCAGCTACACCAACTACAGCGACGAGTACATTCATGCCAGCGCTGAATAAATGACCGCACTGAGCTAGAAACGTTCCCTCCTCGTCTCCTGGCCTTTCCCCCTTCTTTTTTTTTTTTGCCCGCTGGCTCTTTTATATGAGATTTGAAGGCGGCCGAGGCGTGCCAAATTCAAACAAATCTCTCGTTAATTGGTCGCCGCAGTAATTTCCAGAGCCACAGCAGCAGCAGCAGCAGCAGCAGCAGCTCCTTCCAGCGAGTCCAAACAAGCAGCAGCAGAAACAGCAGCAGCGAGGGGCGTGTGCGCGCGTGTTGTGTGTACGTGTGTGTGTGTTTGTGTGTGTGGGTGAAAAGGGGGGCCGAGCCGGAACTGCCACTAGATACGAGCGGACCGAGATGTGTGTTCCGGGTCTCTGTCATTTCTCCTCACGCAGCGGAGAAGCAGAAAACACCGAGCACTGAGCTTGATTTATCGAAGACAGAAGCGTAAACAACAGCGCCAAAAAACGCACAATGGCACCCCTGGCGTACGCCGACACCGCCTGCCTCTCCATAAATCAGGAGATACAGAGAGAGATGCGCATGTAGAGAGGCAGGCACAAGCACAAGCACGAGCAGCTGATGATGATGATGTGATGGCAAAAGGAGAAGATGAGGGAGAGGGATATCCGAGCGCCTGCGTTTGAAAAAGAGAACATCTAGCACACGGCGCGCAGGCGGGCAGGCGGGCAAGGCAGGCGTCCCTCGCTCTCCGCCCGGGTTTGTGTGCAGCGCGGCGCCATAAACAATGTCTGATGATGATGGTGATGATGATGGGTGGCGGGGGTGATGTGTGTAAACAACACGACAGCATGAGCGCGAGTGGTGAGGATGGAACGGGGTGTTTTTTTTTTTGGGGGAAGGGAAGGGGGGAAACATGGCTCGGCGGCGGTGGTGGTGCGCTGTACGGGCTGCATATTTACCGCGCGGTTCAAATGACAGGGCAGATGCGGCAGCGGCAGGCGAGAGGACGGCAAGAGGAAGCGTTCCCCCACACGCGGTGCCCCCTTCTTCTTCTTCTTCTTCTTCTTCTTCCTCCTCCCTTCCTTCCTTCCGTGCGCTCTTCCGCAATACTCACGGTGTCCACAGCGACCCGCAAGACGCACGCCAAACGTCCAAATTTGTTTTATTGCAGCTCCGTCTCTCTTTTCTCCTCTCTTCTCCCTCTCTCTCTCTCTTTCTCTCCCTCTCTTGTATGTGTGTCTTCTTCTGTAGTGCCCCCTCTTCCTCTTCCTCCTCCTCTTGTCTCGTGCTCTCTCGCCCCCCTCTCCGCCGCTACAGGGGGGGCGCTTTGCCTTGGGAAGGACAGTTGACTTTTTTTTTTTTCCTCCACACGTCAGAATCTCATCCCGAACCGTTATATTCAGGCAACCAATCCGTTAATTATTGAAAGAGTCACGTGGTAAGAGAAAGGCGAGGTGTACGTTGGGGGGTCCGGACTTTGGTGTGGTGCTTTCAGGGGCCCAAACGTTTCCAAAATCGCCCCCAAGCCGTGCGTAAAATGCCTCCAAAACGAGAATTCCTCCCGTATTCCAAACAGACTGTCAGCGTGCATGTCCTCGGCGCAAAAATATGAGCTTGCTTCTCACTTTTGTTCTTTGTTATCCCTCACTGTCAGCTCCTGCTCGGCGCGCAGTTAGTCGCAGAACAGGGCTAATTCCTAACATTGTCTCCCATCATATTTCACTACATCCATATTGCGCATTATCATCCCCCGCGCTGGATCATATTATTAGAGCGTAAAATGGTGATGACAGGCGCGCGTAAAACACACTGCAATGGGCTTTATGTATTTTATTGGCCGCGATATTTGAAACATTTAGTGAGAGACACAGATTTGGGGATCAGCAGGTATAAATCATGCTCTGTTTTAATGCTATGCCACATAAATGTAGTCGAAGGGTTTAATGTGTCATAAAATACTAGAAATATATTATGTTTGTTTTACTCGTTCCTGAGCGGTGTGATTATTTAATTTTATTTGTTTGCAGTAGCTTTAAGTTTTGTTTCTGTTTGTTTTTCTAAACCCGATATACAAAGGTTTTTGTTTGTTTGTGTTTTAGCTGCTGTCTAATATTTTAGTCTAATGTATTATTTATTTATTTTGCTGGAGCCTTAGGTTTGTTTAATTATTTTTCATACTAGAGTCTATTTTTTTGTTTTTATTTGATTATTTGTCCGCTTAGTTTTGAGTGTTTATTGTCTTTGTTTTATTTTTTTGCTAAAGCCCAACTTTATTTTCCGTTTCGTTTTTACTGTAGCTCATGCTTTTTGTTTGTTTGTTTTTTTGCTGTAACCTAACGTTTTTTTTTCTTTCTCTTTTCTCCTTTTTGGCTATTTCCTGATGTGTTTTATTCGCATATTAAAATTACGCACCACAATTACAGGCACGTTGTTTTTTTTAGACTCATAAGATTATCTAACCCCAAGATATAAAGCAATTAGACATTAACACTAATGCACTTTTCTTTTTTTTTTTTTACTCAACTAAGCTAAACATTGACACATAAACAAGTGAGGCCAACTTGGATAGACCCATCATCATCACGACGAGGGACACGACTCCTGCGGCGAGGCGAGGCCGAGGGTTCAGCGACAATGGGACGGACGGGAATCCTTTTGGTTACCCCGGTGCCAAAACCACAACCACCACCACCACCACCACCGCGGCATCCTCCACCAGAGCTTCGGGGCGAACAATGGACCGGGTATTCTGTGGCTGGACAAGATGGAGACGCTTAACGAGGGCCACTACGCAAAGAGCTCGAAGAATCGCTTCAAGGTCAAACAATGAAAGACGCCGCAGCCCCAAGACGCACGGCTGCTACTCCTCCAGGACGTCTCCAACCACGTGGAAACTACGCT
Source organism: Rhinogobius similis (assembly GCA_019453435.1). Lineage (NCBI taxonomy): Eukaryota > Metazoa > Chordata > Actinopteri > Gobiiformes > Gobiidae > Rhinogobius > Rhinogobius similis. Next base: position 36,183,791 of record CM033631.1, read on the forward strand.
TTTGTTCGCCCACTGAGAACAAAACAACACTTAACACGGAGAAAATAAAGTTATCTCCCCGTTTAGATTGGGTTTCTTGGTGCTAAAATTGTAAATACGCACGAATTATCAAAAAGAAACTCGAAATATATGTTAAAAATGCAATAGTAAGTGCTCTAGTGTTGCGTTGTTGTCAAAATCCTACTTATAATTAGTCAAGAGAAGACGAACGCGAAAGGTCTCACCCTATTATGCGCGTAACAGCTGCGTGGCGCATTATTTATTGGTATAGGCTACTACTTAACGCAATAAAAGGCAGAGTTTTTTTTTTTTTCTTTTTTTTTCAAAGTTGCCTTTTTCCCAGCTCCCCGAGATTTAACCCACAACAACAAGATTGAAATCAAACATTTGCGGTGGTGATGATGGCGTCTGTAATGATGGCCATAAATTATTGCAATCACACGGAGGAGAAGCAGCAGAAGCACGAGCAGCAAGCGGCGGCGGTGGTGGAGGAAGATAAGTAGCAGAGGAGGCCTGACAGCAGTGGTGGAGTGAAGAGGCTCCCCAAAAAATCTGGCACGGCGTGGAAAAAAAAGAAGAGAGAAAAAAAAACGCTGCGTACAAAGCGTTTGGATGGGAGACATACGCCGAGCCGTGATGGATCTGGACACGGAATGCGTTATGATGGCTTGGCACAGGAGGCGCGCAATATTGTATCTCACGCCGCTGTCAACAAATAATAACACAAACAAATGCCCAAATAAACAATAAAAATGCGTATTCGTTGGATATTTGCGCGCGTGTTTTGGATATCCGTGCGTAATTGTACGTTTGCGCGTATATTTTAAACCAGCGCGTAATTGAAAGGCGCGTTTGGAGGGAGCGTTAGCGGCGCGGACTGAATGGATGGGACAAAAAGAGGTCTGGGGAGGCTGCGTGATGGATTGGGGCAGGTAGAGACTTCTCCTCGTTAAAGATTTACTCGGCTTTAAATCAAAAAGACCTCACTCACTTCGACGCAAAAGGCTGTGCGCTTCTGTTAAGGGGAGAATTATTGACGTACAATCACGCATTATACGCAGGAATATCATTATATTCATTATTAGTAAGCGTGTTATTAAGGCACAGACAAACAAAAGCCTGAAGAGTTTCATTTTGGCCAATAAAAGTCCAACTAACCACTTTGACAAGTTGGAATTTACGCACAGTCTTTCCAAACATGTCTTTTTCCATTTTAATAAAATCAGTATGTTTTATTTTATTTTAAGATCCATGTTGAAACGTACAATAAATTTTAACAACAAAATAAAAGTTTTAAACCAGAAATATCATGTTGTTTTCAAATTATACACCAAAACATTACAACTCCAATTAAAACCAATTAGATATAGATTGCAATTATGTTTCCTTTTCTTTTCATTTTCTTATTATGCCTTTTGTTACTATTGTTTTTTCTAATTATTATTTTTTATTTTCATTATGGGGCTGTAGGTGAACAAAATAGAGCCGTGTATGAGGGAGACAGAGCACAAAGATTGATTTTACGCACCGGGACATCTCGCCTTTTACGCTGGCTCGTAAATCTGTCTTCTGACGGCAGCCGCACGCGCATTTTTGAAATATATTCCTGCGCGCGCGACGTGAGGTCTTCCCCCGGTTATGTCAGTTATTATGAAACTGTGCCACTACACTACACCACAGCACAGCACACGCGCGCTGGAGTCGTTTGTTTTGGACGGGTTTGTGTGGCTCAAGATGAAAGTGGCATTGTTTTTGTTAACGTGACGCGTGAGGAGATGTTTGAAGGGGAAAAAAACGTGGAAATTGATGATGAGTGAAGAATGGTTGGAGGAGGGAAAGCTAAAAATGCTGTTAATGTAAAATGTTACGACTCAAGAAGTAAAACGTGAAACCAAATCCAAATATTTACACGTGTGAGACTAAAAAGCAGTTGGAGAAAACAGCCTGTACGTGAGACTTTACGCAATGTAAAAAGTTAACAAAAAATATAACATTGTATTTTCAAAGACTTAATCACATTTTTAGTGAATAATAAGAAATAAAAGTATTAATTATTGCATTCTCACTGCATTTTCTCATTTTTCATCTCGCTTTTTTATTTTTATGATTATAAACTCCATCAGAAAGTATGTTGCGTTAAAGCTGCACTATGAAACATTTCGCAGAGAATTTCCGCCACCTGCATGCGATCATGGAGATGTAAAGCGTTGGCTGAAACGTTCCGCAATATGGCATTAAACGTATCTTGCATTTATTCCGTTTATAGACGTTTCTGCTTTTCAAAAAATCCCTTGAAAAGCTTGCATTCTTACTGTGATTGGGCTTGCCTTTCCACAGAACTGACTTGTAACTTTGTAACATAATGTCTCCTGCGCTTGTCTCTATGGAGATATGTAAGTTTAATGTCACAATGTGGAACAAGCAGTTACACAGTGCGCTAAAGTCCACATGCTTTAGTCCACTTTGAATGTTGCAACGTTTATAAAGCAGACGTGTTTTGTCTTATTTGCCTTATTTTGCGATTAGGCATAAAATAAGCATAAATCCATATTGTAAACGACTGTTAGAAGTGAGATCAACTGTACCGAGCCTTCTGGAGCGTCCATTACACAGTATGTTCTACAATAATGCGTCCGCAGCTCGTTTACGTCGGAATATTGCGCATTAGCTCCGTTGCGCTGCTGTGTGTAATCGTGCCATATACAGCTTTAATGGGCACAGTGTTTGTATTACTGAGACCATCACATAAAGGCCTGGGACACATGAGTATTAGTTGAGCATAATTAAGATATTGCAACGAGTGTGTGTGCAATAACATCATCGTTATGCAGATAAATATGCATCAGATTGAATATGCGTGCACATTGTGGTTTAAAGGGCCCATGTCGGGTTGGACGAGTCATTTTACTGAAACGCGGTTAAGATGATTGTATTCAAGATTTTGCAAAACAACGTTGCAAATTTCATCCTGGTTTGACTTTTTTTTAGGTTTATTGTTGTACTTCCTGGTTGTAAATCATGACATCACAAGGAAATTCCAACTGTTAAACCATATTGTGCAGTGGAATGGCCAAAGCTCCTCTAATCCAAATCCACTTCATTTGTTGCTTTACTTTATTTTATTTACTTTGAATTGATTTGTGTTTGCGCATCACAAACTGGAAACCCCTTTATTACCTTTATTATGTAGAATGTTAAGAATGTTTGGATCGTGTTTTTCAACTTTTTATGACAAACCGAGACTGTATACTTCATGCAGGTTTTATCCCACTTAATAAAGTCAAAATTAGAAAATCATGGATATCTGTCATACATGCCCTTTAATATGGATATTGTGTATTTAAATGACACTTATAACATCTTAATTCGTTTATTGTGTCACTATTTGGAGACAAACCACCATTAAGGCTTGGTTTACAATCTTGGACGATTAAAGGGGTTAGTGGGTTGAGCATTCGCCAATTCGAACCGGTTGTTTGTCGGTTTGATTCCAGTCGAGCACCTCTATTGCTGCGGTCTCAAACACTTCACCTTTTTTACCCAATCCAGTCACATTGTTGAAGCAGAATAAGGCTTCCAGGATAAAAAAGCTGGCAAACCACCAACAACTGATTCTAATAATAACCTGAAAATATTGCATTTTATACAAGAGCACGCTGATAGTAAAAAAAGTGGGTTTTGTTTGAGGTTGGACTTGAAAAGGAGTATTTTTTCAAAAATTGTAACATAAATGAACCAAAATGAGAGAGGTTGGACTTGAAAAGGAGTATTTTTTCAAAAATTGTAACATAAATGAACCAAAATGAGAGCAAATGAGGGCCTACATGTTGTGACTTGTGTTTCATCTACGAATTACAGGACAAATATTATGCTAAATTGACTTTCTTCAGCTTGTTTCCTCCTCAAAAACACACCTGGACTTGCATTTAGCTTCATTCGTGCTTGTTTCATTGATCCTGTTTACGAGGTCCTCTCCCTGTTGGCCTTAGAAAACAGTCCATTCCATTCCGACTTCCCCTGTGCTGTTTTTAAGTCCATAAATCATCACCAGACTGAGCATTTCTGACTCAAATCACATTAATTTTGGGGCAAGCTAGGTTTGTTTTAGTCCCTCTGCTGTAATTATAGAAGGAGTTGAGTTTACTTTTTCAAAACGCTAAAATAAAGTTAAAAGACTGTGTTTAAAGGACACTAACTGTACAAATAATGCATACTATTTGTCCTTTAAGCAAAATAAAACAAATAATTGTGCATAAATACTGCCTGCCAGGCTCATTTGAAAGGTTTGGAAAGGTTGCGAGGCTCCGTGTTGCTTTTACTCTGCACTAACATTGAAGTAACGGGGGCCCCACCACGCAGCGCAGTGTTACGCAGCCAGTGGTACACTAAATATCAAATCAATCAACTCGGGATGGGGTCCTGTAGTGTTAACTGCGTCAGGTTAACTCTTTGGCTCGACGCTGTTTAACACAACGGCGTTCTCCTTCTTTTGGAGAGACAGAGCGGGATAATGGACCAAGGACCTCAAGTTGTAAGGAAGAGTGGGGGACATGAAGAGGCGGACCTGGGAATTTTAAGTTTATGGATAATAGCTGCAAAAACATCAAAGGAGTTCAGTTTTTATCTATCAATAACAAACATTTTTCGAGTCTTTTTAAACATTATCGACCAAGTAAAAGTTGAATTATGGCGTCTGAAGACTTCTAGATAGAGAATATTTATGAATAAAGTGTATTATTGATGAAAAGCAGACGTTGTTCATTCTTTTTTACACAAGTTTTACACAATTATTCCATTTTCTTTTGGTTACCATCTTCTACAGATATTTTCAGTGAAAGAATGTCAAGTGGATTTTATTAAGGAGAGATGGAATACTGTTCTGATGACAGTAAATTACATCTGACATTTGAAAACATTGCTCCATAAAAGAATAAACTGCAAGCCATCCATTACATTTCTATTTTTGCAAATTAAGTCTCCACATTTTGATTTAATAATGCCACTGTCTTTGTTGTAAAAGGTCTTTTCACATGTTTTAGAGTCTGTACAGTCCAGAAAAACATCTGCTATAAAAAATACGATTATTTTTTATTGTCGCCAAGTCACGATTAGTCGATAACTCGTTGCATCATGTCCAAAAAAGTATCTGTGAGAAAAATATCAGAAAATTAAAAAAAATAATAAATAAATAAAACATCAAGCTTTACGATATCCAAAGCAAAGTAAAATGAAAAGAAAGGTGTAAGAATAAAGGAAATACAAATCACAGCAAGAAAATGCACCTGTTCCTTTGTAAAAACTGATAAGTAAGCTTACAATTTACAGTTTGTCTAGCACCTTGATTTTCAACCAGAGTGTGGGGGATGTCCTTGAAGTATTGCTAGTTGTGCCTTGAAAAAAAGTCAGATTAATTAATTAAATACTTTACCATTTTGGTGTGAGTGAAACAATCATCGTTTCTACAGTTTAAGGACCAGACACAGTGGCATGGACAATATTTGTTACATTAAATACCACGGTTTTGTTCTTAAATGATGTGATTTGGAAAGATTTAAGTAAGCGGTGGACTATTTTCAACCAAAACTGTTTGCCATGACTCAAAAAAAGGTTGAAAAATACTGGTGTAGGTGTGTTTTCAATAGCCAAATCTATTTTAGTGCAATACAAATGATATTATTACAAGTTCCTGATGGGTTATTATGTTTTCTAGGCTTTGTAATTCAAATCATGTGGCATCAAAGGGACAAAACGAGACAAACGTGGCCTAAATCGCTGTGCAGGGCAAAGAATGTACCTTGTCACGATGTAAACGAACAGGGAAAACATTTGTGTGTTATTTTGTATGTATTATGCCTCGTAAACAGCATAAAACGAGCTCTTAAGGAGTGACATAAACACACCGTGTCCAAAAACGACTCCGATTCCAATGGGTTTAAACTGTGCCAACGTTGACGAATTTGTATTTTCGCAGTTTCCAGTCTTTACTCTTCATCCTCTCCTGTCTTTTTAGTTTTTTCATATCTTATTCATGCACTCGTGTTTGGCCCCGAGTCGTACGTGCGTGCAGACTGCCGCAGCGCCCGTCCCGTGGCACAGGAACCGGAGCGAACTCGTGCGTAATGGCCACACCGCCGCGCCGTTCCAACTTGGCAACCGTTATTTGGCTCTCTCCTTTTTAATACTTAATACGTGTCTACTTTTAGCTGGCACGCACACACACTCACGCACGCGCACGCACACATTTACGCACGCACACACACGCTCTTCCTCGCAGCCCCGGCAGCCATATATCTCCGGTGACGACCTCCTCCTGCAGTCCGCGCGCTTGCACCGTGACCTCCTCGGCTCCGGCGCGCTACAGAATCATAAATTTTCGGGTAAGAGCGAGGGGGGAGGCGGGGGAAGGTGGGGGAGGAAGGGGAGGAAGCGAGCCCGGGCCGATTTGTCTGGCAATTAGCAAAAGCACCGCGCGAGGCTCCCCGGGCCAGGCCAGAGCGCGCGCACGCAGAGGAACGGGGAGAGAGAAGGTGGGAGGGAGAAAGAGATAGAGGGAGAGACAAAGAGAGAGAGAGAGGGGGGGGAGGGAGAGAGAGAGAAGGGAAGGGTTGTTGTTTACTCCGCGTGATGTGCGCCTAAGGGTGCCGCAGTAGCATGATCTGTCAAAGTGAGCCTGCTGTAGTTTACATGTCCATACAGTACAGCAGCTCCAGCGAGTGAGGCTGGACTTAAAGGTAGAATGGTATTGAATATGTGTTTTGTTGTTATGTAATGCCTTGAGATGATAAGTTATGGTCCAATTTTGTTCAAAACACAAACAGGATATGGTTTTGAAGAACAATATTTTGCATTGATCGAGTTTAGATGTTGGAATTGGCTCCTTCTACAGTCTCAAAACTATTGGACAACTGATTTGATTGTTATTTTATTTGTATGAGAACTGATTAACAAGGATTACATTTGGAGTCCTACACTGCTAAAACAGGCTACGCACAGGGCCGTCTACAGAAATTAGTGGCCCTGGGGCTGAGAGACCCTGAAGGCCCCCCTAAAACGTGTTTTATTACTGAAAAATGAATATTAAAACTACTCAACTACTGACTGAGATATTATATTTCCAGTGATGTGTCTAACATTATCAGTGTCAATGCATTACATAACCATGTGGTGTAGAGGCTTTGCAGTGAAATAAATGCAGAAAAAGCTGAGGAGAAACCGGAAGTAGTTTCCAGTTTACACAAGCTATAGCCACGTCTCATAGCTATGAACTGTGAGACGTGGTAAAAAAAGATCTCAAAGTTCTCTTTATGAATTGCTGAGATCGGCCTAATGATTATAAAGTACAGTTCAGGTACAATTTCATTTAATCTTTTAAGAAAATATTAAGTTTGCTCATGTGGCAGAGCTCCATCATTGGACCCAGGATCAGGACCGGAACATAATTTTAGACACACTTTGCAATGAGAAGAACGAGTCCAAAGTGCTCTAGAGCGAGCCAGTCAGGGCCAGTCAAAATGTTGCTCTCAACTGTTAAAATCAAGTCAAAAAGCAACAAAACTTAAAGCGTTAAATAGTGACAGGCCCTCTCACTCTGTGGTGTCTTGGTTTAAGATGGACGTCTTTTCATGACAGACATTTTACTGAAAAATGAAGTGCCACACATTCATGAAAAAACTGCTTCAAGGACTTTCAGCTTCAATTTCAAATGACCAAAATAACTTAAATCATCTTACAGTCTGTGGACAGTGGGACACAACATGGTCTTGAACTGATCACACTCTAGTTTGTGGGAAGGCTTAAACTGACAGACACCTTGATACATTGATCAAAGTGGAGGAAAATTCAGCCCCAGGATTACTCCAATCCCATTTTCCAGAGGGTTTATGGGTCACTTGTGCTTATCAAACATCAAACTTGATCCTCCCGACTCCAACTTTAAAACCTATTTTCCAAAGTGCTGATCCAGCCACAAAGATTACAGAGTATGTTGTAAAAGAGGCTGTATAGGCACGATTTAAAGACTAATCTGGATGACGGACACGTTTATAGCATTTTATACGAAATACAGCGGACATTTTTTGTGCTAAATATTACCATTTCCTACCACGGGCACATTTCTTTAAACACTCTTCTCCACCTATATCTTCCCTCTTCTTCTTTTCACACGAGTGCGGGGCGTGCGGCGGGCTCCGTGGGTGTTCTGGAGCAGCGGGAGAGTTCATTTAAGCAGCAGGTCTTAATGAAGCGCTTTAGCTCTGGGCACAAATGTGATTCTGCCCATTCAGAGTTTACACACAAGCGCATTAGTGGGAAAGGCAATGGGCAGGAGAGGATTAAAGACTAGATTTAGCCCAGCAACAACATGATGCAAAACCAAGCAGGAGGTCACGGAACGGACTCGAGGGAAGTTAGATGTGTGGGATGGACTAAGATTCGGAAAAGCAAACATTTAGACCGGGTTTGTTACGTCTCTGTTCACATTTAAAGGTCCTCTATGATGCTAAAACGTTTTAAGCTTGTACATGTGTTATGTTCATCAAATATTTACCTGAAGTTGTCATTTGTTTCGTTCACATTTGTTGGGTAATCAAGCAGATGAGTCTCACCATTGACCAGAAATGCTTGGTTCCACTTTGTGATGTCATTAAGTGTTAAGCAGGAAGTGTTTCCGTTTTAAAAGTCCACACACCTTCAGCAGATAAAGCGGTTAAGTCAAATTTCAATCTTTTATAGAAAATGTGTATGTTCGGTCTAAAATTTACTTTAAAGCTGACCTAAGTAACTTTAGCGACAGAGCTCCCCCTGCAGCCCTCTTGTGAAAATGCATTGCTAGTGAAAAGACACAAAAGCTTCTTCTGCTTCTTTTTTTTTTTTTTTTTTAACTGAAACAAGGAAAGATCCAAAACATTTCACGTTGCCAAATATTTTAAAAAGAGCAGGGTTTCATCAGGGTTGTCTTTGGGTCATTGCTGACAAATGCTGTCAACAATGCTGTTTTTCCACCCAGAAACAGCAGGGGGCGACGACGGGATCCCAAAAGTACATTTGCAACCACCACACGACTTCTAAAGATGTTTAATAAGGTAAAAATGTTAGTTAGTTCTGCTTTAAAGACTTCTTGTCTGTCACAATGAACAACTACTTCTCCTACTGTTTCATTCATGGTTTTCTAACTTAACTGTTAAATATTTGAAAGGCCCTCAAAGGCAAACTGCTGTTGTGGTTTTGGCTCGACAACAATAATTTGATGTGATTGGATTTGATTTGACATGATGTAAACACACCAGATTGTAGCCTTTTTCAACGCTGTTTGGTGTTTTGGTCCCACATTCATTCTCATTCTTACCACAGTGTGCATGGAAACTGGAGTGAACTGTGTGCACTAGAGGAAGCAATAATGTTCTTATTTTTCATGTAATACTGTTTACCAAGTTAATGTTCACTAAATTGTCATAAAACGCAGGGAAATAGTGGCAGGCAATAAACTATTTTTATCTGTGGGGCTCGGTGGACGTGTGAGGACCCCTGCACTGGAACCACTACTGCCCCACTGTGGCACCGGCTGGTTTTCCTGGCGCTCTCCACTAACCAGACCCAACTCTTCTATGATCGTACCAGATTTAGCATCTTCAGTTAGTTATGGCCCTATAAGTGCATTCTTGTTTGTTTGAAGTACATGTGTTCATCTGATGTACTAAATATTGTAATAAATATGAGGAAAGTACATTTAAAAACCCTTGTGTTAAAGCTTTAGAGCAGGGCTAGTCAACTTCATTTCCCTGAAGGCCAGATTTGTTTAAGGGGCGTGGTCTCTGGGCCTGAGGTGTCCAACGTGTCACTTTAACTAAATTTGAGATCGCACAAAATATCCCCCACACTAGATTTGTTTCAGTACGAACAATTTAACTTGTGCTATATCAGATTTTTGTGGGAAAATGTAATACAAAATGCTTACCAACTTGTAGTACTAAACCAGAATTAAACTAGGACCGGACTGATACCAACCAGGTCCAAACCAAACCAAAACAGGTCTAAAGAAGGACTAAACCAAGAACAAACAGGACAAAACTATTACAAAATTAAAAATATGTTTTAATATTTGGACTATGGGTTATAAGTCAGATAAAATCTTCTGGAGGGCATAATCTGGCCCCCGGGCCTTAAATTGAATAGCACTGATTTGGAATCTCAACAATTCTTAGTCATTCCTGGAAGCCAATGATACAATGTTAAGAATGATTAAATATCTTACTGAATTGGATTGTGTTTTTAAAAAGATACGCAAAATAGTTATTGCAATGATATAACACAACTGAACCACAGTGTTTTGAAGTAAAGGAACAATGCACGGGAAAAAAAAAATAACAATACAAGCCTTTTATGTAAATTCAAGTGGGATTTCTTGCAAAGTTTTACCTCTAAATAAACAAATGACTGTGTGTGACTATTTGACTAAACTAATCCCACTCCGCTCTTTCCTGTTGCTACGTGGACCGTCCAGCGTGGGTAATAAGGTGGCCACGCTCTCAGATGTGAGCGCTCCGGATCCACCCGAGCGTTCATCATGGTGAGTAATGTAAAAGGTGCCGCGACCTTTGACCCCGGCCCTATCGGGTTCTTTGTAAATGATGCTATTGATCTCCTCCTGCTCCAATAAGCCCCTCCACAGACCACTCAACAATGTGTACCTGATCAGTCAATGAGGGACAAATCACTACAGCTACTACTGCTAATACTACAGCTACTACTACTACAGATACTGTTACTACTACAACACGCTGTACCTGTTCAGCGATACTACTACACGTACTGAAAAACGCACAGGAACGCTCGCACACGTCGGGAAAAGAACTCAGGAACTCTGGTCTTTGACTAGATGTTATTACAGTTTGGAGTTTACTGTCAGGCGTCCATGTCATAAGAGCAAGAGGGAATTTGTGCAAGAAATATCCGACACTAGTGAATAATTCAAAGCTGAGATGTAACGTTTATAGCTCTATAGCCAACGTTTAGCTTTTGAGAAGGCTGACAATGACAGAAAGTTACTGGTTAGCTTTATTAAACGCTGTGCTTGTATTAATGGAGACATCAAATCCCAACATTCCTTTATAAAAAGCACAAACAAAGAAAAGAAAATGTAAATCTCAGGGTCTATTTTTTCTAAATTCGCTTGACTATGAGTTCAAACTGAAGCTGTTTCTGAACCCACATGAGACGCTGTAGTTTTGGGCTCCATTTATTCTGATTATAAGTGGTAACAAGTTAGATTTTCTTTAGTAAATATAAGGAGGAGTAAAGCTGATGTCTGAAGAATTATCTGATTGACACTAGTCTGGACATTTGTTGGGTTTTGACATTTCCTCTTTAAAAGACGAAGCCAATTTCACAAAAAATGTGTTTTAGGGACGTGTGATAAAGTAAAAAAGTCCAAGCAGAATCCATATAAAAGTCCTTATTATTTATTTTTATTTAATTTAAATTTTTTTAGTACGAACCGACTCTAATTCTTCCCAGAGTGATTGATTTGACTATACATTAGAGGATTACAGCAGCTGATAGTTTCCTTGTCAGGACCGGGCCTGTCTGTGTGGAGTTTGCTTTCCTCCTGTGTCTGGGTGGGTTTCCTCCGGGTGCTCCAGTTTCTCCCATCAACTGAAAACCTGAACAGTATAAATCCTCCAGCCGCTGTAGTCCTGACCAGCCGAGCACAAACATCTGGAGACGGTCCCCGGGGGTTGCACTGTGGCACCCACTGCCCCAGCGGCGCTGAGGGATGGGTCAAATGCAGAGGACGCATTTCCACACGGCGACAATAAAGAGTACTTTAACCCTAACCTTAAAGCAGAGACAGTTTTATGTGAAAAATGTACTCCTGAACTAGAAAACCTACATAGTGCACCTTCAATGAGTGAATGCATTGGATAATGTCCACCCATTAAACAAAGAATTAACCCTAATCGTCTCATTGTTCTTAATCTCCTCACTCCACTGTATAAAAACATAATAATAAAACAGCTGATCCATATTCAATTAGCAATAATTCAAAACTTGCCAAATATAATTAAATCAGTTTGGTACCACTTTATAAAAACTACACTTTAATTAGTGATAACAGCATGAATAAAAAGGAACAAATAGTGTATTAAAAACGAGTCAGGCTTTGTAACAACAATCAGGAGTCAGGAGCTCGGGTTTTCATTAAGTCGTTATTAGACCTGAGTATTGCTTGGTAAACTATTTGTTCATCATAAGTTAAGCCTTTGTTCAGGCTTTATTAACGCTAACTAAGGGTTAAATATAAAATGTCACCCAAAGTCAGCTAAAACTGTGACTAATAACATTCACAACGACCATTTTTGTCATAACGATTCAGACTTAGTGACTAATGAATTAATACTCCAGCCCTAAACCCTTAATTAAGCATTTACAAAACCACCTGAATCATTCTCAATGTACTATTTGTTCATCATGAGTTAAGTCGGCTAAAACTGTCAATAATAACACTTTTAATACCCTTTTTCTAATAATTATTCAGGTTTAGTGACTGATTAATTAATACTCCAACTTTACAAAACCTGAATCATGCTTAATAAACTATTTGTTCAGGATGAGTTAAGTCTGTGTTCATGATTCTTAAGGCTGATTAAAGTGCAGTTATTATTAAACCTTTCTGGGTCTTGCAGGTACGTTTCTGCAGCACACTGAGGGCCTAATTCTGGCCTGTTTGCATACACATATTACACATATAAATGAGTTTGGGGCCGTGCATATCTGATCCGGGATAATGGGAGCGGCGCAGGAGGAGGAGGAGGAGGAGGAGGAGGAGGAAGAGGAAGAGGGGAAAGACAGATGTTGGCTCTCCTAATCAAGCTGCACTGTCCTGCGCGTGATTAATCAGGTTAGGCCTCGGCTCGGCTCTGCTCGGCTCCCTCCCTCCCTCACCCATCGCCTCCCCCATCCTCACCCTCCTCACCCGCTCGCCACCCACCAGTCGGGTCAAGTTACCGGTGACCGAGAGGAGTCAGCGCTGTGGGGTTTAAGTTAAGAGGAGGAAAGAGCGGGGATTTAAAACAACAAAGTGTGATCAGAAATGAGTCAGAAAAAGGATCTTTGACTGTTGTTGGTTTGTTCAATTTGACAAGAAATTTCAATTGAGTTTTAGTCTTTTGTCTAAAATGATTATTCATTTATTATTTTCAATTTTAGTCTAGTTTTCGTCAATGGAAATGTCACATCCATGATAGTTTTATTGGACCAGAAAATATATTTGTCTACTTTTCCACTGATAAAATGCATTGCATCATGGGACGTGTCGTTTGGACGTGGAGTTTGTTTACAGTCTATTTGGAGCTCTGGGATTGTTCTTTTCATTCTTTATGTTTAGTTTTTATTGTTCGCCAAAAATGTACTTTTAGCTGACAAAAATGTCTACTTTTAGTCACAGTTATAGTTTAGAAAATGTGCCATTTGAATCATCTTTTAAGTCACTATGATTCATTTGTGTTTAGTTTTAGTTCGTTTTAGTCAGAAAAATATGACACTGACGAAAAGCATGAAAAAATCGTTTAGTCGACAAACTTAACACTGTCTTTTATTGTGTTTACAAAAATGATTCACTTCTTATGAAATGATGTGTATACTTGTTAACAAATGCTGCAGAACTTGAGAGTTGTTCAATGTTTACGCAACAGTAAATCTGAAAATGCAATATTTGTCCTTCTGCTTGCCGTAGCTGCTAGCTCCAATGCACCAGACATGCTAACTATGTGAGACTTTGGGGCTTTTCTCTCTCTTGGTGTTCTTGAGGGATGTCTCGGTCCTGTTTTTTGGCTCCCGATCCCATCTTTTAATGTTTGTGGTTTCCGATAATCATCTCCGATGTCCGATCCTATCGTCACTTTTAATGTTTTTGTTTCCCGCAGTTCAGACTGATGTGCCTTTATAAATAGTGAACAATGCACTGCTGAATTTCACCCCAGTTTACTTAAATCACTACCAGGGTAAAATATTCAGACTATACCTAATAGCCTAAATATTTCTTATAATACTGCAAAATTATGCTTTAAACTCCTCCATAACTCCAAAGTATTACTCTCATTGTGACAGAGACATTATTATGTTTTAGTCCTCTGTTTCTACACCATATTATTTATGTTTGAGGCCTGTACAAAGACTACTTACTCTGTCTGTGATTCGGTTAGCATTCAGCAGCTCTGCTCCCGGTTTAACCAAAGTTTGGATTTCAGTTTTAAGGCTCCGTGAAGACAAGGCAGAGCTAAAACAAATACTCTGTGTCATTAATAATGTTTTAGCTGCACAGAGCCTCTTCAGTCAGTGTCTCTGCAGCTCTGGGCTTTAGCGTTAGCATTAGCAGCTGCATATGGACGTGAGGACAGTGTTCACTCGTATCGCTGATCTAGTCACATATTTGGAAAGTTCATTCTGTGTTGTTGTAATTGTTACAGGAAGCGAGGCACGGGGACCATCAACAGAGACGAGGGGGCTTTTACTTTGCCTCACACACAGGACTCACTTCTCCAGAGACCACCGGGGGCAGCTCTATCAAACTGACCACGCCTGGGAATCAGACGTCACCTCTGAAGGCAGAAGTCCTGACGCTTATAGCTATTTACAACTGTGTTATTAGAAGAAACTCAAGCTGATCTTGTCACAGATTCTGATCCAAGCCCACACTCTAAAAATGCCTAGAGCACAGGCAAATACCGATGTTGGAGCGTGTCATCGTCAGTATTCTTCAGTCATTTAACATTTACTGCCATAAAACTAACTTCACATTAGCACTGTCAACTTTATAACATTATGTCTCTTAAACAGATGTCCGAGTCAGAGCTTACGAGATCCTCCACTTTAAACTGATCTGAACTGACTGGCAGCATGAAATCGAGTTTCTCAGACCAGCTCTTTAGATTGAAAATGACTTGAATTGAATTGAAGTCGAAACATCTTGATTTATAAAACACAGTCCAGATGACTATGTTTGAAAGTTTTTCTGCGATGGAACAGTCCTGGATGAAGGGATGAGGGATTACACCAAAGAATGTCGTGATCCACTTCATTTTGGCTTCATTCTGGATTTTTGAAGATTCTGATGACAAAGCGTTTCAAAGAGTCTATTATTGGACTATTCCCGGACGAAAGAAGGGATTACACCGACCTCTACGTAAATATCTTTCACTTAAATGTCTCTCCAAAATAAAATGATATACAGCTGAAAGTGTGAAGTGACACATAGCCGATATAAAAAACAGCACCCAATCTCTCCCTGCAGTTTCTTCCCAGCTCTCGGTCAACAACTCGTCTTCCAACCACAACAGAGCTCCTGACAGCAGCGCTCGCTCGGGGCATGTTAAAACCGGCGCGTCTCTGAACTGTCTAAACCGGAGTCTATTTTTACCCCGCCTGGGATCCTCCGCCACCAGCGACGACGCCGAGCCCAGCGTCGGAGAGACTTTTCAGCGCCGCGATCAGGAGGGGCCCGATATGTTTACACTGAGCCAGGTCTATCCAAATACAGCGCCCGGGCCTGTCTGCAGCCGCCCACACACACACACGCACACCACACACCCACACGGGGTTCACATGCATGTCAGGGGCGCTGCACTGCAACAGAGGAGAACGTAAAGTGTGTGTTGAGTTGTTTGGAGTTGTTTGGACAAGTTTAAAGTATAGTTTTGAGCTTGTTTTCGTGACGTTTTGGTGGCATTTTCACCTGCACAAACACTGGATTTAAACTGGGACTAAACCAGGAACTATACGTGGACAGAACCAGAGCTAAACCAGGCATGAACAGAACCAAAGCAAGTCTACATCAGGGTTAAACTGGGCTCAAACCTGGACTGAGCGCACCCTTAAGGCCGGAACACACTACAGGAATTTTTAGTCTTAAAGTGCCTATGACAGGTTTTAATGAATTTCTAATTTTGATTTTATTTGGTGTATTAATACGTAATGTACATAAAAATTACTGTTTTACACCAGTCAAGTTGTAGTCGGTGGAGAAAAGTTGAAAAATCTGTTTAAAATTACAGGAAGTAAAAAGCTGATGACATCACACTAGGGAGACTCATTCCATCCAAAGATTATGCATAATTTACCCAAAATCAACAACTTAAATTACCCTTAAAACATTAATTCAACAAAATGAAGGTGTTCACGTGTATTTTGATTTGTCGGACAAAAAAAATCTCTGACATTAGCCGAGTTTTAGCCCAGTCTTCGAAGTAATTCCCTAGTGTGATGTCAATGTTTACAACCAGGAAGTGAAGTTACAAAACTAAAAAAAACAGCTAAAAATGATAAAATGTATAATTATTCTTAGCAAAAGTTGGAATATATTTATCTGACAGTTACAGGAGTAGTCTAACCTGTCATAGGCACTTTAAAGTGCCTATGACAGGTTGGACTACACATTTGACTAAAATGCAGTTTAGATAAATATATTTCAAAGTTTGCAAAAATACTTTACAAATTTTACCCCGGTTTAGCTATTTTTAGGTTTTTAATTTTACTTCCTGGTTGTAAATGATGACATCACACTAGGAAATTACCAAGAAACCATCCTTTACACTTAGCCAAAACTCATCTAATGTCACAGATTTTTTTATTTGACAAATAAAAATACACGTGAAAACCTTAATTTTGTTGATTCAATGTTTAAAAGAGTCAAAAAAATAGTTTTGAGTAAATTATGCATAACCTTTGTCTCCCTAGTGTGATGTCATCAATCTGTTTTCAACAGATTTGTCGATTTTTCTCTACAAACGGCTACTTGATTGATGTAAAACTATAATTTATATTTGCAACAGGTATAAATACACCGAATAAAGTCAAAATTAGAAAATTATAAAAACCTGTCATACGCACTTTAAACAATTTACAAAAGTGAGACAAAAAGCGCAGACCACAGACTTGAGGAAAACTGTATGAGTTTTTAAAATACACGATTCTTCAGGTGCAAATGAGACTTAAGTTATTTGCTAACAAAGCTAGCGCACCTAGCATCATCCGTTTCCTTTTGCATTTTGTATCTTTCGGAAATCAAACCTATAGGTGCACTCTGTAATCTTTCTGGGTCCACCACATGTTTCGACAGAGATATATTATTGTTTTGCCTGGAATGTTGCAGCAAAAGTTACAGGTCAGATCTGTGGAGAAGCAAGCCCACTCAAGAACAGAACAGAACGAACAATCCAGGCAAAGCAATGTGCATGTAATTAATGTCATTATTGATAAAAGAACAGAGCTGTATCCTTTCTGCACTCACATTCTAAACGTGAGTAAATGACTGATGGAACCAGAGATGAATAACTACTATTGACGAGAATCAGCCACACGATCGCTGCAAACTGTGACCCAAACACAAAGGTGACAGAGCATAAAGGCCCAATGCCACAGAAACACACTCAATATTCATTAAACCCACAGAAATAATACAATCTGAAAGTAAAGTGAGAGGGCCAAGGATCAAGACGTAAACGTGGGGCAGAAGGTGCTCATAGCTCTGACCATAAAGACCTGCAATTATTCATCGACCAATCGTGACCAGTCAATTATCTTAGTATCTTAGTCATATAATGGATGGCTCAAGACTACACAGATTTTAAAACAAATAGCAGCAAAAGTTAAATTGGATAATACAATTTGGCAAGAATATATTGTATTTGTAAGCCTTCAGTCACCAACTTTCCTTTGGATGAATTGAAGATAAGTTTGGAGGAGCAGGACCTCACCTCATCCATGCCCCGTCAGGTGTTTGAACCTCGTTACGCTCAAATGTCCATCCTCTTTCTTAACTTTTTAACATTATCTAGCCTTATCTCGCAGGTACAGGGGGACACAGAGCACAAGGCCCCATCGAAGCCCCGATTTAACATTTCTATCATAGCGCACTTATCAAACTTTCTTGCATTGAATCCAGTTGTGCTCCTTGCGAGTGAAACTGTATTTAAAAAGTCACACTGGACAATGGTTGAAATAGTCGCTGACAAGTCGACTGCTACAACGATCGCCCTGTTTGATAGAGACGCTGCACCTTCCAGACTTGGAGCATTCATGTTGGGTTAGATTAGCCTTTATTCTCTCCGTTAAGAAATGTGTCTTCTGCATTTGACCCGTCCTTTAATGCTCTGGGGTTAAACCTTAAAAGAGTGCAGCACCCGGGACCAGATCTTTTATATGATATTTTCATTTGCATGCCCTTATATTGGCATAGTCTGTATTTGTAGTATTATAATGGCTTAAACTAACAATTATTTTACTAATACATGCTGATTATTCTTCCAGTTAATCAATTCCTTGTTAAGATCGTGCGAAGCCTGAGAAAATTAATTTATACTAAATATGATATAAATCTGTGCTACTTGACGACGTCCTGATGGAGAATTTTTATGAATTCATTCATTTTCTCACTCCTGTTCCCGTTAGGGGTCGCAGGTGATTGGAGTCTATCCCAGTGACTTTGGGCCTCAGGCGGGGTACACTCTGGACAGGGGCCAACTCGTGCAGGACTGTAATTGTTACAGACATTTTTTTCCCCCAAAAACACTAGATGCGGTTGTTTCCTGTCACTTTTGGAAGTAATTCTAGCTTAAATAACACCAGCTTTTCTCTGCAGACATGTTGTGAAGTCTGAGTATACAGGTAACAACTTTTAGATTACTACATGAGTGTACGATTATCTCGACAAACAATACGTTGAAATGAATCGATTAACTTGTTTCAGCTCTAGTTGCATCTTACTGCTGAAGCAAATTCCTAGTTTTGTGAATGTTGTTCATGGACAAGGATTTGATGTGTGGTGCATGTTTTTGGGCTGACAGGGAAAGCACAGCGAATCCACCCAGAAACATGAAAACTCCACTGGGAGCCGAACCAGCAACCTTCTTTCTGTGTTAGATTTGCAGTAAATATTTGTCTATTATTTGAACCAATTCTGCAGCTGCCCTTTAACTCTCCATCTGCACTTTTTTTTTTAACTAACCTGGACAAATGCAGATCTCCCATGACCTCTCCAGTATTTTTAGCCTCCCCTCTTGCCATGACCATCCCCTCACACTCAACGCTGGCCTGTGCGTGACCCCGAGCCTTGAGGTGGGCCCTGTCTGTCCGTCTGCCTGCTCCTGCTGCTGTGGGAGAGCGAGCCGGACCCATCCCCATCACCAGCGCCGTGCCCCGGGGATACAGTGGCCTGAAAACCCGGCCCTGCGCGTTATAACCAAGCGGCCTGGGCCTGGGGGGGTTTGTTCCGGAGGTCTGGGAATGTCTGGGAGTGCTCTCCGCGAGGTCAAGGGAGGAGCGGGGTGGACGAGTGCACGCGGGCAACGGGTCAGAGGCGGTGAAGCTCATCGGTCAGCAGCAGAAACACACCACTGTCCCCTGCGTGAACCCGCGCGCCCAAACCTCTCCAGCAACCATCGATCGCGTTCTTCCCCGATAACCGCGCGTATCTTTAACCACTTCTCCGCGCTTTAGCAGCTCCCCGCGAGACTCCACCGCGTTCTTTTTTTGTACTTTCTCACTTTTAATCCGCGCGTATCGATTGGCGCGCTCCCGAATTCGACGCACAATCGTTACGCACGCAGTAGATCGTTTGTTTTCGAGCGAAATGGCTTTGGAGCGGAGTATCCATTAACTCTGCGGCGCGGCGCACCTTTTCACTTCTTTTAATTTTTCTTCTTTTTTGTCCCCCTCCTTCTCTTCCTCATTATTTCTCCCCCCCTTCCTCGCTTCCTCCCAATCGCGCCGCGCACTAGGTGTTTGTTCACGTTCCCCAAAGGTTGCGTGTTCGCGCGCACAGGTTTGGCACACAGAGGGAGAAGAGGAGCTCATTATTAAAAGCTGTGGGCCTCACGCCATTTTAGAAAAGACGAAACCCCATAACAAGCTCCAGTGAAGCAGGGATTAGTCACTTTCCAGCGGTGTCACGTTTTTTACGCACAGTGTTCTGCAGATTACAACCCGAATCTCGTTTAGCCAAATTGGTTTGTAGAGGCTTTGTGTTAAAGGGAATTACGTGAAATACATAGACGAGGAGGGATTTTGAATGAGAAGGGGGTTGTTTTAAGGTTTTGTTGAATGTTATGCGTAAAATGGTCGTTTTGAATTCAAGAATGGAGCAAAAGTGAAGTGGAACGTGATGATTTCACTGGAGAAACTGGGATTTACGTCAAAACGTCAAAAAATATGAAAAATCTAGGTGGTTAAGTAAAAGTAAAAGCACTCATATACATGTGAGTGATACCAGATGTTTATTTTTAGGATTTACTGGACAGATAACTCACAGAAATGTTGACAGCACTGTAGTTTTTCATTTTACATTTCAGACCTCACTAGAAATTATTCTTTTCATGGATCTTAGATACAATTTTGAGCCAGAAAATCATTTTTTTCATGCTTTGTGTAAAGAAAAGCAAACATTTCTACACTCAAAATGCTAAATTCTTGCTTAAAAACAGTAGAACTTAACTTTTATTTATGAAAAATGTTCTATTGACTTAATTTGCTTCACATTCTTGAATTTGGAACATTCTGATGACATTTAAAAAGATAAAAAAATATAGAATTTGTCTTGTCAAAAGTATCAAAAACCAAATTCAAAACTACAGCTAAATTCAAAACTAGACACTTATTTCAAGTATCCTTCTTTCAAAAACAAAAACATTATCTTTCCAGAGCAGTTTTAAAACGATTTTGATCTTTATCTGAATGAGTATGAAACCACAGACCACATTCAAATAAGCACGATTCTCTTGTGCTGTCAGTCTATTGTCTAAAACCTTGACCTAAAAAAGATCATTTCAAATCATCCTTGTGATATCGAAATCTGTATCAAGAACTGATTGCAACCTTAGCATCAAAATAGAGTTTGACATTTTCGTGCCGCGACAAAAAAAACGTAAAGTGCACATGTCAAAAGTCCACTGCAGCCAACAACAACGAGGAAGTGCAAAGCCAAACGCCTCACCTGTCAGTGAACCATGGCCTGGACAAAGCTGTGTGTGTTCGGTGTCACATTTCAGTCTACACTAAACACAATCGACAGTAACCTTTAGCAACATGAGAGACACCATTAGAATGGATTTTTTGGACTAAATTCCATAATAATCCTGAATTTGAGAAGCTTAAAATGATTACAGTCCATTCTTTCAGCATCCAAACGAAGCAACACGACTGTAACAAGATAAATCAATAATTTCAGAAATAGTGAGTCACAATTAACCATTTGTTTTCCAATATCAATGATTAAGTGCGGATTTTAATAGTAATAAGGATAACAATAGACTTTATGTTCAAATGACAGAGGCACAAGTGCAACACGGAGGACAAATCATAATCCAGACAAACACATAGGCTAGATTTATATTTATCCAGTGTTCATGTTTCAATAAGGCTCTATTTACTTTATATTCAGAATAAAATGTGTGCAAATGTCAAATGCAAAGGCGCAATCACATGCAAATAATGATCATTCATTACAAAGTAAAGAGTAAAGATGAAAAACATATAGATTTATATTGTTTTAGCAGTATTTATGTAGAAAAGGCTATTTTTGGGATACATTTAGGCACCAAGTTAAGATTTAATAAAAAATGTTCAGGCAAGTATTTTAATTTTACGGTTTGATTTGCGTTTTATCTTTTGAAAGTGTAGGATTATGTTCAAATTTGTATTTTAAATGTATCGAGGAGCGTTAACATTTGAATAAAGACTGATAACTGAATGTAAAAATCTACACAATAAGACAGGGGCATGTTGTTTGCAAAGTGTAGAGAAATAATTGCTGTTCTTGCCATTTGTATCTTCGAAACAATTCAAGATGTGTTATGTAATTTTTGAGATCACAGACCTTTCATAACATTCTAAATTCTGGAGCAAAAACAAAGTGGGTCATGATGCGATTTCACTGGAGAAACTAAGATTAACCTCAGAATATCACAAAATGTTGATGGTTTTGTCAAACTCAGACATCACAGCTGCTTTAAAACACATTTAACATTGCGTTTCACTGCATTTTGAGATTTAACTCTAGCATTTTTGCAAAGATAAAAGGATTTAAATTGCAGAGTCACTGAAACGTTGACTCTGCAATTGCTTTTCATTTTGTAGAGAAATATTACGCACTTCATCACAAAGTCTACTTTTGCAAAGCTCTAATTCTATTTTACGACTATAAATGTGTGTTTTATTCCATTCTTTGTGTTAGTAGAGCAAACTAACTGACATTTATACCCTGGAAATACAAAATAGTTGCTTATTTTATCATTATAAAGACTTGAAACCACTGACATTTTGATTTGATGTCAGTTAAACATTGAAATTGTCTGTTTCATTTCGCCTCTGTCTTCAATTTTGAACATTCTGATGACATAAGATTAGTGTAAAAGCCTAATTTACGACATAAAACAAATTGTATTATTGGCTCTAGCCTGTATTTGAAACCAAGGTCGCGCCTGCATCACACCAGAGCACGTCACGTCCCCTGTGCGTGCGCCGGCCCTGTGCATGACCGCCTTCATCTCCAAACTGACGCAGACGTGTCAACTCCGGCAGCAACACAACACATGGACGACGTTTACACAACAACAACCGCCGCCACAACTGAACGTGTGACCGCACTTTGTTCACTCCGAAAGAGAAAACATTCCCCCAAAAGTCGTGCGCAAAAATCAAAGCGCAAAGACGGAAAGAACCAAACGGAGGCCGAACCTTTTGCGCCTTTTGACCTCGCCAAACGCGCAACCATAAAACCGTCACAAACTGAGCCAAATATAGAACAAAAAAAACGCCCAAATGTCATTCCCAGACCTTCTCGGCTCAACTCACCTCTCCTCTTCTCGACTCCGTGCCATGCTCTCTCTCTTTCCTCTTTCCCCAAAACTAAAAGTGGGATTTGCCCTCTTCCCAAACGCGTTCTGGGAAAAAAACTTTAATAGCAGTGGGAAGGGAAAGAAAAGGGAAAAAAGGAGGAGTGTTTGTGCGACAGAGTTTGAGAAGAAGAGACGGAGAAGTAGAAGGAGGAGGAGGAGGAGGAGGTCAGAATGTCTTCCAAGACGTCTTCTGCCTTTCTTGGTTTCTTTCATTCACTCCGCGGCAGAAGGGCCGTTTGTGTGCGCTCGTGTGCGTGTGTGCGCGCGCCTTCGTGGTTGGAACAATGGACGAGTTTAAAAAACGCGTGATTAATGATTGCTGCTTGTATAATTCTCGCATTTTTCTCCGTCCGAGGTGCCATCGCCTTCTGTCTTGTCCAACCGGCGCAACAATAACATATAAAACCAAAATCTGTTCGGGGCCATTCACGGAGAAGCAGAAGGAGCAGCTGATAAAAAAAAAGGAAAAAAAGTGTGTGTGTGTGGGGGAGAGAGGCCTAAAAGAGTGTAAGGATTCCTGGTTGGATTGCATTGTGAGCGCTGTCAGCCGAAGCGCAAATTCATTTATTTGGTGCGGGACTGACTGCGGTGCTTTGGGGCTTATTGTGGAGGATGTGTGTGTCTGAGTGTGTGAGTGTGTGTGTGTGTGTGTGTGTGTGTGTGTGTGTGTGTGTGTGTGTGTGTGTGTGTGTGTGTTGGGTGAGGGGGTGGTTCGGTCCGGGCTTGGTTGGTTTGTTGGTTATGCAGCTGGAGATGAAAAAAAGAAAAGAAAAAAGAGAAAAAAATCGCAAATTTTATCCCGGTTAAGGTGAAGCCGAAGGGCACATAGAGGAGGAGGGGATCTTTTTTTCGTTTTTCTCTTTATTATTATTATTATTTTTACATTGTCAACAGATACATATTCAATAAAATACACCAGAGCTAATAGGAAAGGTTTGAGATTGTAAATAAGGTGAAATGTGCGTGTATTTTGCCTTATTTTGAAAGTCATGTTTGGAAATGTATATGAAATGTAATAAAAATGTTACTTGTAATACATTTTGCAGCTTTTTCTGGAAGATTTTCGACCACAATATCATCAAAACATGACAATATAATAGTAATAACTGTCGATAAACCACTATAACCCCATTTAGTTGCATAAAACTTGATTTTGCAGGTAATAGAGCCCAAAAAAAAAGGTTTGCAAAAGCTATAGATCAAGATATGACAGAAGAGGGATATTAGAAGGATTGTTGGAGTTGTAGGAGATCATAATTTGTCTTTCAGAATGCTAATGTACCTTGATTTTGAGCATTTGATTTATTTTATTCGGGATTCTTAGCTTAAATTAAGACTTTATTTGCAAAAACAGTTAAGTGCCATTCAAAAATAAAAATAAATCGGTGCATGGCTTTCAGTTTTGGGAAGCAAACTACATTTTACTGCAGTCAAACTATTATTCCATCCCTTTTTGATAAACTCCTCACATGATTTTAATATCAAGATGTTAACAAATTGAAATATACTTCTTTTTTTTAAAGAAATGGCAATATCTGTTTTTGCAACTGAACCTCAAATACAGGCTGAATTACACTGGGAAGATTTCAAAGTCACATTTATCACAAAATGGAGAAGAAAGAGCAAAACAAATGTGCTGTAAACGTTAAATGTTGGAGATTTTGAGAGATCCAGGCATAAAAACATCCCCCATCTGCTTTCAAACCAAGTGATTTGATACAACTCCAATAATATAAACTCTAAACGTTTTGCATTCGTCTCATTTCTACAAATCAACTTACTATTATGAAAACGTAGGCTGCAAATCGTTGCACCAATCTTTAAAACAAGAACGTATCAATTATTAAACGTATTGCAGAACTCGTGTTTGCAATTCCAAATCACAAAGCAACGTGCGTGATATTAAAAGCCCAAACTGGATACAAACCATATTGTTTTTCATCGCAATCTAATAAGAAACGCACGAACGGTGACCAAAACAACACGAGCACGTTCTTTACCCCCGTCTGTGTCTATGGCAACGCTGAGAAAACGCACAACAGCGGCGTGCTTTCGTTGTGGTAATTCATTCATGTTTTTTTTCTTTTTTTTTTCTTTCTTTATTATATCATATCACGTGAGGTTTGTTTTCACAGCTTTGCATGCGCCATTTGACGTTTTTAACACTGCACTTTTGCGCTTTGGCGTGACAATGAACAGATTTGGCTGCGGTCTGATCGTAAAATATGGTTTATTATAATTGCAGCTGGAGGTGTCGGCGCGTAAACGTCACCAGCGCCAATCCAAACCGGCAAAAAAAGCAATTAATGTGACGTTACAGGGACAAAGCGCGGCATAATGTGTCTTTTCTCTTCTTCGCGCGCATTAAAAAATAACTCCTTTTTCCAAAACTGCAGCTCGTTTTGCGCCACGAGCTGCAGTTCCATATATAAATAGAAAGTAAGGAAGAAAAAAAAAAAACAGATAAATGGCCGGGGCGAGTCTCGATGGCACGAGGCCCACGGAGAAATCAAGCGACAAGTAATAGCGAATCTTCTCTGGGCCGAGGAATATATACGAAGAGCGGAGGACCAATTTGGGGGGCAGACATTTTTTTTTTCTTTTTTTTTTTTTGTTTAAAGTTCACGGCGAGGAATGCTTGGCTATTTTCTCGCGCCCCCTCCCCTCCTTACTCTCTCTTTCTTTCTCAAGTCCTATATATTTTTCGATACCTGCTCTAAGAAAAGAAAATGAAAATTAATACGGGAGCCGCGCCTTACAAAAGAAGCCATTCGTCTTGTTGATTATCTATTTGGTTGTCAGGGTTTGAGCTATGGCGCCTGGCCCGCTCCCTTTTTGTAATATATAAAAAAATAAATAAAAACCCGCACTGGCGCAGCGTTAAAGCCGAGGAAGCATCGAGCGAGAAACAACACCGCTTGTGTGAAAATTACGCTCATTAAAGCGTTAAAGCGTACGAACCCGTAAAGACCTACTAAAAAAAAAAGTATAGGTGCGAAGAAAAAAAAAAAAAAAAGTAAAGGGTGGGTTTTTTGGGTTGCGCGCACAGCCGGTAAATTAACGGGAGAACGGGAGTGAAACGGAGGGACGCGCGTGTGATTTAAAACGAGATTACACCACGTAATGTACCGAGATCCGTCACGGCGCGGGCAGATTAATCATGGCGCGCGGCTGATTGGCGCGGACGGCTCGGCTCGGCTCGGCTCGGCGCGCGCGTTTGGAAGAAGAAAAAAAGAAACATCAGAAAATGAAATCGAATGGAAGGTTTTTGGAATCTGTCTTCGGATTCGGAGCGCGCGGTCGAAAGTCAAAGCAGATGACGAGAAGATGGACGAGATCGTGCGTAATGGTGGGGAAATGTGACGTTCCAAAGAAAATGCGTTTATGCAGAAAAACAAAAAAACATCGAAGAGAACATTCAGATTTTCCACTCATTTATTATTTAACTTTCTATTTACAAATAGAACACTGAAGCAGGAAAAGAGCGACGAATACACTTTGAGGGAAAACAGTTTTTAAATTTTTCATTATTAATATTATCATCATCAAATAAAACCGATCTTTGGAATGTAAATAAAATAACACTTTCATTAAAATATCTAAAAAAAAAAAAAAAAAGAGAGGAGACTAACAAAAAATAACAGACATGCAATTATTATTATAAATGTTTCCATATTATCTGAACTTAAATTACATTCGATTTTTTTTTTTTCAGTTTTTCGTACAAGAAATGCTTTCGTAATGCAGCGTTTTCAAAAATAGAATCACTTCATGGAGCGAGCAAAAAAAAAAAAAAAGCGAGGTAATAGTCGTGATAGTTGTTTAATAATAATAATAATAGTGCTTACGTAAAAAATGAATTCGTGAGTGCTTTCTTTGTTCTTCAGACCCTGTATGAATAAAAGTAATAGTGGAACGTGCTTTTTTTTTCTTTTTGGGAGACGTGTGTGCGTAACGGAGTGCTGAAATGTTCCAACCGCAGCGTGTATACAATCAAAAAAATGTAAAAAAAAATATACAGAAACAAAAAATGAAAAGTATACGACGCCATTTGGATCACATACGTTACAATAAGAGCTTTTTGAAGTATATTTATTTATGCCTCTGCGTTTGTGTGGAGAGAGAGAGAGAAAAGGGGTGATTTTCGGGAAGAGGGGGTGAGTGCAAAAAAAAAAAAAAAAAAAAAAAACAGAAGGGAGGTGGAGTGGAGCCGCTGTTTCACCCCTTTGCTGCGCAGAGTAAACATGACAAATGGGCCCCGAGTTTGGCGTGATTAAAGATGAAAATGAGTATCCATCTTCAGCCAAAAAACAGAAAAATAAAAAAATAAAAACACACACAAAACAAAAAAAACATGCACGCACGTCGCACGTACAAATCTTGGAGCGTTTAATGGTCACGACAAAGCTATGCAGCCGTAGTGTTCTCGGTTCCTTTCTCTTGTTTATATTTGTGATTTTTGATGTTTTTTTGAAATATGTCTCTCCAAAACAGAACAAAAAAGTGTTATTTTTAATAGTGAGTAGCATAGGCAGCAGTGACATCCTTCTCCTGAATCCAAAACGCAAAAAGCTGTCCGAACACGTCCCCAAACAGTTTATTATAGGCTTTTTTTTGAGACACAACAATGGTTTCTTGCACCGTGTACCGGGCTATAGCGGTCCGTTCGCCCGGTTTTGCGCCCCGGTGAGCCCTTGGGAGTTTGTACTGGTGCCGTTGGCCCCGGAGCGCACCTTGGTGTTGGGCAGCTTGTGGTCCTTCTTCCACTTCATCCTCCGGTTCTGAAACCATATTTTGATTTGGCGCTCCGAGAGACAAAGCGTGTGCGCGATCTCCACCCTGCGCCTGCGCGTCAGGTACCGGTTGTAGTGGAACTCCTTCTCCAGCTCGAGGACCTGCTGGCGCGTGTAGGCCGTCCGCGAGCGCTTGGGTTCTCCTCCCGTGTAGTTCGAGCTCACTACAAGGGACACAAGGGAGCCGTTAGTTTTAGCCAAATTACGCACGCTGGATGAATGCGGGCGCTCTGCGTAAAAACACACACATCCAGACCTCATTTTTACCAGTTGTGGCCAGGTTTTATGTTCATAGCTAGCAGCTGCATGTTCAGACCATTGCTTTGAAGAAATTGTAGCAAATGTTTGTGATTTATGGAACGACTACGCTGCCAAATGTCACGCACAAGCCCCGCGGCAACGTCCTGACGCTTCTGTCCAAATGTTGTGATCTATTGCGAAGCGCACCCCCGGTTTTCCTGTCCTGTCCTGACAAGGCTCTGCAAATATGACCTGGCATTATATTTTGCAATAAGGGGGAAGCACTCCGGACGTAAAAGATGTTTAAAACCCGTGCGTAACGTTAAAATAATCCAAAAATAGTACGTTATAAGAACGAGTGTAACACGGAGAACGCACGAAAAGAAGGAAAGGAAAGGAAAGGAAAGGAGAGGGGAGGGAGGGGGCTTTTGCTGCTGCTGCTGCACGACGCCATTGAGAAAAGCTAGGTAATGATTCAACAAAACACACAAAAACTAACAGACAAGCTGCCAAACTGGTCAAGAATAGAGCTTTCTTTCTTACCATGAGCGCAGGGACTTAGCCAAAACCTTGCACCACTTTCCCTTTTCCCTTCCCCCGGAGCGAGAAGATAGAAGAGTCCGGAGCCTGCACACTCGCTTTTCTACCACTGCTTTCTCCTCTCCTTTTTTTTTTACGAGCTGCAGCGCCATAAACATGAATATTTCAGTCGCCATAAACTTTCCCTCCCGCGGAATAAAGCCCGACAGACTCAAGTACATCGTTTATATAAGCCCACCACTTAAAATCAAATTACCAAAGCATAAAAGGTAACTTATGGTGCTCGGGCGCGCGGAGTTGTCATAAAAAGCGAAGGGGGATTAGAGAGGGGAGGCAGAGGGAAAGAGACGCGCAGGAGCTCCGCGGGATCGGACTTCACACGGCAGCGAAGAGGTGTAATAAAAATTTATGGAGGGTGTAATTATATTGGCCCTGCAAAAACACACACGCTCGTAAATCTTGACCTCAAGGGCTAAACGCTGCAGTTTGGAGAGAGCTTACAGGGAGAGGAGCGTGGGGAAAGAGACCGGACAACGCGCGTGGAGAGAGAAATAAGTTGCACGTACCGATGTTTACGTGGACTTTCTTCATCCAGGGGTAAACCACGGGGTCCTTGTTGCGCGCGCCGTTGGGGGAAGACGAGCTTTGGCTGCGGGGCGTTTGACCGCACGACGGTGGCGGCAGAGAGGGAGGAGGGCTGGGTGTCACCGAGTCGCAGCGGTGGTGGTTCTGCTGCTCCGGGAGCGCTGGAGTGTTGTTGGTCGCAGGGAGGACGTGACCCCGCGGGGACATGAGCACGGAGGCGGGCTGTGCGGCGCGCTGGCACGGGGTAAACGGTGGCTCGGCTCGCTGCGCATGATGGTGCTGCTGCTGGTGGTGATGGTGGTGGTAGAGAGAGTCCGGCTGGAAGGCGGCGGCGGCGGCGGCGACGGCGGCGTTGTTCTCCTGCCGCTGGGAGCTGTAATAGTCCGGGGAGTGACTGGGCAGATAGTCGCTCTGAGAGTACTCCTCGCACGGCGGAAACTTGGGGTCCACATAGTTGGAGTTGATCAAATACGAGCTCATGGCCATTAATTTATCTTTTTTGTTGAATAGTCGGCAAATATATATAACTAAAATTTATATCTCATCGCGTTACTCTTCGGTTATTCCTGTTCCGTTGAACCCTCCTACTTTTCTGTCAAGTGAACAAAGTTAAGAAGCCACGTGACGCGCTCGGGCCAATGGCTGCGCTTCGGGACGGACCCCGGATAAGGAAATAGGATTATACGCGTGCTCATCATCATATGCTGGCCCTCTCAGTTTTGCGGCCACTTTGCCCTGTGCCCCCTCCCTCCCTCCCCTTTTTCTTCCCTCTCTTCCTCCGTGCGTAAAACCCCCCTCCTCACATTTGCGCACATGCAGTGTACAATAACAACCAATACAATCCCTGTGATTCAATTAGCAGCCCTCTGTGACACTCATCTAACACTCCTCCAACTTTACATTCTGCCCCATAAACCACTGCTTTACAGTTGCATAACAAACTACAGTAGATTTCCTTCTCTCCAAACGCGTTCCATTTTTACGCACAGCTCCAAAATAGAGAAATAATGAGTGTGCTTGAGGGGATTTGAAGTGGCGCCGGCACCACCCCTCTGTGTACATTTGGGTGTGTGTTTGGGACGTACTTTTCCATAACCTTTACTTTCTTTTCCCTTCCCTAATCACTAATAAAGACTCGGCACCGCGCCTGCAGCAGCCCCTGTCAGAGACAAATCTGGCTTGTTTAGGATCGATAGAAAATTCATCAACTAATTCAGGTTACCGGGCTCCTAAATCACGAACTGAACCTTTAGCATTCCAAACCAGGCAACTTGTTTGTAAAATAGGCACACGCTGGCACCACTACGCGCATGTTAATTCCGCCCTGGATGTGTTTTGCACTGTTTTTTTCCTGCTGCTGCTTAGCTTAACATCCCTGTCGTCATATGCTGCCTTGCCCTTGAGCTGTGCTGGAATACACGGTTCCATTGTGCGCCGTTTCTCCCTCAGTGCCACTCACAAGCTGCCACGACTCATACACATGCGTTCTTGGAGCGTTCTTAGCTGCTTAAACAATTACGCACAGCTATTACGCACAAGAAACGAGTTGTGAATGCAAATAAAGTGACTTAAAAATACCAAAACGTCTAAATTCCGGTCTCGAAACGCACTGTTATTACTATGGCCACTGCGCACCAAGGAAAAGGTAATGGAGATGTCTTAGTTAAGCCTTTGTTTCAGGAAAATTGACCGTCTCCAAATCGAAACCTAACGCGTAACACCCACCCAGCCCCCGCTCTGCTCTCTGCTCTGTATACGCCTTCCTTGGAGATGAACAGTAGAGACGAGCGCATCATTTTTCACCCGGAGACAAATAATAAATAAAAACGAGGCCAATTCGAATCGCTGCTGCCCTTTTTGCCACTCTGGGGGCGCGTTGAGAATAGTAAAAAACAAATACTGGGAAGCAATAACTGAAATGCTATGGGTGAAATCTAAAAATAATATCAAAACTACACCAAACTTTATAAATTACGTTGAGATATTATTTTTCCCAAACGAAAATACAACCCTGCATTGCAACACCGTCTAAAATAACAAAAATAAAGCAAAAAAACCGAATGTGTGCTTCTCAGGCCTGTGCTGTGGACGTTCCATTGCTGCTGTCGTGTATAAATCCACTATATACTCCCCTAGAAGCGAATTTGTGATTGTTAAAAGGACTCCCACACAAATCCGGATCTACAGGGTAGATATAGAAGACAGCGGATCTCAGGAGGCAGCACGCCAGCGCTTATTGCTTCATAAAAACCCGTGCGTAAAGGCGCGAAGCAATATCCCCATCCATCTGTAGCGGTTCTCACCCCTGACCCGTGCTCTGCTGGGGGCTACAGTGTCCTATTTCCCTTCACAATATTGTACAATGGAGAAAAAGACATAAAAACGCCACTGGACATATGCTTTTGGCGATTAAAAAGCGATGAAATTACGCACGGCCTTAAACGAGACAAAAAGGCCGATTGTTTGCGATGTTACTTTAAAAAACATATGTGTAGATGATAAATACATAAACGTATGACTAGTTGAAGCTTGTCTAAAGTTAAAATGTATTTTTTAATAAAAATAAATGCTGCAAAAGTACGTTGTAATCACGCATAACGTTCAATACACACGTTTTCAAACAAATTAAAGCAAAAATGCGAGCAAAGCAATCTAATACTTTGAATATCATTCATAATAGTTAGACATATATTTCAATTTCAGTCATGGTAACACATCACCATTATTTATTTCAAGCTGAGTGGTTTCATAATATTTGTAAAGTAAATGTTCCAGAGAAAGAAGGGGGAAAGGGAAAGGAGAGGCAGCCAAAAATGTAATTAGAAATAAAGTTGCAATTACGGCAAAAAGATAAGAAAGAGAAGAGAGGGGGAAAAAAATAAAAGAAGTTGGCAGTTGGAATGGCATTGGAGCGCTCTTGCGGAATGATCGCGGTTTAATGAAAGAAAAAAGACAGATTGCTTGGCACGGGAAAACACTGTCCTATCAGGCCCGTTCTGCTGCCGCGTTCTGGCTCGTGGCACTGACGAATAGATGGGAGCAATGAATAAATGAATAAAAAGGCTTTCACTTCGAATAGGACGTCTGCGCAAAGTCCCCGGATAACTGGATTAAAAAGTGCAGCGAGTTTGACGCACCAGGGCCTCGGTGAACGTAGCCATCCATCTCCAAATCAGCTCCGATCTGGCTTTCTGTCAACTCAGGGCGAGGGAACTTTAAGATGTCAAGGGGAAAATGTCTGAAATGCATGTTCAAAAGTTGACTAAAATCATGGTTCGAGCGTTTTTCAGTGTTGATAACGAAATAATGTCAATATCAAGCCAAAATATACCAAAAGAGACTAATATTCCAAAGTACGAATATGTTATGAGGACACAATGCTTGCCTTTACGTCAAATATGTTCAAGAATGCATTGTTCTCATTATTACAATCAATGAAAAAGAACACATTCAAATGAAACAAACAAAGCTCGTAAAACATGTGGCACAATTTACCAAATTTAGTTTTTGTCCAATAAAATGGTAAAAGTAGTTACTGATGCGTCAGTGCAGCTAACCGTACTTCACCCCAGTGTACTTCCGGTCTCAAAGTTTTAACTGAATGCTGATTCGATGGGAACTTAACTTAAAATAAACTACTTGGATAACAACAACAAAAACGTTTTTATAAACCGTGAAAACAGCAAAAAGCTGAAATGAATGACGTTTGCGTTCAACAACACACATAACACATTCAGCAAAACACAAGATAATAAATGATAAGATAAAATAACCTTTTTTAATGAGAAATTCAAGTTTTTCAATGCACAGTTCAAAAACAGGAAGAGCAAACAAACAAGCTATCAAAAATCAAGATAATTAACAGTGAAAAATCGACTTGAACATCACCATCTTCTAAAAATCATTAAATACAAGTCTATTACACAATGACATTTGCATTTTTATGAAGATTCTTATTTTAGAAAGCACATTTGTCACGTTGTTATCCTTTTATTGGTGATTTTTCTGTGTTTTAATCACAAAGGAACCAGCTTTATCATCTAAAATGAGTCATAAAACTGATTTACGCAATACGTGATCATTTCCATCTGCGTAAATGTAGATATAATAATGCGTACTGGAGCTGTGAAGTGTTTTGGAGCATCCAGGCCCAGCCCATCCGTGCACATTCTCGCTCCCACAGCCTGAACACTGCCACTGCTGCTCTTTTGTTTCCCCCGCATTGATTTTGTGACACTGACACTCTCTCGGCGGCTCCCGTTTCCTTCCAAAGTCACTCATACATCACCGGGGCGGACAACAAAAGCGAGCGGAACACGGAGGAAGGAGAGACGGGCTCGTCGTTACACCTCAGGCCGCGGGCGCATCCACGACCGCGACCACGAGCACCGCCAGGCCACCCTGCTCCTGAAAACCACCCAGATTTACTCCCACGCACGAGTGGGATCTGTGGTCTGTGTCCCCGCAGTCAAATTAGGACTAAACTTTGACTGAACCCGGAATTAAACGTGGACAAGGGTTGAACCAAGACTAAAACAGGTCCAAATGAAGTCTATCTCAGAATTAAACTGGGCTTAAACCAGAACCGAAGGTGCAAGTGTGAGCCTTAAAGCACATGCAATCACAGAAGAGCATTTATGACAGACAGTGATGACGATAGCCTTGTCAAGTAAAAACGGCAAAAAATAGAGCAAATAATTTCTGCTGATCACATTTTCTGTCCAAAAGCCTTCAGTCAACATATTTCAACCTTTCTTTGGATATAAATATAGTTTACTTTCATTGCACAATAGATCAAAAAATGTATTGTTTGACTATAACTGATCAAACAAAAAAAGAACATTGGTTTGACTCGTCAACATAATCAAAACATATCGACTAATTGGAAAAAATATAATATTTTGACCAGTTAACATATCACATACAAAAAAAAAAAAAAAACAGTCGACTAATCTGATTTTTATGTGTTTATTCATTTATTTTACTAGTCACCACTGGACCAAAAAAATTATCATTGATTTCGATTAATCAAAAAATAATCATTGACTAGTTGACTGATCAAAAACAATATAGTTTGACAAGTCGACGTTGAAAAATGGTTTGAATTGTCAACTTTCTGTAAAAGAATCATTTTACTGGAAAAGATAAAGATTGTTTGACCTTCGTTTGTCTTATCAGAAAATAAATAACGTTAACTGGTCCACTGATACGACAATGAAAAGCTATTGGTGCATTAAAATGATAAAAATAACGATAACATATATATGTAGAAAAAAGAAAACAATATGTGAAATAATCTGCTTTCAAAAAGACAAAATTGAATCCAACTCATTCTCTACCAACCAAAAAAAACTAAAAAATAAACGCTAAACTGGTTCACGATTAATAAAACATTTTTAAAAATCGCAATCTCCATCAAGACACCCATCTCCCAACCCCAAACTGCTTTGCAACACAGGTGTGGACGTGAGGGCGTGCGCGCTCCTCACCTTGACCCACACACACACGCACGCACACGCACACACGTACAACACACTCGGGGGTCACGGCACGGATCGATCAAGGCGTGGCGCGGACACTTCCCTCAGCCTCTGTCAAGTTTGTCAGCGGCTCTCCATTGTCAGGTATTCAGGCCGCCGTGGCGCGCATTGTCCCCGGGCCCCCGCAGGTAAAGGTCAATGTGGCCCCGTATAGTCGCGGTGGAAGGGCCCCCCGGACGGTGCAAACATGCGGGAGCGGAAGCACCACACACGAGCGCCTCTAACAGCCCCCGTGTCAGCGAGAACATTTAGCAAAAGAGAAAAGAAAGGACGGCTGCTTGGTAAATACGTCAACCTGCCCTGCTTTAATTGCTCCTGTGCGTAAAAGGACGTAGAAAACAGGACAGTGTATGATTCCGCCGGATCAGATGTGACTGCATTACGAGTATTGTTTGGTGGACTATAGCTGCAGATTGAGACATATTGTGCAGCCTTTAAAAGATCAATAAAAGTGAGGGATGATGCAGTGAGCGTTAAAGGTGAGTAAGTGAAGGTCTGGTGATGGACAACGTGACCGGGGCTGGATGGAACGATTATTACAGTAGTCCACTGTTTTTTTGATTCATTTTTATCAGAATTAAGGTTGAAATAAAGTGACTGAAGGTTTATAGTAAGAGAATATGTGAAGAAAGTGTATTTTTTGTGAAAATCGGAAATACTTTGTTCTTTTATTGACATTTTGAGTCAGTAATGTAGCTATTTGTCATAAAAAGGATTTCCGTGTGTCTTTTTTAGAGTCTGTAGTCAAGATAATGATTAGTTTTTTGTTTTGTTTTGCGGAGGATTGTTTCATGATTAATCATTGCAGTCTTAACTAACACCTCTTTTTATTTGAAAAATGTGTGGATCAAAAGGTACAAAGATTTCGATTATAAACAATTAAAACATTAGGCTATTTATTATTAATCAATTTTGAATGTGTTTTGTAATAAGATTGTTTGATGCTGAAACATGATTTTTAAAATTATTATTATTGTTCTATCTGCCTGTTAATATTTATCTTCATAAAAGGTCTACATTTCCTTCAAAATGTGAGTGTGTATCAAACTTTGTTTTTGGGCTACAATTGTTCAAACTATATAAAGACAAATGTGTCAGTCCTGTTAAATTTCCAACTATCCACCAGTTCAACAACAAAGCAACAAAACTGTTACCAAATCACCAAATATGAAACGATACGATCAACATACGAGCAGCAAAAACAAAAGAAAAACCAGCAAAAACAAACAACACACGTCTTACACACGTCTAAAAAAAAGAGAAAAAAGGAAAGCGTGCACTGTATCTGAGCATGTGACGTTTGTGGCCTTCACTTCCGGTCTGCGGAGGGCCCGGGCACTTCCAGCCTGGAGAGGATTTTGGAGAGGGGCGGGGGGAGGAGTCGTGAAATGGTGGCATGAAAGCAATAAAAAACCTCAAACGAGAACAAATAACAGCGAGGTGTCTGTTACAACATAATAAAGAGCTATTTTAACAGCTTTGGTCCACGTTGGTTACGCACGAGTGAAAAAACAACAAGCCTGGATCAAGATTGGGACTAAACACCCTGAAATAAACCTGCACCAGACCAGGACTGAAGCAGGACTCAAACAAAACCTAATCAAGTCTCCAAGACTAAAAGAAAATGGAAAAATAGAAATAGAAACAGCACAGAATCAGAATAAGACTGCGTGCATAATAATAATATAATAATAATAACACGTTTTCTACAAAAATGTATGTGTAATGAGTGACGAAAAAAAAAGCAAAAAGCAAGAAACAGTGAGTCATGGGGAAATCGTAGGACACTAAACTGATGAAAATATAAATAAATGAAAAGAAAATCTAAAATAGCAATCTTTTAACATATAAAAATATTTTAAAAAGAAAAGATTCCAGGGGAGATGGGCAGAAAAATGGAAAATAACGACAACGAAACATTGACAAAACATCTGACATTTTAGTAGAAAAAAACAAGCTAAATTGCTCTTACGTCGAAGGAATCAAGGGGAAATTGCATGTCACAAAAAAGAAACATAAAAATAAACAAAAGAAAAGAAAAAACATGAATATGACACATCAAAAAATTGACAAAAACATTACATTTGTGGAGAAACAAGCAGATAATCGCCCTATAGTCGAAGGAGTGAAGGTCAAACTGCAGATGACGAACAAACGTGACAACCAAACAGAAACACCAACGCTAAACACTAAAAATGTATTCCTATAACCAAAATGAACACAAACCATCGCCACAAAAGCATGACACTTTAACCCAAACATCAACCAAGCAGTAGTGCGCTTTAGACGCAGGAAACGAGGGGGAAATTCCAGGTCACGGCGCAAAAAGCAGCGCCATATTGAAGGGTTAAACGCTCGCATTATGTGGAGCTGCCCGGGCCGCTTGTCATCGCCGTGAACGATGACCGGGGTGAAAAAGCTACAGGGCCAACGAACCAGGAAGAGAAATGCATTTTGCTCCTTTGTGCCGCGCGTGAAAAATACACCTCGGGTTATTGTCATGCAAAGAGCCGCGAGACAGGGAGATAAAAATGAAGAGAAGTGGTTTGGGGCTTTGTTTTCAGTCCACGCACAGGTTTCAGGAGCAGGATTGCTGAATATATTAACGTTTAAAGAGGAAATTTGAGTGTCGGCAACGCTACAATCCTAATAATAATAATCTATTCGCAGTGTGTTCCAATTTGGTTCTTATTGAGCCGTGCGTAATGATAAAGCGTCGTGCGTAATTGGCATTTATTTGAATTCACTGTCCACGTGTCCATTGTGTAATATGTTGTAATTGCAAGAAAACATAGAACGTATAGTTGATTGTATTCTCAATTAGCTTTGGCTATTAATTGATAGTTAATTGGTTTAATCGTGACTAGTCGACTAACAAAACAATCGTATTTTGATTCAATCGTTATCTGGACATTACAGACTCTAAAACACATACGAAAAGACAATCTATAACAAAGACAACGGTGTTTAAATATTTTTTTGGAATAAAAATGTCAAAACAGATTGTAATTTTCTGATTTTCACAAATATTATGCTTTACTTGTAAATATTCTCTACCCAGAAGCCTCTAGACGCCATATTTTAACCTTTAATTGTTTGATAACGTATTAAAAAGTCTCATTGTGCAAGAAATAATCGTATAAGCCCTAATTTATACCTTAATTAAAAGCTGCTAAGATATTATTCCAATGATTTTACAAAACACTCAGCATTCAAAGTGACAACACCAAACCTAAAACACTAACATTTCCACTTCTCTGGACGTAAAATGTCATAATTTCAAGATCAAAAACAGCGATCGTGAACATAAAATTGAAACGTAAGCTAAACCAAAACCCATCCTGTGCAAAACAAGGCAACACAACACCAAAAGGAAACCATTTTTAGCTTAAGGTCTTAGGTGAAAGTGTGGCCTTTGACCTCTCCTGACCACGACCTCGCCTTCACCCCGGTCTGTGTGCGCCCTGGCTCTCCAAACGCGCACTAATAATACCCCGAAATGCTGTGCGTAAAACTGCGTCGACAGAACAGAGCAGTACAGTATACGCTGGGGAGGATGAGGAGTGAGATGAAGAAGGGGGAAAGGGGAGAAGGAGGGGTGATTACTGCTGCTGCAACACGTGGTTTTTTTCCGCGTGGGTAAGGCAAGGCACCTGTTTTTACGCACGCCGCCTTTACGCACGCACTCACACACAGCAGCAGCGGCGCACATGCAAATGAGCGGCGTCTCGTTCTCCCAGCACATTTACTGGTCACGTTTTTGTCTACTCACCGTTCCGTAGCTCCCGGATTCATCTCCGTTGTCTTGCGTGGCGCTGTGGAAATCCCCCATCACGCGTGCTCTCGTGATTTTTTTCCTCCCGCTCCCGGTTTTGACGCTGCGTTTTCTCTCTGGAAAGGCAGAAGCAGCTTTAGAGTCCTTCAAAAACTGACGCCACAGGTTTTGACCTCTTCCTAATTCTTCGTGGCATCTTAAAAAAAAAAAAAAAAAAAAAAAAACTCATTTCCGTGAACAGCCCCCGGAAGACGTTATGCCTCCGGAAAAAAAGCAGCACAAACGAATGACTCAATCCGAAAAGAAAACGTCACGTCGAGCTCAAACGCGCGCGGAATCCAGCGAAAACGAGCGTCAAACTTTACGCGCGTGACTGCGGTCTGAGTAGGCGTGGGTCGTGCCGTGCTTTTGCCGTGGTTCTGTCGCGGGGAACGGAACCGGGAGGAGGCTGCTGCTGCCGCCGGGGCTGCTGCCGCCGCCGCTGCACTGAGCCTGTGCGCTCTTTACGGCATTAAGTGTGTTGTGCGTGTGTGCAAGTTTTCAAATTAATCTGTCAGTTTGGCACACTCTTTTGTTTAACGGCCGAGGCGTGTCACCCCGCGTTCCCCGGTACACATTTTAATATGGGTGAGACGCGCTGACCTCCCGTTCACCCCGTGCATGCGCGCTGCCGAGAAAAGCGCCCCCTTCCCCTCCCTATCTTTTCTCTCTTTCTTTCCCTCCGCAGCAGCTCTTTTCTCGTCGCCATTTCCTCCTCCGTGTGTCACTCCTTTTCTCTCGCCCTCTTTTCTCTCCCGCGTCATACTAAATTGAGTTGGGAGTCATTACTTTGAAGACAAATGGTCAGAGGAGAGGAGAGAGAAGAAGGAGAGGGGGGTCTTTTCTGTCGTCTTGGATCATTTCTCCTGCTCTCCTTTTGTTGCGCAGATATTTATAAATGACTTGTGCGAGCCCTGCGTGTTTTCGGTGATTGGTGGGTGACTGTGGGAGCTCGTGAACGCGCGGCTTTAAACGCGGGGCCGTGTCAGGTGTGGTGGGTCCGCGTACTGGTGGCGTTAGCCGCGATGACTCTGCCCGTTCTCCCTCCGCCGCAGGTCTGTCCGCGCTCACGCGTCTCCCGTTTGGGTTTCATTCAGCGCGCTCCTCCATCAGAGAAACAGCGGCTCCGCGGTGAGAACGCTTTATCTCTGACGTGTTTGTACAGATAGAGAGCTGCGCGACACACGAGGAGAAAGAGAGAGAAGGGAGAGAGAGAGAGAGAGAGAGAAGGGAGAGAGAGAACGAAGGGAGAGAGAGAGAAGGGAGACAGAGAGAGAGAGAGAGGGAAAGAGAGGGGAATGAAGGAAGTAAGAGAGGGAAAGGGAAGATGGGATGGGAGAGAAAAGGAGAAAGGGAGAGATAGAGAAAAGGGAGGGAGAGAGAAAGCGAGAAGGGGGAGAGAGGGGTGGTGGAAGAGAGAGTGTCTGTGAGAGAGAGAAAATGAGAGATAAAGGAGGAGGGGGAGCAAAGAGTGAGAAGAGGGAGAGAGAAAGAGAGAGAGGGGAGGTGGAAGAGAGGGGAAAGACAGAGGTAGAGAGTGAGAAAAGAGGTTGAAGAGAAAAGGAGAGAAAGCGAGAGAGAAGAGAGAGAGTAAGAAAGAGAAGGGCGAGAGAGAAAGAGCGAGACAAAGATAGAGGAGGGAGAAAGAGAGAGGCAAGAGGAGAGAGTAAAGTGAGAGAGAGAAAGACAAGGCAGAAAGAGAGAGAAGATCGAGGGGGGGAGAGAGAGAGACATGGGAGGGAAGAGAAGGATGGAAGGAAGTAAAAGACAAAGATAAGGTAGAGAGAGAAAAAGAAGAAAAAAAGAGAAAGAGAAGGGGGTGAAGGGGGAAACAGCGAGGGAGACAGAGAGGGAGAAAGGAAAGAGGGGAGTTGGATGAAAGAGCAATTGCATAAATCAAGTAAAGGAGAAAAAGAAAGGAGAGAAGAGCGGTGGTGGGGCGAGAGAGAGAGAAGGAAAAGAGAGAGAGGATGGGAGAGAAAGGGAGAGGTAGAATGAGGGAGGTAGAGAGGGGGAGAGAGAAAACAAGAGAGAGCGAGAAATAGTGACAGAAAGAGAGAGAAGGAAAAAAGTTAGAGAGAGAGAGAGAGAGAGAGAGGGGACAGATGGAGGTGAAAGAAAGAGAGAGAAGGTGGATACAGAGAGAGAAAGACAGAAAAATAGGGAAGAGAGAGAGGAGAAGGAGAGCGAGAGGAGAAGGAGAGGGAAAGAGAGAGAGACAGCGACAAAGACAGATAGCTTGTTCAATTCAGGCAGTATCTTTCTCTCTTCCCCCCATCTCCCTCTCTCTCTTTCCCTGTCTCTCTCTCCCTCCCTCTCTCCCCCTCTCTCCTATCCCTCCCTCTCTCCTATCCCTCCCTCTCTCCTCTCCCTCCCTCGCTCTGCCTCGTATAAATCAAATGAATGCGCTGAACTCGAGCCGACCCCGGGCAGAGGGACGGCCAGGGGCCTGGAACGCCTAAACGCCATGAGCCATTATACCTGTGTGGGGCCCCCGGGGGAACAGGAGGAGGAGCCCCGGGGCCAGTCGCCACTAGCCACATTTATTTACCCAATTATATTTAGAGCGGCTTATTTACGCAGCAGTTCGAGGCTCCTTTGTGCGGGGCTCATCGTCTCTGAAACCCGTCCTTCACAAGTTCAACCAGCGACTCAATGCCAAGTGTTTGCCCTGCGCCGCGCCGTGTTTGTGAACGTCAGGGCTGTCACCTCCAGAGCTTGACGAAAGAGCCTGATGCCCCGGTGTCCACATGAACTCTGGTGGACAGGGTCAGGACACACCTCTCATCCACTCGGAGAAGACAGATGACGCTGCATTGTACCTCCTTTGTTTGAAGTTCTTCTTGACTAATTTTCTACAACATACAAGACCAACATGAGAGGGGTTTGAGCACAGTCTTTTGTTCTCAACCTGAATTTAGTAACAGCAACTAGCATAAAATGAATGAATTAGAGGCACATTTTTGAATTTTGAGCGTGGGGTCATGTCAGAAATGATTGACAGTGAGCATGTTAGGGTACACATACATATTACTGTATAGTGTTAGCCATAAATCATTTTTCAACTTCATCTATCAGAGGAAAGGTCATACCTTTACTGCTCAAAAAAATTATAATTCTACTAGCAT
Organism: Rhinogobius similis; assembly: GCA_019453435.1. NCBI lineage: Eukaryota > Metazoa > Chordata > Actinopteri > Gobiiformes > Gobiidae > Rhinogobius > Rhinogobius similis. The sequence continues at coordinate 36,225,314 of CM033631.1, forward strand.
TATTTAAATATTTTTATTGTCTTTCTTTCTTTTTTTCTTACTTTCTTTCTTTCTCATTCCTTTCTTTTTTTCCGCTCTTATTCATCGATATATTTATGTGTTAATTTTGACCCATTTATTTTCATTAGCACTTTTTTTTTCAATTTGTAAACTACTGTTTCAGAATCCACACCAGAATTAAAAAAGAAAAAGCTTTATTGCCGTTGTAAGTGAACTAAATTTCAGCAAAACCTCCGTGTTGTGCCATGATGTGAAGTAAAACAATGAATAACAAGTGAATAAGAAAACGTGGAGTAAAACATGAATAATAAAAAGGTGCATAACTGATAAATAATGTAAAATAAGTCATTTCCAGTGTGGATTTGTTTAAGTCTAACCACAAGTCAGTCAATAATGTTATCATAGCAATGTATTAATCCCCTCCCTAAATGAGTCATTTTTTGATAATGTGTCCTCAGGTCTTGATGTAAGACGACAATAAGACCAAAAGGAACTTATGGAGCAGAACATGGCGTTCGAGAGATGATTTCAAATGATAATGGATTTAATATTAGAGTTTTTAATTTTAAAAACTTTACAATTTAGTGACAATTTGTTATATCACAGAAGAAACTACGATTCAGCTGTTTTTTCTTTTTTCTTTTTTTTGTAGCTACCTGCATCTATTTGAATCCACACGTCTGAAAGTGAGTTGCCTGGTTATGAGACTGGGGGTCCCAGTCTCAAAAGCACATCCATAAGTAACCAACACAAACACAGGGAGAACGTGCACGAGCGTCTAGTCCAGGAATAGCACCCAAAACCTAGCCACAATGCCGCCATCACGCACAATAACAACACAAGTTTAAAAGTCAGATCACATTTTTTCTCTTGATTTTTCACAAAACTAAACCACAGCATACAAGTTACAAATAAAGTGTGATAACAGTCTGATAATACTTTGTTTTGGTTGGTGGGGAGTGAGGGAAAGCCTGCGTCTGTGTTAAAAGTAGACCGCACATAAATCTGGGTGAGGGATCAGATAAGCGCGCTCATATTGTTCAGATGTGGAGCTGGATAAGCAGTGTATGTGTGTGTGTATTTTTGACAGAGCGCCAGAGATAAGGAGGAGCGGAGGAAACAGCGCCGGACTGGACCCCTGTCACCGTGGCCCCGGGCCCCTGGCAGTGCCATGTACTCCACCTCATCCAGCAGCTTTTTATAATCCGACTATAATGAGAAACGCGTAGAACGTCACAGCCACAGACGGCATGTGCAAATGTTGTGTTGTGCAGTACAAAAAACTCATTTGAATAGTTCTTTTCAAACAATATGAAATATGATTTGTACTCCTATGCACCCATGTGTTCCCTCTTGTTGAAATCTGCCTTTTTGACACAGTATTTGTAAGTCCCAGTATAAATCACAAAATACACATTACCTAAAAAACTGAAAAATACAGCCAAAGTCATGGTGGATCTAAACATGTTTTCAAACCACACAATTGAACTTCCCTGAGAGTCCATCGCCTGCTCGTCACTGGAGATGTTATTGCTTTACGTATAATGTTCCACGTTATGGCATTAAAAAAACTAAATCTTGACACAGCTGAGAGGGTCACGCAACTGCATCAAGATACAGATCAGATCTGTTATCTGTTATATATTTATTCACTTACTATCTTACTTACTTAATTCATTATTTATTTATTAGGCTGTAAAGCACCTGGTAACACTTACATACAGGACTACAACAATTCACTTCAGTAAAATTAGTACAAAGCACAAATTAGAAATTTATATCACACATAGTATCTTCAGCTGTGGTAAGTGAATAAATAAATAAATTGATTAATAAACAAATAAAGAAAGAAGTAGGTTTAATACATGAAAACCTAGCAACCAAGTTTCCATGGAGACAAGTAGGTGGTGGAGTCTCTAACACAAAAGTAGTGCATTGCACATTACTTTCTACTACACTGTAACAGTATGGAACTTTCTGGAAGTGAAAAGTCACCTGCAGAAATCCAATACAAATCGACAGATAACCTTCTGAACATTCTCCACACGTATGTTTCATGTCACACTGTGGAATATTATTGATAAAGGAAAGACATTTCATGCAAACAAGCAGGAGGCTGCTTTGGGCCATGTTTGCTCGCTCACATAGGACTCATTTATTTCCATGTTTTTAAGTACAACAAAAAACATTCAAAATGGGAAAAAAGAAAACATGCTTCTATTTTAGTGTATTTGTTTGGCTAAAAGGTTACTGGACTTTAAATAGGCCTATTGCTGCTAATGTAATTGGCTAAAACGCTGTAACCTGATCCATCCATTTGGTCCGATCGCCTCCGTTTCTCATCGTGCACATAGGTTCAGAGGTTAAGCCTGTATGCATTACAAATGTTAGCTGGCGTGAAGTGAACGCACAAACACCTGTAGCCGCCGCAGCTCCATGACACCCGATACCCTCCGCCCCGCTCACACACAGCCGCATAACACCACCTTGAACCCCTCCGTGCATTTTCCCCTCTTACAGCCCCTCTGCCCGGGGAAGGGGAGGTCAGGCCTCTCCTTTTAGCCCCGCTGCCTCATCCCTCTGCGCAAAGGAGGGACCCCCCGGTTTGCCTTTGACACAGGGGGGCCACGTTGGTTAAGAGTGAGTGAGTGTGTGTGGATACAGGGCGGAACTCACGCACTATACGGTGAACTTTCGACCCTTCAACCCTGTGAACTTTAGCTGTAGCCGGTCTGGTGGCTCGGGGGAAGGCCGGCAGACTGCATTCTGTCGATAACCCCGCGCTCGGACCGCCTTTGGCAAAATAACTGCGCCGATAAAGCTGAGCGACACAGAAAAATGCGCGACGGTTCACTGGCTTCCTTTGCTGTCAGCCTTCCCCTTCCACTCAAGGTTTTTGTTAAGGTTACTTTTTACCCACAGCAATGCTAATTTACTTAAAGCACAGAAGTGACAATATATAGCCTAATACATGGGGATAAAAAGGAAGTATAGAAAAAAAAAAAAAAAATCATACCGCCACTCTTCTGTCATTTGGGTATAATTCACTTTTACGCACGATTACGCAGCTCGAGATGTTTCCAAATTTGAAAAAAAAAAAAAAAGCTTTTTACCCACACCTTTGTAATTTACTTTTTTAGCACAAAAATAGTACTTGAGGATAGAAATTATGTTTACGCAAAAGTTAGAGTACACTTTCAAAAGCATCATCACATATTCGACTTATTGAATTTGTGCGCTTTTACGCACGTTTACGCACGGCCCTATGGACTCATCATAAACATTCAGACTTATTTATGTTTATGTGGACTCATTTGGTTTATAGCTTCCTCCTTCATTATGTTAAGTTATTCTAGACCTGGTTTAACCCTTAGCCTATTTCGACCGAGTTTAGTCTCGGAGAAGGATTTAGTTTAGACCATGTTCAACCCTTATTCAGACCATGTTTAGTCTATGAGCGGGATTAGATTTAATTTAAACCTGATTTAATTTTTATTTAAACTGATTTTTTTTCTACTTAGAACATGGACTCGACTTTGTTTAGACGTGGTTTAACTCTCAAAGTTTAGTTTCTGAATACAATCTGATTTAATTCAGTTTATAGTCTCCAATTTAGGTTAGATCTTATTAGATCAAGTTTAGTCTCTGGACAGGATTAAGTTTATACCTGGTTCATCTTTAAATTTAACTTCGGTTTGAACATGACTAGATTTGGTTCAGGCCCCAGTTTAAGATAATATTTCATTCAAACCCATGTATTGACCTTTTAACCCATATTTAGACCCGTTTAGTGTTTTTTTTTTTTTTTTACCAAGATTAGTCTGAACATCCATTAGATTTAGTACTTGATTTAGACTCGGAAATTTAATATAGACATAATTTATTCCTTTTTTGCTCGTGGCTACTTTCTTTCTTGCTTTTTGACCTGATTTTGTTCCAGAAGACGCACCGTAGCTACTTGGCCCCTGGGTATGAAAAATTTGAAAAGCAGTGATTTAAAGCGTGTTTAGCATTGTAGCCTCTCGTGTCTTGCGTTTGACTGACATGCTACAAGCTAACACGTAACCATGCTATCAGTCGCCTTGATGTGCTCCTTATCGGCTCCTGTCTGCGGCTCCTCAGACACGAGCTGCACACGGCTCCGAAAAAAGCCATAAATAAGCCCACAGCGCCATCTTTGAAGTTAAACACTATCTGCCGTAAATAATGTCTGAGTCTTTCCTCTTGCCCTGCCCTCCTAAACCCCGCTGACAGCCGTGACAAGTGCCTGTTTTTTGGGCTGTATTTTTGGGACAGAAACTGGGTTGTGGTTTGGAAAAGGAGAAGAAGAAGAAGGAGAAGGAGAAGGGAAGATGGCGGTGGGGGCGCGTGCAGCAGCGGGAAGCAGGCAGTGTGGGGCTCACGGGGGTCTCACGCGCCGTCCTCCTGGTCTAAGGCGGGCTCTGGTGGCGGGAAAGGAGAGCTGCAGTCTGCACGCGGGGAAAACATGGCCTCCGTGTGTGTTGGTTTGAGAGGATACAAGGTTCAAAACGTGTGAGGAAATAAATACAAATAGGATACAGGGGCACAAAAAGGAGAGGAAATCAACATAATAATAGTAATAATAATAGGCACATTTCTGAAGTGAACGTAGGCCATCCAATCGTAAATGTGCTCTTATCAAATTTTGTGTGCAAGTATTTGCATATATGCTAAAGAAGCTTCGGTGTTCGGTGCTCTCATGAAACTATATCAGCTGCTTGCAAAATAAAATTAAATAAAATGAAATGTATTGCCATAACTGCCAAATCATTCTCAAAGAAAATAGTAAAAAAAAAAAAAAAAAAACATTTACATTTTCACTCATGATTTAAAAACAAAAATGTGTTTTTTTTTTTTGCTTTTTTTTTTTGCTGTAAAAATGCAGCATGGTGCAGAATGAAACACACACCAAAAAAATAAAACTAAATTAAAAAATTGGGCCTTCTCCCCAAAAATACTTACTATCAGTTATGCTCAGTTATGCTATGAGGCCAACATATTGTTACATATAATCAAGCTATATTAAATGTCAAAAACAAAAAAACGAATTGTTTAGACAACAACAACAACAAAAAAACATAATTAATATAATAATAAAAATGTATATATTACCATATATGTTCATAGTATCAAAATCACAATTACTTTTATTTCCCCCAAATAAGACATCTGAGTTATATATATCAAAAAAAAAAAAAAAAAAAAAAAAAAATAATAAAAAAAACACAGCACAGTGAGAATGTGCTAAATAAATAAAATAATAAGAAAACAGAATATATTTACATTACACAGTACGTGCGTAATAAGAGCACAAATAGGCCCATATCTCACCTTATTATCGTTATATTATTATTTTTATATGCAGTATTATCAGTATTATTATTAACACTTTATTATTCTTCAGCTAAGTTTGTATTCCGTAAACATAGCCCACCTAACCTCTGTGTTTGGAAGGTTATCAGCTCATCGTCATACAAGGCCAAGACAAACAAGCCTCTGATAACTAATCTCGCGTTCTGCAAACAATTTTCCAATAAAAATAATAACACCGCGCCATGACGGGCCGTTTCCCTTTCATTCAACAAATCCAGGCTGTTTCAGGCTTCAGACTGGACACGGGAGGACAAACACACCAAGACGCACTGGACACTGTCTGTCACTCCTACTCGAAACCGTCTCCAATTGCCAAACGTGGAAGTTTACATTTGTCTGCGGAAAAGCTCGTTTCCCTTTTGACCCGGATTCCAAACAAACAAACAAAAAAACAGCCTCTCGTTAAATCCTCGGCCGTGTTTGTCAGGTAAACAGCGACGCTTTTACGCATAGGGGGCGCAGTGTGTATTGTGAAAAAGAAGAACCGTGCGTAAAAGCGTTCCACAGCCTTTTTTTTCCCCATCTTTCCTTTTCACGCACATGCGCAACGGGGCCCGCAGCGCCCTCCTCCTCCTCCTGCTCCTCGCACTGACTGTCTGCTGACCTCTCGGTGACTCCTGCCTCGTGCATTATTCATGAGGCATGGCAGCGCGTTTCACCCCTATCAGTATGCAGAAGACATTAAGGGCTGCGCAAATGTCCGTTTAAACGTCAGGCAATCACCGGGACGCGAGCGGAGCGGGCTGGATGTGCGCGGAATAGCTCGGGCTGATTTTTGGCAAACACACTCCAACTGCACAATCACGTCTGCAACTGGATTAGACGCAAAAGCGAGCAAAAACGTTCAAAAATGACTGAAATGACGCAACAAATATAGAAATTGACGGCTTTTCTTGCGTTATCGTTGCATGTTTTCCTCTGCTGTTTATAAATTGCATGTATAATGAATAAAAATGTACAGCTCAAGTGTAGAATACAATATCTGCTGCGTAAATGTACAAACAAATCTATAAAATGCCGTGTACGCGCCATGGTTTGTTGTTCCAAGCGTGCGTAATGGCATTTCCCATCCTCTACACTTGTTTGCATTGGGTTTAGAACGCGTAACTGACCGAAAACGTGACTGCGTGGCACGTGGAAGAGCTAAATTAAAGTGGGTCGGCGTGAGAGAAGGGGACGCACAGAACGTAAGGTCAGTTTGGTGCTGTACGTGTGACGGGAACAGCCGAAGGGAGACGTGCGTGTTCAGTAGTATCGCATTTCTAAAGGTTGTTTGAAATGTAAGTTGGTCTCTCTGGTTTACAATGTGTACAAGCTGCCTTTAAACTCGTATGGATACAGTAAGATGGTTGTTTCTATTTTGTTTCGCAGTATGGTTCAAATTGGGTACATTTACGAGGCGAGAAAAACACACAAAACACAATAAAGCAATTCAACTAGAAAACGCCGAAGCTGCAAAGAAATCGAGTCAATTAGATCATTGTATTTGTGGTATTAAGTTGTCAAAGCTCTTTCAGTTTGAGTTCCGCTTTGTAAAACTAGTTGTAACATTATAAGACTAACTGTTGCTAAATTTTCTATTAGATGCAGCTAAAGCACTTCTTGTGCCAGACACACCTCTTCGCTTTGATTTGATTTTTCAACTCAACTTTTTACATTTAGTTGAATAAAGTTTGGAATACAAAACGTGGAAAGTTGAGTGGGCCAAAACTAATACAAGCAAGTTGAAAACACTACCATTTACAATTTATAACTAATAAAATAAGAAAAGAATCAGATTTTTGCAGTGTGTTTATGTTCGTCAAAAGAAAACTGACTGTCAAAAGTCACGTATCGATGGATTTTTAGTGTAACTGTTGTAGTTGGAAGACAAAGTACAATTACTCTTTCGGTCTTAACCATTTTCTCCGTCAGTTTTGTCTTTTCCGCTTTAGTTGGCCCTTTTTAGCATCATTTTTCTCGACAGACAAGAAATCTGATTAATCTCACCAGATGCAACCGTTTACATGTCAATAATCTGATAACTCCACAAATCTGATAATGATGATGCTGGTGGGCCTGTAAACAAAGCCAATGCAGAGTTTGAATTTGTCTAAAGTCGAAATCACCAAACGCATGATGTGACTTATAAAAGCTTATTAAGATGGGATTTTGGGCGTGACGGTTTTGACCTCATTTTCCAATTTGCCTTTGGATTAAACTTTTCGCGTTGCTTCTTAACTCTGGCCAGTTTCCGTTCCAGTTGTATACAGTTTGAAACAATCCGGAAACTTTGCAAATGGCTCTCTCACCAATGTTTACTGGAAACCAAATTATCCCTAACATTATTATTCCTCAATTTTTTTTCCTTTAATGGAAGTTAGCAGTGGCAATTTCTGTTATTGCTGCTGTGTTGAAGGCACATTTCACTCAACAAAGGCCAAAAATTAAAGAAATGTTGTTACAGTTTAAACCATAGAAAATCCTTTGTAGTTTTGAGTCCAATTCATAAATACTGAAGGTGCAGACACCAGCTCTGCTCTCAAATGTGTGAAAGTAAAAAAGGTATCCACAGTAAAAATTAAAGTACAGACACCTAACTACTTAAGATAACGTTACTTTTTGTATTTTCCATTATATGATACCAAAGTTATAACCCCCCCAAAAATGTTTAGCATGTTTATGGCGACATTTTGTCTGAAGGTTCTGAGTTCAAATCCTGGCTTTGAGCAAACGAAACCGCTTAAATCAAGACTCTGTTTACACTTGAATGGACAACACATGAAAACTGGCACTAAACTAGGACTAAACATGGACCAAACAGGGTTAAACCAGGACTAGAACAAATCAAGTCTACAACAGAATCAAACTGGGATCAATCCTTGACAAAACAAGACAAGTGTGGACACACCTTGTACTTGAAGTTTGGTTGAGTTGCTTCTTTTGACCAAAAATCCGCAACATTCTGTGTCAATAGCATTTGTTTCTTAAACTGTTCCAAAACCTATAAAAAGTAAGCTTAAACATAAGATACCTCAGTAAATTATGTGTAATGCGTGAATAAGCACTTGTTATTTGTTTATTAGCACTTAAACAATTACTTGTTTACCTTTTAAGGTTATAAGACATCTAAAAATGCTAGTTTATAGTTTACTTTAACTGCCATTTGTTTAAAATGTTTTGGGGTTTTTTCAAATGTGGTTTTAAACTATAGAAATATAAATTAAAGTCAACTAAAAACTAGATGTCTTAAAATAAGGAATAAATGTTACCAAACCATTAACTTAAAATATTGGTGTCATGATAAAGCCTGTACAAAATGTTTCTAGGAACATGAATAAGCTGCTTATTAAAATAAATGCAAATAAATGCCTTGGAAGTGTTTTTAAACAAATAACCAGTGCTCAGTGTAAATTCTTTACTGAGGAACCTCATTTAAAGCATTATCAACATGAACAAAGGTGAGTTCTTCTTCCACCACTGCTCAATTTTTCAATTTGGAACCGCTAAACCATATCACCCAATCTGTAAAGTGTCTGTTGGTTGCTCATTGTGTTTGTACGAAATGCACAATACAGAACACGTTGTATTTCCCCACCAATGTCGAACTGAAAGTGCTTTTTGTTCCCATGGCCGGGTCACTCACCTCTGTGCCTCTCATGCCCTGCCAACGCACCCACCAAACACAACAGAACACTCCCACACGACACAAAGCGCGCGCGCACACACACCCAGCAATGCAAAGACTTACTTACTCACCCATCATCATCATCACCACCGCCGCCAACAACAGCCAGGTTCAAAGGAGCAGCCAGCAGAAACGAGCAGCGCGCAGCCTTTAAGCCGTGTGTACATACAACGGGAAGCACATGACGCAGCCCCGGCACACAAAGGAGTCCACACACACACACACACACACACACACACACACACAGAGCCTCCCCGTGTCCTGTCACAACCGAAAAGTTCAAGAATAGGCCTGAATAGGTGGTCTCTCTTTCTTTTTACGCGCCTGTGTGTGTGTGCGTAAAAGTGCCGTGCGCGTCCTCCTCCTGTATCATCGTTAAAAGGAGGAAGTGGAAGATGAAAAATGAAAGGGGGGAGTTTGTGCTTCTTCCTGTTTACTGGACTCGAACTTCCTCGGGGCCCCGGGCAGCTCCTCACACAAGGTTTTAGCAAGAAAAAAGGCGCAGGAAACCGGGCTCTGTCTGCGGAACGCCTAGAGTACGCTTTTACGCACGACGTTGCAGAGATTTTACGCACACGTTTTTTGGCTACGTATTGGCACTTCGGTCCATAAAGATACAATGTTCTTTGGAACACACTAAACCTTTTATTCTGATGTATGATATTTTTACGTGATGTGCACGTTTAATGCGTCAAAACGCGTTGGAAATGTTTAATTTTGACCCAACAATCACAAATATCTGCAGTTGTCCCTCATAAAGATGACCTTTTGCATTATATATTGAGTATACATGAAGTAATGCTCACCAATTAGTTTAGAATATTCAGACACAGTGCCATTTGGTTGAGTTTCAAAACAACTATAGCTAAAATAATAATAAAGAATTCTATTTTTGATGTATTTTCTCTGTTTTCAGTGATTGCGGTTACATTCTCATTCAAAACCAAATTATTACTAATGTTTGGAAGCTGCACGTTTTTAAAAATGATGCGTAAAGAGCTACATCTGATGCTAGTATCGGATCTGATCAGATTTAGCAGATTTTACGACATTTAAATGATCTAAAATGTCCAGAAATCAGACAATAAACCGATTTTTCCAAAGACGTGTTAAAATTTAACTATTTCTTGTTGCTAAAAAAGACTGGAGTTCAAAATGACAACAACACCCGCAAAAGTGAATTGTTTACTTGTTTAAAATGTTATAAATACGCTTTCTTTGGCGTTAAAACCAACTCCGAATCTGGTCTGCGCCTTAGAATCTTCTACAAACAAGCTTTTTTCTTCTCTCTCTCTCTCTCTCTGCCTCTCTCTGGGTGTCTGCTGTGTAATTTATGACGACCCTCAGAAAACATTCTTGTGAAGCTGGTGAAAAATCATTGTAAAGGGCTACAGGGCCAGCAGCAGCAGCCGGAGCAGGAATCCCCAGCCTGAAAACGCATCGGCCTCACATGTTTTTAAAGTGGCCCGTAATAAATGAGAGTTTGAGAGCGAGAGCAGCTCCGGCGCTCCTCCTTCCTCCCTTTTCCCCTCTCTCTTATCCTCTTATTAGCAGCGCCGCGGACTGTGGATGAACTCCCACTAAACGGGCCTCGTGTAAAGTTTACGCGCTGACACTCCGCAGAGCAGCCGGGGAAACTTGACGCTACTTACGTCGAGTGCGTGCCACTTATTTTAAACACAGCATGCTTTGAGAGCACTGCGATTTGGAATACAACAAAATCTAAACAGTGCTGGTGGAAAAAGAAGTGCTCAATTTTGTGCAGATACAGGAGCAAAAAAAGGGGGAAAAGTCAAGTAAATGTAAACGGATCACATACAGAAATCCACTAAAGTAAAAGTGCTGAAGTACGTATTTAAAAATGCACATCTGCAGTGAAAAGTCAAAGTATTTCACACAGATTTTGAGAATCATTAAAGCGCTCAATAATGCAGGTATTTTGGTAAAGAATTGTGCAGATTTTTGATTAATTTGGCTCAATTTCTTAATTTTGAAGTGCATTTTGGGTGCACTTCAATCATCACAACAAATGTGGGACCAAACCGTAGCTAAACCTGGAACTAAATCAAGCCAAGACCAGGTCTAAACCAGGACTAGAACAAGACTAAAATTAAGTCTACATCAGGACTACAACTGGGCTCAAAACAGAACCAAATCAAGTATCAAAGTGTATGTTTTTGCTCGCTCAAAGCTGGGACGTGTACTCAGAACATTAAAGCAGAATGGAATCGTGAATATAGTAAAAATAACTCCTAAACCAATGGAAAAAAGAGAACTATATTTACAGAACGTGCTCTCAAATGTAATGAAGCAAAAGTAAAAAGTGTCCACTGTAAAAATGCTTAAATAAAGTACAGATAGCCACAAAATGGTACTGCACTTTGTCACTTTCCACCACTGAATCTAACAAACGCTATCATCATCTTCGCTGGATAAATGAGTGAAACATTCATCTCCAAATGCATGATCTCCTCAGGGTGCCATGTGACTGCAAAATGACACAAAACACCAGTGTAATTTGTACTGTCTTGCCTCGTTGTTGTTGTTGGCCCCATTTGGATATAGACCCGTCGTTTCAAGCACAGGGGAAGCACGTATAGCTTTCCTGGGAAACTTTCCATCTCCTCTCGATATTGCATAGTGAAATGGAAGCGCTTAAATGACAAACTGAAGCAATAAGACGAAGCCAGTCCCATCCTGTGCGTCAACGCTACCAATATATAGCATTGAATTTCTTCCAGACCGTTTTAGAGTTTCAAATGTTGCTCTCTCTATGCATTTAAATTGAGTTTTTGTTCAACGCATGGCCAACTTTTGATAGATGGAATTCTGGATCGGGGTTGGAATAAGTTGATCGATTAATCACAACTGTTACTGAGATAATCGCCACTACTTAAGTAATCAAATAATTGTTTTCTGGACTATACACAGACTCCAAACGTATCATGTGCAGAGGGAAGAGGTTTTAAGATTCAGACAAAGCCAGAATTATACCCAAATGACTCGTGAAACATGGAAATTGAGTGTTTTTGATGAAAAACCTATTTTGTCTGCAAGTAGACTCGATCAAGATGTTCTCCAGCAACTTCACGTTAGCTTGATTGAATGTGGTTCAAAAAAAATCTCATTCTATTTTATTCTAATAATTCATGTTGCACCTTTTTGCAGAAGCAAGTTTAGTTTGAGAATTTCGTTTCCTGACGATGGCAATAAAACTTTTCTGATTCTGATATTCAAGCCTTTTGAGATCTAAACCAGTGATATTCAACCTTTTTGGAGTTGTGGCACATTTTTTGGGTTGAAAAGATACCACAGCACACCGCCATTACTAAACAACTTAACTTATTTACCTAATTAAACCTTTTTGTAAGATATGGTATACAATATGGTCAATAAACCTAAAAACCTAAACCCTTATGTAAAAGTGTAAACTCAAACTGTCGATGTAAACCCTCATTCGTCCAGGTGTGGTCCATCGTAGAAAGGGGTTCAGAGGTTGTCATCCGGACGCCGTTTAAAGATCGAGACGTTTCGACTTTTATCCAAAAGTCATTGTCAATCAGAGAGCTGGTATGGGAACCTGTGCCTTATATGCTACTCTAAGTAGTGGGAGTCCAGCCCCCAGGGAGGAGTCACTGCACTCCTGTCTGTGTTATAAGATTGTTTGTTTGTCACCTGGGACTTGATTAATTGGTCTAGACAGGAGTGCAGTGACTCCTCCCTGGGGGCTGGACTCCCACTACTTAGAGTAGCATATAAGGCACAGGTTCCCATACCAGCTCTCTGATTGACAATGACTTTTGGATAAAAGTCGAAACGTCTCGATCTTTAAACGGCGTCCGGATGACAACCCCTGAACCCCTTTCTACGATAAACTCAAACTGAACTTTTTTTAAAGCACATCTGGTAAAACTTCAAGGCACACTAGTTTTCCTCGGCACACTGGCTGAAAATCAAGGATCTAAACAACTTCAGATTGATCGAAAGAGTAAAGAATAACCAAAGAGCAAAGTAATTGTTATTTGCAGCCCTGTTTTGAGGTATCACATGATTCTATACGCTCAAAAACAAAACAAAAAACATTACATAAAAATAATAGTCAGTCTCCTCTTGTCCGTTATGTGTCAAAAAAACAAATCCATTAAGAATTAATTGATGGTTAATTCATCATTGGATTTATATCGCTTCTTTCATGAAACCCAAAGTGCATTATCTGTTCACAGACTACAGTACTCCAGGGCACGCCTTCTGAAGTGAGGCTGCCAGTCTCCCCCTCCACCACCAATCACCCACACACCCACAGATTCATACTTGGCACTGTGGGCGACCGGGTTTTCTTTAGTCAGCTCTTTGTGGCACCTGGTGTTCCAGTGGTGTCCCATCCAAGTACCAACCAGGCCCCGGGGTCTGGCGAGCTCGGGCAGTGACAGCTGATATGGTCACACTTTCTCCACTTTGGGACTAAACTGGAAATTACACCTGGATTAGATCAAGACTAAACAAGAAAGAACTAGAACATGAAGTTTACATCAGGAGTGAAATTAACTCAATTTAGAGCCAAATAACAATTAACACTATAACTGCAAGGATGCTACTTTTGTTGTTAAATTTGACTAGTTTTTATTTCAACACCTAATAAACATCTCTGTTCATATGACTGTAATGGATTAATATTATAGATATTAGAAAGATGTGTGTGTAATCACTGTCGTTGAATCCCCTGGCAATAAAATAAGTAAATAAATAACAATCATTCTGTCAGAAAAAGCTATATGGATGAGAGATAAAACATATTCACTCTTAAAACATTTTAACAATTCAGTTTTCTTTTGCTCTTACAGGGTTTATAAAGATTTGTGTTTCGAAGTTCACTCATCCAGCAAAAAGTTCCAAGGGAAAATAAACTGAATTCTGCAACAGGACAAACATTTTAAGAATGAAGACAAACTGAAGAAGCTACTTGGATGAGTGGCAAAACGTATTTGCTGTTAAAAAACTTTTTTCCAGTTGACATAATTATAATTTGTTTCAGTATCACGGTTAAGTTACGCACTTTTACGCACAAAATACGCACGAGCCCTCTTGGAGCTCTGACGCGTACGCCTTTGGGTCAAACGTTAGGCCTGTGATACGCGCACAAAACACGCCACAAGGACGCTCCTGACGACGGGGCCTTGGCTCTGTACGTCTGCCCTTCCTGCGTGCGTGGATATCACAAAAGGGAGGGGGGAAACGCGCGCACGCAATCACACAGAATCACACACAAAAACAATCTAACCAAGGACGCGTGCCACAGATGCGCGCGTGCGTGTTTGGGGCGTCCTCATCCATTTACAGCTTGCCAAATGATATCAGACACAGCAGCTACAAGTCCCACTGCGTACACTCTTTATTGGAGGCATTTTTACGCGCATGGAGGTCGTGCGTAAATGTGCCAAAACTGCGGCCTGGATCAATAGCAATAATAGCGCTACTAAGGCTGGGAAATATGGCTTCACTTTACAAAATGATAGCTGTATATTTATCAGGAGGAGATCCGTGGGGAGATACAGCAACATATCAGTTTCACACAACATAAACACGGAATGGATCAGCACATTTGTGAAAACCACCGCTGGAATATCACGTTTCAAAACAGAGACGTTTTTGGATGGGCTTTTGGAAGTTTGAAGTCATTCCAGAACATTATCCAGACACCAAACAATTTCAACACGCACTGTTGTAGCGTTCAAAAAATGCAAAACAACGATGCAACGTCACTTGAAAACGTTTTGACATCTGGGCTGAACTGAACTAGGTCTAAAACGGACTGATGCAAGACTGAACCAGGTCTAAACAAGGGCAGATCCTTTTATAAAGTTAGACAAAGATGGGTTTACACTTGCACTGACTTAGACCCCGGGAAAATTGGGTTTGAACTGGGATTAAATTCGAAATTAATGTTGGACGTGACTCGGACTAGAGCAGGACCGAATCAAGTCTTTACATCTGGACTAGACTGGGCTCGAACCAGGACTAAACATTTTACAAACTCGCTTTTTCGTGCTTTTTCACATTTAGACTTCATATGATTTTGGATTGAACTGGGGATGAATCCTGAACTAATCTTGGGCAAAACCAGGACAAGAACAATACTAAACCAAACGTACTAGTGCAAGACTAAACCAGGTCTAAACCAAGACCAAACCTTTTCTAAACTCATTCACATTCAGACCAAATCAAAATTAGGATTAAAGTAGTTGTAAATTCGAAACTAATCTGTCACAAAACAAGGATTGAACCAGAGCAGGACCAAACCATGTCTACACAAGTATTAAACTCAACCTGATCTAAAACGGACTAATGCAAGACTAGTTCTAAATCAGCAATAAAGCCAAGTAAAATCCTGGGCGCGTAAATTTTGAACTAATCTGGGACAAAATCAGGACTGAACCAGGGTTAGAACAGGACCAAACCAATTCTACACCCGGACTAAGCTAAACTAGGTCTAAAACGGACTAATGCAAGATTAAATCAGGTCTAAATCAGTACTCAACCAGAGCAAAACCTGTTTAAACTTGGACGAAGACTGCATTCACACACGCACATTCACCGCCATCAAAACTGAGCCTAAACCAGGACTAGATCTGGACTAAGCAATGACCAAAACTGGACCAAACCAAGTCCACATCATCACGACTGAAACGAGCTCAATTTAGGACAAAAATAATGACAAATGTGAAGCCTACTCTGAACCACACACAGGCGCGTAAAGTTTACACGAGCTAAGACGCGTCTGTCCACAGCTCCACACAATGCGCCATTACGCACACGCACAGAGCAACGACATTTACGCGCACACGGCACCAGCTTTGAGATCTCCGGACTTGAGTGACACGACAATCACACCCCGCCCCTCCCGAGCGTCTCCTCTCACAGACAAGTCCTCGAAACAGCACTTACGGTTGCTTATCCAAGGGTTTTCCAAGTCTCGGTGCTCCCGGGCTAAACAACCAGATCCCGGCCGCGCACAAAGCCTCACTGTCCCCACGTTCGACTCCTCTCTTTCCCTCTACAGCGCACTCTTGCTCTCCCACCCTTTCCCCACTCCACTGACCCCTTTAGGATCCCCGCGTAGCCGTTAAACCGTCACTCGCTTTCTAGAATGTGAAATATATAGTACATTGTCAACTCCCCGAAACCATAAAACGAACTTTATGGACCCCACGTGACCAGGGGCGAGCCAGTGAGAGGTATCAGTGAGAGATCAGCCGGGCCCGAGCTTTTACGAGCCAACTTGGACATAAAAACTATCATCCGTTTGACGCGTAAATGTCAAAGAAGCCGCGGCTGCTTTTTATAGTTTGGCCCAAAGCAGAAGGGGCTTTTGACAATATATATCTTGCGCACATGTACACGCACACACAGGCAGGCAGAAGGAAGTAAGGAAGGGAGGAAGGCAGCGAGCGGGCAGCAGGTAGAGCTCGGCGCGGGCAGAGGACGCGCTTGCCCCCGGTTCAACCCGAGCACAGACGCCACGGCGCAGACGCAGAGAGAGAAAAAGAGAAAAGACAGCAGCAGCAGCAGCAGACGGTGAGTGGAAAAGTTCACTTGCTTGTTTACCAGCTGCGGAGAAGGTATAACCTAATTTGGCCGGGAGTGGCATCCGTCAGGGCGGAAAAGCCATGGCAGTTTAGAGAAAAGTGAGCAATTTGTCCCAAAGAGAGAGCGCGCACTTTGTTGAGTTGACGCTGCGCTGCTGGTCACGTGGATATCACGGCCTGTTCGTGCAGCAGCGAGTCGTTTTTGGAGTTTGCGGTTCTTAGGTCAGAGATGTGTTTGTGGTGATGTGTTCAGGTCCACTTTCTGGCCTGGAGCAATCGATACAAACCCCAAAGCGAAAGTTTTAACAGTTTGGAACTTGCATCGCGACACTTTTTGAGTGTTAAATAACTTGAGATTGACCGATATATTTGCACCTTTTATCATATCTGAATTAATTTGACTGTATCTTAATGCTCAAGCACAGACCTATTTTTTGTTTTAGTCGACCTGCTGCCTGAAAAATACCTTTAAAGCGCTATTTTTTCTTTGGAATGAAAAAGTATCTTGTACTGCAACGCTTTGTGAAAAGTAACTGTTAAGTAGAGATCATCCCACATTTATGTTTTCACTTTTTTGCATATCGGCTATCGGCCTTAATTCTCCAGCACAGGCCGATATGTGTTTTTGGAACTTAAACTGTTATTTGAACATTTTAGTGCAAAGAAAGCACTGCAAAAAAGGCTACACTGCTCTTTCATAGGATTGTGGTAAGTTTGAAGTGAATTTAAATGATATAGTTTTCCAAAATCA
Organism: Rhinogobius similis; assembly: GCA_019453435.1. Lineage (NCBI taxonomy): Eukaryota > Metazoa > Chordata > Actinopteri > Gobiiformes > Gobiidae > Rhinogobius > Rhinogobius similis. The sequence continues at coordinate 36,242,709 of CM033631.1, forward strand.
TCAAAATTTTCCCTTCTTATCGGACCTAGCATATCGGCAGAGGCTGAGCTTATCGTCCAAGTTTGATTTCTCTCGATTCTAAACAAGTGGCATCAGCGTTGGTCATGAAAACTTCCATAATGGTCGATTTCTAGCGCTTTGTCAAGAGTTACAGCAAGATTTGTGTAGCCTTTAGTTTATTTCATGATGCAAACTAGCTGTGGGCGACAAAAGTTAACGTTTCGGTATTTTATCGAAGTTTTATCGAGTACTGAACTACGATATTTTGTCAATTCAACAGAAATGTGTTAAAACGTGTCATAAAACGTGTTAGTCGAGGGTTAATTATGAGATAGATGTGACATGACGGCCAAATCAGTCACAAAAGTGCATAAATACGGGTTTTCACCTTAACTTTTTTTTCAGTTTTATTCTTAATCAGCTCTTTTGTAGCATTTTTTTGCTGCAAACAATAAACTCGATATTAAAATTTAGCATATCTTCAGAACAACATTCACATTACAATCTAAATGTCGATGCACTGCTAGCGTTAGTTTAAGCCCCTTTAAATTTAACCAACACTGACGCGTAACGGTTAAACGGCAGTTTAAACTTCACGGGAAAAGTAAGGTTCCACTTCTGTGTTTTTAGATATCGTTGGCTGCAAAACCATTCTTCATTCATACATAGCACAGATATGAACACGTCATATATCGCACAAACGTCACGAGGCTGGAGTCGCACCTCATCGCGTTTCAAAAAACTTGAATTGTGCGCCTCCAAAGAGTGGCACAAAATGGCGCAGTTATGAGGAAACTTTGGACTTTTTTTCCTGCCATTTTAACTTCACGACGCAGTACATCCAGCCTTTACGTCTGTGTAGTCGCGGTAGTCGAGTTGATTAGTTTGGCATTCGCCTGGCAGCTGGCGGCTCGTGCCATCCCACTCCGCTCATTTGCATATGAAGAGCTGAAAGTACAATTGCACCGATTTGTCTTGTAAACGAAAAAAAGACATAAACTCTCAAAATGCACTTGAAACTTTAGATTTCAACGTTTTGGGGAGCAATTTTTGCAAATACGTTGAAAAAATAAGCTGAAATACGATTTTTTTTACGTCGCAGTTTGTGTTTTTTATTTTTATTTTTATTATACTCCAAGATACAAACAAATTACAAAAGCTTATTGGCAGAGAGCGCGTTACAGACCTTTGAGGACTGTAGCCGTTTTGTTTTGACGCACACACACACACGCACACACACGTACACGTACACGTTTGTCATCGACAGACTTTTCCATTCATTTCCTGGAGATTTACGCGGCTGACCACAACATGGCAAAGATGAAATGACCTGCGCGTAATATTTATCCGCGTAAACAGATGGGTATCTTAAAAAAAAAAAAAAAAGCCACACGCACACGTACACGTAACCGCTGCCAATCACATACAAATGACCAAATATATATATATACAACTTTTTTGTGTGTAAATTCAATACTTACAATACCAGCAATGCTTTATATTTACACGGTTTGGGAGGTGGAACTATATTTACGCTGACTTCACTTCAAAGAGCAGCAGTTTGAAAGGACACCGATAGAAAACAATGACAAAAACAGACACAGGAATAACATACGTACGATACTGGTGCTGAATAACTTATGACAAGTTCATAATAAGAGCTCACATGCGAGGAGAAGCGCTGTCAAAATACGAAACAACACATAACGACAGGTATAAAGTTATAGGTAGTATTTTTTCGACATCTATAGTGACGAGAACATACGAGAACACTACGTTTTTCTTTTGTTTTGTACCACATTTGCCAGACAAGACGACAAAACACATGCCAAACATTGAAAGTGCTGCTGTACAATCCACGAAGGAACATTTTGGAATCTCTGCGCGCAAAAAAGTTCATATTCTTCATTATATTTCGTGTTGAATGTGTCTTCAAGTTTCCCTTTCATTTCCCTGTTCAGTCTGTGTCCTGCCTCCACTGAAATGGACGGATATTTTGTTGACATTTGGTCTTTATTTAATCTATTTACTCGTTTGTTTGTTTTTTTCACGGTTGGAATGCGCTGGTGCCGGTGGCCAGGCTCATGCTTTTCAGTTTGTTGTCCTTCTTCCACTTCATGCGCCGATTCTGGAACCAGATCTTGATTTGGCGCTCCGTGAGGCAGAGGGCGTGCGCGATCTCGATCCGCCGCCTCCGCGTCAGGTACCGGTTGAAGTGGAACTCCTTCTCCAGCTCGAGCGTCTGGTAGCGCGTGTAGGCCGTGCGCGCTCGCTTGCCGTCCGGTCCCGTCATATCTGGGGATTGGAGTGGGGTTACACACGGTCAAATTACACAACATGGGTCACTTTTACGCACGGAGGAGAGACGCTATCTGCTTGGAGTACAGTTACAGTTGTGGATGAAGGATTTTACTGCAGTCTTTCAGTTTTTTTAATTTTTACTTTTTTATTTAAAACCCACAGCAATCGAGTGGCACAAAATAGTTACGTTTGGTAACTATTTGTACGTTTGGTATGGTTGGAAAGGCAAAATTAACCCCAAATAATGTAAAACAATGTTGGAAATGCACGTTACATTTAGATCAAGTAGAATCCGTGTACGGCCTAAGAAAATAATAATAATAATTTCAGGTGGAATCACGAAGCCAGGGTTGGAAAACTAAAACTAACCCCTAAATAATGTCAAATAATGTTGGCAGTGTGTGTTACGGTGATAAAGATGACCAATTTGAATCCGTGCGTAAAATAGAGCACATTCAACCGAAGAAAGTGATCATTTTAGGTCACTCAAAATAGCAAAGGTTGGTCCAAGTTGGTAAGCGAAAATGAACCCCAAATAATGTCAAATAATGCTGGAAATAAATGTTGCAGTGGTTTGGGCTTCCCAATTAGAATTCGTGCGTAAAAGAGAGCACTGTTTGACCTGAAATACTCATAATTTTAGGTCGCACAGAAGAGTTAAGGGTTGAAACGTTGACAAACCAAATTCAGCCTTCAGTAATGTTAAAAAATACTAGAAGTAAAGCTAAAGTTGAATGGCTGGCTATTTAGAATCCATGCGTAAAGGAGACCAATATACAACCTAATGATTGCGTATTTTTACACATTAAGTGCTTTATATTCTGATTTTATACATGGATAAATTAATTTGACATGTTTTTTAAATGTGGCACCACACAATGCTTCACTATCATGTCAGAATTATAAAAAATAAAAATTCCAAACACTACTCTACCATTGATAAAATACAGAATGTACACTTACAGTCGTTATGGCTGACCAATTTGAATCAGTGCGTGGAAGAAGAGGATGAATTGACAAATTTGTTTTTAACGTGTCACCACAAAATGCTAAATTATCATGTCAAAAGTTAGAATAATAAAAATCCAAACACTACCCTACAATTGGTACAGTTGTTATGGCTGACCAAGTATAATCCGTGCGTAAAAAGAGACCACTGTACAACCTAAAATAGTCGTATTTGCTTATTTTTACATGTTTAGTGCTAAATATTTGAATTGTAGACATGGCTGGACAACTTTGACTGAGTGTTTTTCGAATGTGTCAATACAAAATGCAAAAATATCATGTCGTTAATAATTAAAAAAACATATAAACTACATTGCAGTTGATGAAACACAGTACTGACAAACCATTAGATAAACTTTTGGACGCTTTATCTTTCTGTTACGCAAATATATTTCCAAAACGGACCCATCATCCAACAAGGCTGTTTTGCAAGCGGATTCCTAAACTGTTTCCAAACCCATCTCAAGCAGTTGTCCACAGGTGTTACTGCTTTTCAGCCGCGCCTGCAACCCACACATCCATGCGCTCTCCCTAAGTGAACCAGCGTGCGTAAAAGCGTCACCCAAAAGCTCGCATGACGTTTGATTCTCGCCTTTGTTGCTTTTTATTTGTCACATTGGCGTTTCTCCTCACCCCCCTCCACGCGCACCCCGCACCCCGGTTGCCCTCGGTTCTCCCCTCGCACTTTTATGGCGCGTCCTCTGCTTCACCTCGCTAATAAAGTTCCCACACGTAATAAAGCTGCACTTTTCAAAGAGGCCAGCCTTTGCTCCTCTCTTTCTTCCTCTCTTTGCTTTCTTCTCCTCGCACCCGGCTGTGTCTGCTGCCTGTGTGTGAGCCTGCTCTGCCCGGGCTGCCCTCTTTCCTTCTCTCCCATACTCCCTTGTCCTGACAGATTTACGACGCTTTGCTCGGAATTTGCTAAAATAATAATGAAAAATCGTAAAAAACTAGACGGGGAACGCGTTTTTGGCTTTTGGCACGGATTAAGCCCCGCGTGTCAGCAACTCACCACCGCGCTCCAGCCAAGTTTATAAGCGTTCGGTGTGCTGTAAATTATCAAATATTAAAGTAGTATCGAATAAAGTAGGTGCGCTTTGGCTGAAACGCGTGCACACGCAGCTTTGAAAAAGGGGTTGTTTTACGCACGCAATTACGCACCGCAAACGTAAATGTTGCACGATTTTGTTTACGGTCAGCATAATTAGCATCGTAAATAAAATCCCTACTGACTTGTAACAGCCTGCTAATAACAGGAAGACAACAGAGCAGCGTGTACCATGGCTTATGTGCAGTTTTCTCATCCAGGGGAAAATCTGTGGCGAGTGCGCGTCGTTGCCCGCCGTTGCCGCCGCCGCCGCCGCCGCCGCCGCCGCCGCCGCTCCTGACCCCGCCGCTGCGTCATGCTTGTGCCCGCTCCTGCCTCGTGAAAGGTTGCCGTGCTGCTGCTGAAGTTCCAAGTCCACCACCACGTCCGGGCTCGCGTCGTCCAACTCGGTGAAGCAGCGTTTGACCGAGTTCCCACTGACCTCCTGCTTGGACGGAGAGCTCGCCTTGGTGTCCCCGGTGCTACTGCCACCGCTGCTGCTGCTGCTGCCACCACCCGGGGACAGCAGCAGTGAAGTATCCGCCAGGGAGCACGAGCTTGGCGCCTGCCTGTAAACTCGTTCCGGGAAACCCAGCACAGCAGCTCCAAAGTGCGCGCCGCCGGTTCCCCCACCATTGCTGCCGCCGCCGCTGCCACCGCTCTGCGTTACCGGCGTTCCACCGCCGCCTCCTCCTCCTCCGCCGCCTCCACCACCACCTCCCCGGTTCGAGCTCACCGTCAGATCCATGCCATTGTAGCCGTACGCGCTGTAAGAGCCCGTGGCATGGTGCATGGTGTCCCTGTACGTCGCTGCTGCCCCGCCGTTCATCGCTCCGCTGGTGCCGCTGGAACTTCCATAATTTAGGAGCTGATAGGAGTCGCCGGGGCCATTTGGGTATCGCCCCGAGAACGAGTTTACAAAGTACGAGCTCATTTAGGTTGTTTTTTTTTTCTAGAGAGAGAGTTCTTCTTCTTTAACAGTTGCGTTCGTATTATTATTAAGGCCCCGCGCGCTTTGATTTGTTTCTATTTCTCTCTCTTGGTCGTTACAACGCGGGCACTTTCGACGATTTATGATGTATTAGTGAATTATGGCGTTGCACTGTAGTTCGTTTTTAGCTGTGTATGTGTGCCGCCCGTCCAAATATGGGGGTGGGGGAGGGAGAGGGTGAGGAAGCAGAGAGAGAGAGAGAGAGAGAGAGAAAGGCAAAAGGGGAAGGAGGGGGGGAGGTCACGTGCTTTTGTTGACCAGTCGTAAATTGTGGCTGCTCGATGACTTTTGGAGAGGTAATTCATGCTCTGGGGTTGCTAATGATGTGGGAGGTGGAGGAGGGAGGGGAGAAAAGGGGGAGGCTCCTGTTGCTTCCGTGAGAGGTGTCCGTCCCCGGGTGAGCTCAGAGCGCCACCTGCTGATGAGGAAATGTAACGCGCAAGAAGGAAGGAAGCGGGGAAAGGAGGAAAGTAAAGGGAGAGGGGAAAGGTTCGCGTGCGTGCGTGCAGGGCGTGCGTGCGTGCGTGCGGGACGTGCGTGGCGGCCCCTGCGTGTGGCCTGTGCACTGAGAGATATTTGTTTTGATTTTAGTGAGGCTGGAAATGAGGAAGATGTGATTAGAAGTATTTGGGAAGAGTTGTTGGATCACAGTCAGAAGAAGAAAGCAAATAACAACAACAGAAGTCGGTAATGTTTCTATAATATTAGTAGAAAACGTATTGCTTTGAGTTTTATTGTAAAGCACTGTGTCTCTTTGTGTTGTAAAATGCTCTATAAATGAAGGTTGATTGATTGATTGATAGATTTATAAAATAGTAATGAAACATTGCAATGAAGTAATAAAAAAGTAAACTGAAAAAAAAAAAAAAAAGATTACGTTTCAGAATCAGAATCAGAATTACTTTTATTTATCCCCAAGGGGAAATTCTTTTCGTTACATGTGCAACCGACCAGTAGAGACAGTAAGTATTAAAACAATATAAGATATATATGAAATAAAAATAAAATACAATAGCTCTATATAATGTCTACCCCATTTAACTTAACTTATAAAGTGTCTTTATTAATCAACTAAACCCCCGATATGAACAATACTCAACTAAACAATTGAACATTGAACATTTCTATCAGTTTTTGTAAGTGGTCAAATCTTAAAAAACAAAACAAATAAATAATAATAATAATAATAAATTCACGAAATGCATACAATTTCCATAGAAAAATAAAGTTTCCTTGGTCAACTATTTAAGCCATCGCAGTTATTTGTTGTACACTTATAAGGCATTTACAAACATCTTGCCTGTAATGATTATAATACATTCAAAATGTTATTAAACCATTAACTAAAACATTAAGTAGTGGTTATAAACTGCTTTCTAAGAAACTTTATTTTAAAGTGTTACCAAAGACTTTTGTAGTGATTTTAACCAAAAAATATTTGTTAGAAATATAAAAAACACAATATAAGAAACATAAAAACAGACAAACGTGTCGTTTGTACCACATTTTTAACAGCTACACATTTAATAAGTTTTAATAAAACATGAACAAAGACTTGGTTCATGATGAACAAAGGATGATTCAGGGTCATAACTTCTTAATTAAGGAGGTAAACCATTAATTAAGCCTGAATCATTCTTAATAATAAACTATTAGCTCATTGTGGATTAAGTCTTAGCTCATGCTTTATTATGGCTAATTAAAAGTGTAGTTAAAGTGTTACCAAAAGTTGTTGCATATAGTCTTTTATTCTTGCTGCCCAATTTGTCAATACAACATGGATCATTTACTAATAACGCGATAAATCCAATTCTGAATCAAGTTCTGGTGGGAAAAATACGTAATGCTCCATAGTTTTACACATAATTGAATAAAAATATGGATGTGACCTGGAGGACTGATACACATTTCATAGTTTGGCCGTGGAGTTGTGGCTCTGATCCATTTAAAGATGAACTGCTAAAGGCCTCAGCTTCATTAACGACACAAATGAAGCACATAATGTAAAACAGCGCCAACTAACTCTCACCCTCCACCAAGACAATCAATTACACATTTTAAGAAACACCCAACAACGAAAAGTATTTGTAACAACTTTGATGCATTCATTTGTTCATCTTAAGGCTTCGGTATTTTGAATGTTGAACAGATTGATTGAATAATTCATGGATGTAATGAACAAATGATAATAGTTATTTGTGCTGTTAAAGAAGCTAAATTACCTATTATTTTAGTAATAGTAATCAGCGATAACTTACATTGTACAATGAGACTTTTTAAATAAAAATGTCAACCAAATAAAGGTTCTAAATGGAGAATATTTATGAATAAAGTGTATTAATGATAAAAAGCCAGAAACTATTCCTGTTTTTTAGTCATTTTGGTTTAATGATGGTTTAATGACACTGTCTTTTTTCATACATGTTTCAGAGTCTGTATAATTACTAGTTCACTATTATCAAATACAAATATTAGATATTTTTTGGTCATATAGTCATGGGCGATTCATTGTGCCAGAGATACTAACCATAAACCAGGCCCAAAACATCTAAAGTGTCAAACATTTTTCCTTCATAATTATTCAATTCGTTGAACTTTGAGAACGTTGAGACAAACATCACACTACTTTACATGCTTTCTTTATGAAAATTGACAAAATAAAAACTAAAAACTAAACACTAAAAATATAAACTTGCAAGAAACAGCCTTGTGTGTATATGACACTTTGAGATGAGAGCTGATTGGCTGTGCAAAGGTGGTCCACCCTGCTTCACTTTTGTTGCTAAAAGTTACTAAAGCCAAACAAAATCACAGATGTGACAAGACAAAGGTTTTGTGTGAGCTTAGAACACGATGTAGATGGACATACATTCTTATTTCAATGTAAATGAAGTGCCCCAGCTTTAAAGGAGACATTTTTTTTTTTTTCACGTTCTTAGTATAACTTAAGAAGTTCTTCATTTTAGATTTTGTTCCTTGTAAACTTCAACACTGATCCAAAATGGCTTAGTAACAGAAACAGTTTCATTGACTTCCTGTTCAAAACTGTTGAACTGATAAGTCCCGCCTCTTCATAGTGACATTTCACTGTAAGAATTAGCAATATTTTAATTCACAGGTTTTTACAATTTTGATAACTGACTATGTGACATTTTAGAACTCTGTGTATGAACTCTGTGTCACCCAGCGTGTTCATTGTTTAAATAATCACAACTAAGTGCAGGATGTGGGCGGGGATAGGGGGTAAGTGAAAACAGGAGCACTCAGTTGTGGGACAATACAGGATTAACCCAAACATGCAAGAATTAATCCAAATACAACTTTGTCTGAACTAACAATGAGGAAACGGTGCTATGATGAGGTTAAAAGCTCGTTGAAGTTGACTTTTGCAGAATTGGTTCCTTTTAAGCCACAAATTCATCCATATAAACCTGCTCCTCGTCTCTATTCCATACGTTTTCTGCCACCACAAGAACACGCAACTCTATATCCCCAGCTCCCGTGCGTCCATGCCTTGCAGCCGTGCGAGGAATGCTTTAACCCGATCCGGAGCGCCTCTGATTTATGATTTGTTGATGCCCGACGGTTTTTTTGCGGGGGGGATGCATTACAGCCCGGGTGCCTACTGTTTGCCCTGGGCCTCAACACGCAATCAGCAGCGCATGTTTCACCTGGAGCCGGGACAGCAGAGGCACAAAAGGCCCGGCTCGCGGAGCAAATGAAAAATTCCACATTTGCGTGTAAAATGATACGGATGAATGCGCTCTCCTTCTCTCTCCCCCTCTCTCCCTCTCGCTGGCTCTCGCTCCCCGGGAGGTTTGGCCTTGGATGTGGCCCGAGAGTTGTTGCTGAGCTCCAGTGTGTCCCGGGCTCGTTGCAGACACTCAGCCCAGTTGAGTGTCACCAACGGAAGCCAACAGTTGGAATGGAGATCAGTGATATTTGACAATGGGCAGGGTTACAGAGCAGGTCTAAGAAACACACACACACACACACACACACACACACACACACACACACACACACACACACACACACACACACACACACACACACACACACACACACACACACACACACACACACACACACACACACACACACACACACACACACACACACAGGGGGCCGAGAGGAAGCTGTGTTCTCTGACCAGCTGCACTGCAAAAACAACCTCTACAAAAGCCATATGAGGGGTTTCTTTTGTGCAATATCTTACAACAATCCAAAAGTTAAAAGAAATGTATAGGTAACACTGGAAAAGTGGGACAAAACCCGGGTCTCATTCTGGACCAGATCTGCACAAAACCAGGTCAAGACTGGAACCATCTTGAGATCAGATCTTGAGACTCAAATCAGGCCCAAACCAGCACCAAACCAGAACAAGTGTGCATGAATAAAGACTTAATTAGTCAAGAACAAATAGTTTTTTTTTTAACGAAAGATTGAGGCGTAGTAACTAATAATAAAGTAAATTAGAATTAGGTAGTTAATTAAGTGGTTATTAAGCCTAAATCATTCTTAATAAACTATTTGTTCATTATTAAGTCATGTTTGTTCATGTTTTATTGAGGGCAATTAAAGTGTAGTTATTAGAAAGTGTATGTATACTTAAATAAAAAAAAAACATTTAGATTCAAGTTGTAGTTTATACTTGTTATTACTGATTACCAGCAGAAGGTCCTGTGATAATCTGGCTCCAGATTCTGTGATCACGACACACACCGACTGATGCAAACGTAAATGTGCTCCGTGTACATGTTCTGTACATGTTACTGCTGCACAGTAGGGCATTAACGTTAGCTTTATGGAAACAGCAGGCAGGATACAGGTCAGGAGTCTCATTTGTAAAGTGTTCATATACATTCACACAAAAATACTAACTTTAAATACGTTTGTTTAAAGACATTTAACATTGAAAAAAGCAGCCCAGTCCTAAAACCATGAACACATCAGCTTTCAGAGACGAGGCGGGAAGTGAGGACGACTGTGGAAGCTTGTGTTTTGGTTAGAATTCCATGTAAAGTTTTCAAACTGAGACCCACGCTCACAGTAAGAATGCGAGCTTTTCAAGTATTTGAGCATTCCAGGCAAAGCGATAACAGCTCCATGGACACTCAGTTAACTTACATAATACCTTTATCAACAACATTTGCTCGACAACAGCCTCATATTTGAACGGAACTTTTCTTCGTAAATTTGGGAAAAGCGTGCTGAAATTCCTTCTTTGTTGGTCAATAGTTGGATTCTACAATCTACAAAAGCAGTCTATTATCTTATAACTTTCTTCATTCAACCACACCCATCTTCTGCAGAATATTATCGACACTTTACGAGCCAATACTGAAATAAACACATCCCTGGAATATCAAACAGGTCAAATACTGATATTTACTTTTTGTCCAAACTCGTGAAGTGAAGACGACTTTTGTGATATGGCCGGCCCCTGGACACTGGACAGGCCCAGACAGGAGCGGTCCTGCACAGTGGACAGGGGGACACAGGGGTGGTCCTGCACAGTGGACAGGGGGACACAGGGGTGGTCCTGCACAGTGGACAGGGGGACACAGGAGCGGTCCTGCACAGTGGACAGGGGGACACAGGGGCGGTCCTGCACAGTGGACAGAGGGACACAGTGGACAGGGGGACACAGGAGCGGTCCTGCACAGTGGACAGGGGGACACAGGGGCAGTCCTGCACAGTGGACAGAGGGACACAGTGGACAGGGGGACACAGGAGCGGTCCTGCACAGTGGACAGGGGGACACAGGGGCGGTCCTGCACAGTGGACAGAGGGACACAGTGGACAGGGGGACACAGGGGCGGTCCTGCACAGTGGACAGAGGGACACAGTGGACAGGGGGACACAGGGGCGGTCCTGCACAGTGGACAGGGGGACACAGGGGTGGTCCTGCACAGTGGACAGAGGGACACAGTGGACAGGGGGACACAGGGGCGGTCCTGCACAGTGGACAGGGGGACACAGGGGTGGTCCTGCACAGTGGACAGAGGGACACAGTGGACAGGGGGACACAGGGGCGGTCCTGCACAGTGTACAGTGGGACACAGGGTGGTCCTGCACAGTGGACAGAGGGACACAGTGGACAGGGGACACAGGGGCGGTCCTGCACAGTGGACAAGGTGACACAGGGGCGGTCCTGCACAGTGGACAGAGGGACACAGTGGACAGGGGGATACAGGAGCGGTCCTGCACAGTGGACAGGGGGACACAGGGGCGGTCCTGCACAGTGGACAGGGGGACACAGGAGCGGTCCTGCACAGTGGACAGGGGGACACAGGGGCGGTCCTGCACAGTGGACAGGGGGACACAGGGGTGGTCCTGCACAGTGGACAGAGGGACACAGTGGACAGGGGGACACAGGGGCGGTCCTGCACAGTGGACAGGGGGACACAGGGTGGTCCTGCACAGTGGACAGAGGGACACAGTGGACAGGGGGACACAGGGGCGGTCCTGCACAGTGGACAGGGGGACACAGGGTGGTCCTGCACAGTGGACAGAGGGACACAGTGGACAGGGGGACACAGGGGCGGTCCTGCACAGTGGACAGGGGGACCCAGGGGCGGTCCAGCACAGGGGACAGTGGGACACAGTGGACAGGGGATACAGGAGCGGTCCTGCACAGTGGACAGGGGACACAGGGGCGGTCCTGCACAGTGGACAGGGGGACACAGGGGTGGTCCTGCACAGTGGACAGAGGGACACAGTGGACAGGGGGACACAGGGGCGGTCCTGCACAGTGGACAGGGGACACAGGGTGGTCCTGCACAGTGGACAGAGGGACACAGTGGACAGGGGGACACAGGGGCGGTCCTGCACAGTGGACAGGGGGACACAGGGGCGGTCCTGCACAGTGGACAGAGGGACACAGTGGACAGGGGGATACAGGAGCGGTCCTGCACAGTGGACAGGGGGACACAGGGGCGGTCCTGCACAGTGGACAGGGGGACACAGGAGCGGTCCTGCACAGTGGACAGGGGGACACAGGGGCGGTCCTGCACAGTGGACAGGGGGATACAGGAGCGGTCCTGCACAGTGGACAGGGGGACACAGGGGCGGTCCTGCACAGTGGACAGAGGGACACAGTGGACAGGGGGATACAGGAGCGGTCCTGCACAGTGGACAGGGGGACACAAGGGCGGTCCTGCACAGTGGACAGGGGGACACAGGGGCGGTCCTGCACAGTGGACAGGGGGACACAGGGGCGGTCCTGCACAGTGGACAGAGGGACACAGTGGACAGGGGGATACAGGAGCGGTCCTGCACAGTGGACAGGGGGACACAGGGGTGGTCCTGCACAGTGGACAGGCGCAGACAGGAGGAGCATGTGACCCAGTTGGCACGGCCCTCTGAATGCGCTCTCTTGTTAAAAATAGATTTCCATGAGACGGAGCTCACACTGACCCAAAGCTCATTCATAACCCAGGCATTTCAGTCTGTTTGGTTTGGCACAGGGACACACGTGTCTTTACTTTCTGATGACATCATATCCTCATATATACCACAGATAACGAGAAAGATTTGTGCATTTTTTTAATTTCTGTGTTGTAAAACTATAAAATGAAGAAAGACTTCTACCCCAACCTAAGATAACTGAAATTTACAATAAAGTTAGTGTCAAAGCAAATTTATGACAAACTTAATATGAATATTAAAGCCGTGGTTCTTGATTTTCGCACCACAAAACCACAAACCCAGCTCTAACAAACCCTTTGGCACATTTTTAATATTCACATGCATTCATTTTCAGGCTCGTGCACAGCTTCGATTTTTTTTTCCAGACAGTGAAATGAAGCTGTGGCAGACCACCCAAGCACAGCCAATCAGAGTTCTGCTTTCAGCTTCTACTTCCTGCTTGATGGTTTTTAGCTGCAGACAGCGAGCAGTGGTCTTTTTTCACTAAGTGCTTCAAAAAAAAAAAAAAAGAAAAGAAAAAAGGTCACCCCAACGAGCGTTCAAATGCTCAGCGTTTCCGTTCAAAGCGCAGTGCACAGACTTGTCATCGTAATCCCTTATTCTATGTTGTGTTTTAAAACCCAAGACAAATGACATTTTAAAACCAACCATATTGTAGTATAATAGTACAAATGAAGTATGTAAAGATTAAAATTACATAAAAAGGACCTTAAATTATTCATTTCAGCAGGAAAATGAAAAATTGCAGTCCAAATTCAGGAGAAATAGCTTTTAAAATTGGTTGGTTTGGTGTCTCCATGAAGATATATTGCTTTGCCTGTAATGTTCCACAATATCAAAAACCATCCATCTTTATTTGGCGCCACCAGGCCAAGTCACAGGTCAGGGGTTACTAAAAGCATTTGGATCAGCCACACATTTCCTCAAACTGGCTCACTTCAGAGTCTGCGGACAGGACCGCTCACTTCTTCATCAAGTTTTCTTTCCATAGATCACAAACTTAACGTCGAAAATCACGCGCGCAACAGATACATCGAAAAAACCACCGCTCTGTGACAAAATCAGACCACTGCTCGCTGTCTGCATCTCAAAATTAAGTATTCATCAGCCAATAATAGCCATAAACTGCGCTCCGATTGGCTGAGCTTCGCTGTGATTTGACTTTTACGTCCGACCAAAGCTGCTCTCCGGTGTCGTGCTGGTAATTAACCTCTCCGAAACGTCTCCACTCCTCACCGTTGCCAGCAGAGGGCATCGGAGACATAATCCAGTCATCCCGATGGAGCATGAAACATAAACCTCTACAGAAGAATAGCTGAACATATGAAAACTTAATATGTCTCTGTTAAGCTTCAAAAAGGTTGGACAACACATCCATTCTTCTTCAGCAGAATCCAGTTTCAAGCTGTGAACATCTGCCGCAGCACACATTTTCTACTTGCACGGAAAGTGTCGGCGTAAAGTGAAATGTCTGGACCGGCCAGGTTTTTCCACTTCAGAAAACGTGCGGCATTCATAAAACTACAACCGTCAAATATGGATTAACAACCAAACGGATACAAACCAGGACCAAATCAGGACTTTGACTGAACAATTCTGAGTGAAAGTCGGCAAACAACAACTAAAAATGACTGGCTCTAGACTAATATACGTCTCTTAACTCATTTTGAACACATTTGTATTGGTGTTTCTACTGAAAATGACACCTAAGGACTATTTCAGTGTCTTGTGCCGGTGCACTGAGGTGTGAAGGAGTTGGAATAAGACGCTATCCGGTGAAGATATGCACTTTAAAAACACAAAAAGCTTTTAGTTTCTGAAAATGCATCAGAACAATTGGCAGTTTGTAGGTCATCAGGTTTACAAAATAGGACACATAGCTAAAAAAAATGTTTTAGGAAGACAAATTATGCCTTTTTCGTCTGCTATATACCATTATTTTATAGTTTGGACACATTAAATTGCAATATTACCATCTAAAACAACTTAATAAAAGAAACAAATCTACTTTGTCACGGTCTGAAAACTGAGGCGCTGATTTCGCCTGCCCCTGTGTGTATATCACTGATTAAAGCTGGTTTATCTGACTTTCAAACTGTTAAAGGTTTCATTTAAATCTGTCCAATAACATCCAAACTCTCACAAACCCTTTGGCACATCACTAGTGTTCACATGCATGGACTGTTTTCACCACTAGCACAGTTTTAGAACGGCTTTCTCGGACGGAAAAGTGAAACCGGGTGGACCGCCCTCGCACAGCCAATCAGCTCTCACCTCAAAACACACAGGGCTCTATTCTTCTCAAGTTTGTGCTGATAAATAGTTTTAAAATTAGACGTGGACAACAGGATTTTGATGCAATGTCATTCAACAAACAAACTGTACCGAATTGCAAGAAAAAAAGTTTGGTAATGCAGCTTTAAGATATAAATAATGAATGCTGGAGAAAAAAACATGATTCAAATATGCATGAATTACTTGGAAAACATGGTTAAAGCTCTTAAAAGTCAATTGTGCTGAATATGTCAACATTTTTGCTTTAGTTTAAACAAATAACTGGATTGTATGATAACTAAAGCACTTCTCAACCAGGACCAAACTGAAACCAAAAGTTGTGAGCCTTCCAGTCAGAGCACACGGCACTGCTCCACTGTAAACTGACCAAAGCACTGAAAGTCGGAACCCGAGCGGCACATATGCAGATGGAGGGTGGACGGAAGCATAGGTCACACTCCAACATGTTTAACACACAACATCTGCAGCTCACTCTGTCAAACACGTGAGGCTCTGGATTATAACACACTCGCTCACTTTTCAGCAACGCAACGCCGTCGTATTTCTTCCAATTTAGTCAGATCGATGTATTTCATGGTCATTTTGAAAGAATCTGTTATGTGTTTATTGAAGTACTAAATGGCATGAAGATCTACAGGCCAATTTGAACTGAATATTAACAGAAACGTATTGCTTAACAACACAATTTAAAATAATGTATTAAACTGAGATATTTTTTTAACTTGTGTTTTCATAAAAATATTAAATTTCAATTTAAGTTACCAGATACAATTGGAACCACTTGTAAAAAACCCTCTTTATAACACAAATACCATTTAACGTTTTAGTTGAATTGGAATAAATCAAATGTTATGTGCTTTTCTGTGTCTCGCCGAGTTGACAATAAATCAAACAAAATCCCGAAATACCATTTTATTTAAGTGTTTTTGCATAGAACCTGTTCCTTTGTATTTCTGTACGTCTTGGACGGATCGATATCAACAAAGAGCATATCGATACAGACCGGTATTGAAAAGTATTGATACTCGTGCAAAAATATCACTGCGTAAAATGTACTTTTAAAATGCTTTTTTCTTTTTTAAATATATTGTTTGTACTTTAGGTTTTCTGTACATATATTTGCCTCTTTTACTAGTTGAAGTTGAGGACGAGTGAAAACAATGATAGGTCAGACTTGGTGTTGGATCGATATCGCCGCTCGTCGTGGTATAACTGGTATCCTGGAATCACCCAACACTACAGCTCCAATCTTACTCTACTAAAATGTATATGTCTCCAAAATGTACAATGCTTTTGAAAACCATACATTTCAAAACCATTTTTTTCCCAATATTCAAGAATCACTAATATATATTTATATTTAAAAAGAGAAAAAGGAACATCCAAACAAAGCAGTGTCCAGAATACGTAATAATTCTTGATTCTATTTGTTCATGCATGTGTTTTTGAATGCGTAATAACTGACCCATTACGGTTTAATCTTGAACGTTTTGGGATATTTTGGTGCAAAACTAAGTCACTAATTGATTGATAAATGATTTAATTTGGACATAAATCCAGCAAGTTATACATGTGCCATAAAGAACGTACAATATACAATTCTAGCTGCATATGGAATGAGTAATGCTGTTGTAGTTAGTCTTTTTTTCTTTTTCTTTTTGAGAAATTGCGAATGTTCAAAGTTGCGAGTTGTCTCACGCAACCTAGAAGTTCTACCGTGTGTTTTCGAGTATCGTTACCTCGTTCTCGTCGTTTTGCGCTCGCGTTTCACTCAAAAAATTACTTCCAGTTGCCAGAAGAGGGCGCAGCCACTAACCCAGTCCAAGATGTGTTTTTCAAAAGTCAATATCTATCTTTTTGTTTCTGGTGGGCTGTCACGAATTTTTGTCAATTGCGTGTTTAAGCGAATCCATTTTTCCTCGTTTGGCAATCCATTTTTGTAGCTGCAATTGGATTATGACGTTAATCGAATTGCAAACTTGTCATGTGTAGTTTGTCAATTAATTGTCCAGGGTTTTTCCCACGTTGAATCAGAGTCAACATGTCCCCGAGAACATTATTACAAAATACTCTTGTTTTGCTTGGCTTTTAAACCGTCACATCTCATAGAAACATCCATAAAACGACATTCACGAATCATAACGACACAGAATAACGCACGTATGGTATAGAAAACGCAACGGTATGATTGTGTAGGGGCAATATTTCGCCTTTGAATTAACAAATCAACGCCAGGTGTTGGACACAATTGCGCATCCGTTTCCAAATGAGCCACGAACGCGCGCATCTCCATTTCGCATCGTTTCCAAGCGAATTACGTCTTGTCTCCGCGCAAAATGCATATGCCACAACATCATCAACTGCTAATATTGACGTGACAAGAAACCCAAACGCGCTAAAGTGAAGTGGAATTGAAGATTTGGAACGTTTACGCGCAAAAACAACCCCCCAAAAATCCTAATCTCTGCGCGTAATTTGCAGCGTATTGAAAAATGAACTTAAAAGCTTGCAAAGGGTTAATTACCACGCGCAAAACCTCTCTCCATCAAACGTAATCAGATCAGCTTTGCATATAATAAGCATTTGGTGCATTAGCGCGCGCCTCGTGTCCGTAATGTTGTTGCCATCGCCGCGCGTAAAGTGGCGGCGCTCGCTCTCTCTCGCTCCCGCTCTGAACTGCGGAGGAAATCGAACTGCGGTCACTCAGGGGACACGGCGGGTTCAAAAGGTCACGGCACATTGTCCTGCACTTTGTCTGGGCGTGTGAGAGTGGGAGAGTGCAGGGGCTGTGTGCGCAGTGACGTGTCTGGACGCCGGAGGACAGGTCAGAACTTTCTCCGCTTTTTGGATCATCAATTTTAGAAAAGCGACTCCGTGTGGCCCTTTTTTTTTTTTTTTTTTGCTGCTGCTGCTGCTGCTGTAGTATCCCCAGTTCACGGTGTCACCTCGTCAGTCGTAAATATGCACGGTGTGTAATGTTGCACGAGTTTAAAAAAAAAAAAAAAAAAAAAAAGGGTCAAAGGTTTATGATGCTTGGCGAGGCTGTGGAAATAGTCGGTAAATCACGGTTTGCACGCGTTTCTAGCAGCAAGGAATCCACAGAAAGTGACTTAAGGGTTTGGTCTTAATCTTTGCCACTGGGTTTAAACCACTGTGTCAAATTTTAAGTTAATTTACACTTGCATTTACTTGTTTTTCTGTCAAGTTGAGTGTAGATTCTTTTAAGTGTCCAACGACTCACAAAAAGATTGAAAAAAAAGTGTACAATATTCAGAAAGGTGCTTAAATTGAAAGATAGAGTGATTGTTTTTGGGTGCCTTGGGAAATTTCTGAGTAGGGAAAGTAAACTAGAAAGATCCAGAGACAAGAGAAAGAAAAATATTTGCAGTATTTGTTATGTTTTTAATGTTGAATTTGGTCATGTTTCAGTCTTTTAAGTGTCCCACGACTCAAAAGATATTGAAAAAAAATGTACGATGTCATAAAAGTCTGCAGAAAATTTGGAAAAAAACTTTGAAAACACTGAAGTATGTTTAGAAATATTCAGTAAGCTAATGCAGAAAAATACTTGAATAAATTATTATTTTTTGTGTCTTGGGCAATTTTTTTAACAAGTCAAGACAGTATAGATAAAACCAGAAACAAGATCAAGTTTTTAATGCTGAATTTGATCATGTTTTAGTGTCAAATCTTAACAAAAGGAAAAAAAAGATTGAAAAACACTGAAGTATTTTCATAAATCTTCATGAAAGTCTTTAGGTCGAGTTAGATCGGATTGTACTGTCTTGAATTTGAATCTGTGACAATTGTGTGTGTCTTGGGCAAATTGGGAAGAATCAGAAACAGGAAAAATATATTTAAATCAATATTTGCACTATTATTCTTATTCGTCTTTAAAGGTGCACTTGGAAATGTTTCGTGCACAACCAAAAAAGTGTTTTACGACTCAAGAAACGTTGAAAAAAAGCACACAATATACTTAAACGTCTTAAAATGATGAATATATTTGGTTATATCTAAGTTAATATGCTTAATTCAGCTCAACTCAATCATATTAAAACTATTAAACAAACTACTTTCTCAAACTTATCAGTGATATTTCCTGAAAACAAGTAAACAAAAGGCGCCTTTGCATGTAACTCAACCCGAATAACGCCATCGTAAATCCTGTACATTAAACATAATAAAATGCACAGGCACATTATATATATTTAACGTTTTACCAGCTCAAACAAAGCTTTAAATCGATAGCGACTTTTATAACTTGCTTCAGACATAATTTAGATTTGTAAAGGCGTAAAGGTGTAGCTCGTAAATCAGTAAATAAAGAGCCTATATTTCCCTGCAGCAGCAGCAGCAGCAGCAGCAGCAGCCCACACATATGGAATTACTGCAGCGCTTCTGGCAACAATCCCTATGTTCAACAATCTGTTCACTCTCAATTTATGGCGCGTTAAAGTATGAAAAGCATACATTTTTAGCTAATAAGTGAAAAATAATGGCACGGTTTGATATTTCCTGCGTTTTATGGTGTGTTTTTGCGCATTATCCACACCAAAATCACCAAATGTAAAGCTTTAGCGACTTGAAATCGTCTTTTTGTTGCATATTTACGATGCCGGAACATGAAAATGAATGATAAATTACACCCAGAAGTATGGTACAGTGCTTTACATTTTTATTGAACACTTGTCATAGGTAGTATACGTTGTACTGGACAAAAAAAAACAAACAAAACAAAACAAAACAAAAAAAAACACTAAAGTCTAAAACGAACATGTAAAAATCTGCTCAAGTCCTGCTTTTTTTCATAGGTAGTTTCTTTTCTTCTTCTTTTTTTTTTGGGAGGCGTCACACTTTACACTTTACAACGTTTCCGTGCGCACTTCAATCTCGACACACTTCTAATATTTACAACGAACAAACACTGTAACAGAAACTGACACTCTTAAATAAGTCAAAAGTGACTGAAATAAGTCGTTTTTATCTTCTTCTTTTATCTCGTGTGTTTTGTCTTTTTAAAACAAGATTTGCCACGTTTTGATTCTTATTTCAAGTGCTGTAGCCTTTATTTTCTAATTTCGAGTTAGAAAACGCTTGTCATTTTTCTTCTTTTATCTCAAACACGATATTTTACATTAGTTTCATTCGCAGTCTTATTTTAAAACAGTCCTATATACTCAAAACGAGATTAAAAACGAATTACTTCAAGCACTTATTTACTCGTTTTCTTATTTAAGACGTCATTTTTTACAGTGAACAAAATGTAATCCCTAAATATTTTAATTTTTCAACAAGTGCGCACAACAAGTACTAATAATACGACTAAGATTTGGAATGCGTCATCAATTGCTTTCTTCAAAGTTGGGGGAAAGAAAGGAAGGGTTTTGCGTAATGGCTTCTTCTATTTTTTTTTTTTTTTTTTTTTTTTAACACGCTTCTTCTAATTCTAAAGTCTTTTTCTCCTGTCTGCAGTCACGTGGGTCATCCCGGGAGTGCTTCTGTGTTATTACTGTATCTCAGACCACACAGGGAGAACACGGGTGGATACAGTAAAAAAAAATGGCGTGGGGACGTGGAAGATCCTCGCGTGAATACTCCAAAAAAAGTGTCTTTGCAACCTGTTTACTTCGTCCATCGTGAGTCCGCACCGGCGCTACATCTCACGCTACTCCGTCCGTTTCTCCTCGAGCTCCTCTCCGTCTCCGTTCGACGAGGACGAGTTGATGAGTTTGTTCTCCTTCTTCCACTTCATGCGCCGGTTTTGGAACCAGATCTTGATTTGGCGCTCCGTGAGGCAGAGGGCGTGTGCGATCTCGATCCGCCGCCTCCGCGTCAGGTACCGGTTGAAGTGGAACTCTTTCTCCAGCTCGAGCGTCTGGTAGCGCGTGTACGTCTGCCTCCCGCGCCTCCCGGGGCTGCCGAAGGTCCCTGAGGAGAGGAGGAGCAGCGCACATGTGTGAGGGTTACACGTTAACGCACGCAGAGGCGCACACAGCGACACACATAAAGGATTAATGATCAACATGCTCTAAATATTCAAAACAGACTCAGAAATGTTCCGGTACGATCTTGTGGAAGTAATATACTGAGATTTCATCAGTAATAACACAAGTAAAAGTATTTCTTTTCTGACAAAACAGTGCGTAAAATGTTTTCTGACAAATACAAACACAATTAAATTGCATTACATGACACGTTTGCTTTTCAGGGTGCGTTCAAAATTTGGATTAAACCAGGTTTAAACCCGAAACTAAACGAGCTGACCTAGGACTAAACCAGGACTAGAACAGGACCGAACCAAGTCCAGACCAGGACTTTATGTGTGTCATTGGACAACACAAGATAACAAACGCAAAAAATGATACTTATTTTGTCACTATTTCTTATAGGCATTTATTTTTAACCACTTTGTAAAAACAAAATACAGTTCTTCATAATTTTCCAATACCCTATGTTTTACCAACAATGAACCCAATTCGTCCATGTTGGCGTTTGTATTTGGTGTCTGTTTGATTTACGCACCAAGCAAACACAATGGAATCACCGATACAAAACTGTTACACAGTTTGGCACAAAGGTGCTGCTTTTACGCACGAATATACAGCCATAAATCATAACGGCACAGAGCACACACAAAGGCATCACAGAACACACACTTGAAGGAATAAAGCTGTCTGCACTGATTTGCCTTTGATTTAAGTGCTCCTGTGCGTAACGGTGTTTGGAGCAACTTTACGCACGGATTTTTTTTTTAAATTATATGCGACCGAAAAGAAATAACAGCATAACTTTGATTAAACGTTATGTCTACATTTCTAAAGTTTAAGCTGATCATTTAGTTAGTCACACAGCTTCACATAGTTACGCTTTTTCTTCTCAAACTGAATAATCAGAAGAATCTGATGATGTTTCAGAGGGTTTTCCCCCTGTGTGGATCAGCTTCCCTCTGCGCGCTCTGATCCCCTGCTAACAGTATTTTGGCCCCCGGTGGTAAACAAATCGCGGTGTTGTCACTTTGGCAGCTCCACATTGTGTATTGATCTGGAGGAGAGCTTGGATGGAAACCACAGCTTTTCTGAGTCCATAAATAAGGAGCGAGCCAAACCGGATTATGGACAAGCACCAGGGCTCCGCGCGCCTCTGCCCAGATCCATCTCCAGCGGCCTTTTATTCCTCTGATATGTCCCTCAGATATGTCTGTTGTGCGCTGCTGTTTCCACCTCATCTGTCACCGCGCGCTGTCCTGGGGCTTTGGGCCACAGTGTAGTCCTGCGCGGCCACCATTACTCAGCGCACAGCTCTTTCTCTGTTAAACATCAACAGAAAGCCGCAGTGTTCAGTGCTGGGCTCTGTGTGGCTCATTATTCACTGAGAATGTGCTCTGATGTGTGCTACTATCTAATCTGTGAGGGGTTAACAGATAACCGCCCCAAGTTTACAAGAAGAGCCATGTTATCCCCGTGCGTCCTGTGGAAGAGCCACAGCGGTTCACTCTCACTGTGTGACGGCTCTTTATCTGCTCCGTGTTTAGTGCTCACCGTGTGACAGGCTCTTCCTCCGCGGTCAGCGGGTCATATACAGTAAGAGCCAGTGTAACAGGAGCTGGGGCCAAACAAACGCGCTTTATGGCGCTCCATAAAGCAGCGCATGACACAGCCACAAACGGGATCATAAACGGCTGACACAGGAAACACACGTCACTTTTATGAGCGCATCATAAAACATGCAAAAGCAGGAAGAGCTTACCGTTACACGCGTTCATGCGCTGCATCCAGGGGTAGATGGGCGCTGACGCCGCGGGCTTCTCGTCCAGCTCTCCGAACAGCCCTTTGGCGCTGAGCCCCGCGCATTCCACTTTCCGGTGCACGCCGTCCTGCAGCAGCTGCTCCTCCAGGCTGCACGGCTCCTTGTCCCGGTAGAAGCCACTGGCTGCTGCCGCGGCTGCCGCCGCCGCTGCCGCTGTGGCATAGTCACAGGCGGAGGCTCCACTGGCGACAGCTGCCCCCGCCGCTCGGTGCCCCCCGTATGCACCGTTCTGCTGGTAGTAAGACGACGCTGCGTACGCCTTGTCCTGGCTGCTCCCGTACGCCACCGTCGCCCCGGGGTAGTGCCGGAGCGGGTCTGCCGCGTACCCGGAGGAGTAAAGCGGAATCTGACCCAGGAACGACTCCGCGGCAGCTGCCTGGCCGCCCCCGCCCGTCCCCGGCAGAGACACCGGGAACGACGAGTTGACAAAATAGGAACTCATGGAGAAGTGGAGAGGAAGGGGACAGGAGGGCACGGGACACGCGAGCTCCCGCACAAGAGAAGGAGGAGGAGTGTCAGGCTAACGGCTAACGGCTAACGTCTCCTCCCGTCCTCGTGCCCAGCTGCACTTATGATTTGTTGTGTTTTATAGCCGCCAGTCCGACTGCGCTGCTATCACTTAGTTTATCTCAGATCGGAGCAGCAGCGGGGGCAGGGTGGCGGCGTGCCAGTGTGGGACAAGAGAGAGAGCGCGTGCGTGTGCGTGCGTGCGCATGTGTGTGTGAGGCGGGGGCATGTGAGAGGCACAGACCACCTGACCCCGCGCTGACCAATCAGAGCACCCCGTGCCTGGCATTCGTTTTCTCCTTTTGCTTTCGTTGCGAGAGGAAGAGGAGAATAGGAAAAAGAGGAAGAGGAGGGAGAGGAGGGGGCTCCCGCACCCCCCTGTCTCTTTTTCTTCTCCGCTCCTCTACCTCTTTCTAATTCTCATCCAATCTCTTTTCTAATCTCCTCCGGTTGCAGAGCTCGGCTCCTGAGCGCGCCTTAAGTGATTGTGGCTCCGTCTGTTCGGCCCATAACAAGCCGCGGCTCGTTCATGCTCCAGAGCGCTGCCTCCCGCAGGGGCTGTGCGCGGCGCGGCCAGAGGCGAGCGGATAATAAAGCATATTCCCGGTCCCGCTTTGCAGATAAAGCAAGCGCATTAAAATGAATTTGAAGAACGTAAATCAGACACGGGCGCGCGCAGCATTCATGTGTGTTCGAGGGCGGGGGCGCGCGGGGAGGGGAGCTGAAACACAACAGAATGTGCACCATAGCGGGCTGTAATTGAGGTGTGAGCGCTTTGTTGTGTGGTAATAAACAGGCACCAGACTGTGCGCTTTTACGCACAGACTGTGCCACTCCAGCACACACTGCATTCACACTGGCTGCTCTTATTCTGTTAAAGAAGTGGGCTAATGGCACACTGTCAGCTCATATGGAGTAATGGATGACTGACACTGTCCAGGTGAGCGCCTCGTGCTGCTGCGCGCGCACACACACCTGCGCGAGGCCGTGGCTCGTGCGCAATGCGCGCGGTTAAGCAGCAGTCTGTCCGCGTGGGACTCTGATTAGACTCCCGGAAAGAACCAAAGTCATAAAGAAAGATTGAAGTCCTTCTGCTGTTGACGCTGATTACGGCCTAACGCACGACGCACGGAGCAGAACCTGTGTGTGTGCGCGCGCACATGTGGCCTGCGAGTCCAAACACTGCTCAGACGGAAGGATTAGCTTTATATTGTGTATGTATTTATCATTCACAACATTCATAATCAGCACACGGTCAAACACTCGTGTGGAAAGATGAAACACACTGATCACTTTTAAACTTGTCTGGTTTGTTTCACGCACGTGAGAATATACCAAATCTATTCCAATTGCTAATATTATTCATTGACATTGTATGATTAAATAATTACTGATATTATGTGAGTTACATGATTAATAGTTAATTAATAATTTATCATAATAATAAGCTATTTTGTGAAGCCGTAAAAACAAACACACACATTACTGGCGTTCCTACAAAAATGGGCCTTTATTAGAACTATTTAACTTTAAATTGCAAGACGTTTTTGTAACACACATTTTGATACAACTCAGGCTCGTTTCACTACATTCAAGCAGCATAAGAAGTTTAGAAGATAATTGCATTGCCACTGTCACTAACTCGTGTGTATAAAGCGCGCAGAGATGACCGCGGAGTGTGAAGCGATCCCGGGGCCTGTTTCTCATCCTCCAAACGGAATACGTGTCGCCGAGCTCGTAAAGTATAACCGCAGCGGTCATAAATAGTGTCAGAGCCCGTCCCCACAGGCTTCGGCCCGGACTGCACACACTGAACACACTCAGCACCGCAGCGCGCACAAAGACTCTATTTTTACTTTTTCCTCCAGCTCGCCTCCGCCTCTCCCCGTCGGCTCGGCAGCGCCCAAAGTAACACCGCGGACGGAGACACAGATAATAACTTTTTATACGCTCATCCCGAGGCTCCCAGACACGACAGACAGACAGAGGGAGAGTGTGTGTCACCGTGACCCCGCTCCCTCGCCTCCCTCTCCGGCCTCTGAGTACGTAAGTGTGCGTGTGTGTGTGAGTGTGAGCGTGTGTGTGTGTGTGTGTGTGTTCTTTCAGGGCAGGACGCGGCGTTTCCTCTGCGCCCGCTGGGAACGGGAAGCGGCGCGGTATTGTGTTGTTGGAGTTTTGGAAAGGGCTGAGGTTTAATTATTGATGGTTCGGGGACGCGAGGCTTGGCACGGTAATACGCGTCCACGTCTGCTCGTCGTATAATTTACGTCGTTTATGATTTACGCGCGGGCAACACTTGAGTCCACTTAAAGCAGAGTTAGTGGTTGTTATGAGTGCGCAAGTATTACTGAGCTGCTGGTTGAAATGAATTGCAGAAGTCGTAAGGAAAAGAAAAACGCGTAAAAAGTATTGCGTTAGTGTTTTTACGCACGAGTTTTACACTTAATGAATTGGCATTTAATACATTGCAATGCATTTTGAATACATCATACGGGTCCTAATCAAGTAAACATCCATATTTAATGATACAAAAATGAAGAACATAATTGCTCAAGCATGAAAATCTGGGAAAAATCTGAAAAATGGATATACACATCAGCTTGAATTAATTTGCAATAAATCTAAAACCTTTGATTAGATTGAGAAAAAAAAGAAAAAAAAAGAAAGAAATCCTACTGACAAACAATATTAAAAAGTGTGTGACAACAGTTGTGTAATAAATAAGGATTAAAGTTATGTACAGCAGAGCAATAACACATTTAAACGAAAAGCTTAAAAAGAAATATTGTTGCAAATTGTTGTAAATCAAAATAATAATGGATACTTAAACGGCTAAAATTAAAAAAAAAAAAAAAAAAGACAAATGTAATTATTTATAAAGGTTTGTGCATAACAATAATCTAAAACTAAACAATAATGAATGAAGTTAATTGAAGTAAATGGCCGTAAAGTGGTGTGGTGAGTTTTGCGTCGTCCTGTCCAGCGCGCACTTCGGATTGACAAACTTCTCCAGCTCCCTTTCCTTTCTCTTTTTTTGACCTAAGCCTGTTTTTTGTTCACTGTTGAATGCGCTGTGTTTTATTGCAGGTGGAGGAGGTCGCGAGGAAGAGGAAACCCGCACAAACGGCACCAAACGGCGCTTCCACAAACCAGAGCAGACCAGACCCGGACCAGACGACGAGGTTCTGCTTTTGGAGCGCGCAGTGCTGGAATCTCTGCCTCAGACTGTTGTTACTGTCAGTTTGGGTTCACACCACACTCCAACTCGGTCCCAGTTCCACCCCTGTTTAACGTGGCTTAGGTACGTTTGTTCCCGTCGCACAAAGAGGAGTTTGGTTCATTCGAATGGCACACTTGGTAATGAATTACGCAGAGAAATAAATCATTAAAATGTTACAGTAAACCAACACCGAAATAGTACCACTGCTTTGGCAACTACTGCTGTAACTTTTGTGGCAGCTGCTAATGGAATCTGCACTGTTTTGTGGAAAAATAAGAAAGAAAAAGAAAAGGAACTATGAATATTATCACAAATTGTAAAAAAAACAAAACATAATACTAGTAAACTGAAATAAGGTCACCGTTATTGTTAAAACTTCATAACAAAACCAACTTTTCTTAATTGTATAACATGTATAGTTTTACAAATGAATCATCAATAATATCACAATTGTATTTATGCTTGATGTACAGAAACTTAACCGCGTAGAAAGCCATTTAATGTAAATTAATGAATAACAATTGCGCGAATAACTGAATAACTTTGATAGTTAACTTTGTACAGATATTTTAAACGTGTCATTACTGTAACAACGCTTGAGCACAAACTGAATTGAGTTTGTTGTTAAAGTGGAAAAGTTACAGTCATTGGCTGTAGTAATAAAGTGTAATTAAACGTTTAGCAGACTTTTACGCACCAAGTACGCCGTTAATTGCTTGAAAACTGTACATAAGTGTAGCTGCGGTTTGTCAAAACACGCAACTATTATACTTTAAATACAGTAAATGTGAAGTTTAACAGAGCAGCGTCGAGTTGAGACAAGCTCTGAATTAAGCTTAATTCTTGCGTAAACAGACGGTCCAAGAATGAAAACTCCTAAAAAAAAATCGACATTAAAACATGTCATAAAGGTGTCTTAATGACTAAAGCTACGGTAGTGACGAATTTAGACAGTTGAAAGTTAGTTACATCAAAGAGTGAGCAAAAGTTTTTCCTTCCTGTTGTGAAAAAAGTGGCGTTTTGTTTTTTGTTTTTGCGTATAAACACATGGCACTCCAAGAATCTGCGCGTCTCCTTCCAGAGCGCGTCGTGCACAAAAGAGGCTACTTTTATGGCACCTCACCCTTTGTGTGCGCGCACCTCCCTCGCTTTTTTATTGCTTTATGACCGTTTATGACTCCTTGTAAAGTCCGAGGAATGGCCCCGATGCCGTAAACAGCTCCTGGACAAATGCGGCAGCTGAGTTCTATTTTTTTTTTTTTTCACACGCGCTGTACAGTTTGGCACAGTGCGTTCCAAGGATGAGACGTGACTTTCTGTCTTCTTTTACGCGCAAGCTTCTTCAACCCGATTGCTTTTATTAGCGCTTGGAAGTGCGATTATGAAGTGTCCACGGCGCTTTCAAGTGTCAATTTAGTGCGTCAAGTGTTTTTCTTTTCTTTTTTTTCCACGAGCGTCTTTAGGAAACGATAAGTGCGTAAACACGTAATAGACGTTTGAGTTAGACTTTACGCGCGGACATATTTGGACACAAAATAGGTTTCTAAAGATATTAACAACAATAAGCAGTAAACACTTATTTAATTTGGTCTCTAGTATAGTTTATTTCGTTTCCATGCATCATTCGTAAAAATGGTTTTCGCGTTTATTTTATATATGTATGGTTTTTTTGTTTTGTTTTTTCCCCAAACGTAACTGTAAGAAAATTCTGAAAGAAAATTTCTGTATGGCATTGAACGAAAAGTACGTTTATAAATAAATAAGTGTGATTTCATCATGGGATCGATTCATATTAATGAAACGTTGCTTCTGAGATCGATACGTCATTACGCCATACGTGCTCAGACTATAACGCGCTGACTGTGATGGACGATATTTAATTTTTGTCTAAAACAAACAGGTCTGTCACTTTAACACGGACTGTAGTTGATTTACTTGACTGTTTTGATTTGAGAATGATGAAAATATTTTATGAAAGAACAATAACGAACGTCTTTAGGCCAAAAAATACACTTTTAACAGAGGAATTTAAAAAGAACGGGGATATAATATTAGGCTAGACGAGAAACGCTAAACTAAAATGACACTAACTAATCCCAGCGGTTCGTTAATGATACCACGACGTCGGAGTTAATGTTAAACCCCGGAGCCTGGCCGCGCGTGTATCCGGGGCCTGGGCCTGGAGGAACGCTCGTCCTTCACGGCGCTGTGGCTCCAGAGCTCCGGGTCACTGCTCCAAACAGAACCCGGGCAGGATGCGCACACAGAGCCCACCACCGCCGCGGAGCACGAGTCAAACATTAACGGCAGCGAACGCGAGGGAGCGGGAGAAAGAAGGAAAGAGCGTGCGCGGTCACGTCACGGGGAAAGGCCGCGTGTTTCTGCTGACGATGGAGACCGTGCGCAGCGGAAGCAAAGCAGCACAAAGTCAACAAAAACAAGTAACCTGTGTCATGGAATTTAACTTGAAATTCCAGGACGATTACGGCAAAAAACAAGTCAATCGATTAATCGCAACTTATCGATCATGAAGCTAGTCAAACAAATGTTATATTCCTGTCATTAGCACACGCTAAACATACCACACTAGAGGTTTATGACTCAGACAAAGCAATAATTTCATCAAAAAGACAGAAAAAAATGTGTTTAATCGAAAACACAAACACATTTGGATCAAGATGTCTTCACGCAGCATTACTTAAGCTCCGGGTCAAATGGTGTACAAAATCTCATATTCATTGGCCTTTCACACTCTAAACAACTATCGATTCATTGCTACATTAATCAGTTGGCAAAATAATACTTAATTGCAGCTGTTAAATTAAAAAAATCCATTTCTAAAACCATAGAAACGTGGAAAAAAAAGTCCATAGTGCTCTAATGGATCATAATAGCAGCCGTAATCTAAAATAATGATCAGTTATTGACGTAATTTGTGAGTTTAAATAGTTTAAATATACAATTTTACACCAAATGTAAGCGTATAATTAATACCGGTGGGAATAACAATGTTCATCACGATTCTATATGTGACGGCTCATGATATATACATGCAATGATCACATAATGCAGAGGATATTTTGATATAGCAATGTTTTTTTGTGTTTTTTTTTAAACAAGTAAATACATTTTAACAACAGTATTTCTATAAACCACAACCTTCATAACTTAATTTGAATTTTAACCTATTTTAACCATCAAAATATTTCAAATCTTTTGTCTTAATAAGCTCCCTTTCTCTAAACATGCATCAAAACTGTAACTCTGTAAGTAAATACAAAAAATCTTATAACAATATATCAATGTCAATACTGTATCGTGAAATGTAGTATCGCAATACATCAAGATTTCCATACTTTTGCACATCCTTAACTACGATCTGGAGGAACGATGATAAATGCCTTGTGAATATGATCGATGGGAGTAAAACTATGTCTTCTTGTTTGTGTCATTAAATCAAAAACACACACAAAACGTAAAATGCAAGCAGTGTTTGGCAACTGTACGCTCCTTTTTACACAAGCTCCAATTTCCTCCGTGAGTAAAAGTCTCTGCATATGCACATGTCCACTCTGTCTACCCACAGAGAGAGAGAGGGAGGGAGAGAGAGAGAGAGAGAGAGAGAAAGAGAGGGAGGGAGAGAGAGAAGGAGGGAAGTGATTTGCATGAGCTGTGAAGTGGATTCTGAACGTGGGATTAATGTCGGATGATTCAGGAGTCATAAATTCCATCGGGTTCAACACAGCTCTAGCTCCCGCTCCCCTCCCCAGCGCTCCAGAAGTACTGCGTATTGTTACTGAAGTAGAAGTACACACACGGGAGGAAATCTACTCAAGCAAATGTAAAAGTATCACATCAGTAACAGAGTGGAATGTGGTGGTCTTGATTAAGAATTGTCCAAATTGTAGTCAATACGTTTCACTTTTTCCAGTCCTTTTCAAAGTGTAATAGAGTATACCGTTTACTAAAGTACAGTCCCTAAAAGCACAGTAACCTTAGCCAAAATAAAGAGCCTCTTGGTCGTTCCGTGGAAATGTTGTTCCTTTGGTTGTAATGTTCCACTGTATTAAACGCCGTGGAGAATGTAGCGTTTCCACCTCCAGAAAGTCACATCCTGTGGCTTGAAGTAGTTTTACTTTTGTGTTTTATTACTTTATTATTATTATTTTTTGTACTTTGTTACTGGCCCTCCCTCTCTGTCTCCTCTCTTTTGCTCTCTTCTCTCCTCTTTACTGCTCCTCTCCCTAATCCTCCTCTCTTCTCATCTTCTTTTTTCCTCGCCTCTTCTGTTCTTATTTCTCCTCTGCTCTCTTCTTCTCTGCTCTATTCTTCTCTGCTATGCTCCACGTTACACCGTTCTATCTCCATGGAGACGAGCAGGCCGAGTTACAGCTCGTGTCTGTGGAGAGCTGAACCTGCTCACAGCAGAACGGGCATTTTAAAAAACATTTAAAAACTTGCAAGCGAACTATACTTTACCATTATGAGATTGAAACATGTTTAATGCTGTATTACGGCACATTCCAGGGAAAACAATACCATCTCCATCTCCAGACAACCACAAGAAAAGTCACTCTCGTACACCTTTAAGCAAACTTATTGACACACTATTTAGACAAACGTTGCATTATCCCACCAGTAATTACAAAAGTACATTGAAAACAATAAATACATTTGACAAATATTAATATTATTTATGTATAAAAGGCCTTCAGATAATCCCTGATACATCGAAACCTGTCAGTATTATTTGTATTGTTATTGTTTTTTGATTATGTATTTAGAACACGTAGATATAGGTCAAACATCCAGCCATTACAAAATAAACATCAATATTAACAAATGTATAAATGTCAATAAGCGATTGATGTTCAAAAGCGATTAATGGGAAGAATTCAATTACATTTTAAAGAATTCCTCTGTCGTACAATTCTCCTCCACAGCCAGGACTCCCTCCCCTTTCCTCTCCTTTTTCCTCTCCTCTTTCCTCTCTTCTCCAGCACATGGCACAGTTATACGCACACAGTCTTCTTTCGCCACGCCTCATTCCAAAAAAAGAAAAAAAAAAAGCTGGCCTTGGACACTAAAAGCGAGCACAACACAACTGCTTCTCCTCTCGCCTCCCACGCCACAAATCTGCCCTGGAGAGATCTGACTCACAATGAAATGTACGCCCCGCAGCGACGTGCCCAGTGTGGACACAACTGCTGCGCTCTCCAAGTAACGCTTACACATCTTTACGCACAAGGACACAGCTCTCCAAAAAGCAAATCGTGTTATTTTTTGGCTTCTGTCCAACCGACGTGTTTGAAATTGAAATCGTTTTGCCAAAATGTTACGAAACCTTGTGCAAATATGTCTCTTTAGATGGATTTGGAAACACAACCAAACAAAACAAAAGCACGAGGAGAAATGTGGAGTCGGGTGCTGCGCTGAACTGGTCGCTAGATGGCACCAGAGACTTGCGCAGATGGTGGCCCGGGCTGGAGCTGACGTGTAGCCGGGAGCAGTGCGAAGAGAGCGGGGAAGGAGTCGGACGGAGGACCGCTGAAACTGCAGTCTGACTTTGCACGTGCGGGGCGTAAAAGATGCGCAAAAGAAGAAAACCGCGCGCCTCACGTCAATGTTCGAATTAATGCTGTAATATTATGAAACAAGACGATGCATTTTGATGGATCAGGATGTTTGAATAAAAAATACCGCAAAAATCTTAAAAAAAAAATAAAAATACATATGTAAGCATGCATTTAGTTAAGTTGCAAAATGATATAATTGTACATAGGTCATCAACAAATTTTATTCAATTTGAACGAGTAAAATATTACACATTAACAGTGTGAAATCATCACTATAATAAAATAATCATTATATGGAGTAAGGCTCTTATTGAATTCAATAAATTATTGAACTTAGATATGCTCTAAAAAAAAAAAAACCCTGAAAGAGTTTTATTTGAATGATGCATTTTCGAGGAATTAATTTTTGAGTAATTAAAAACAGGCACATTATTTCTTTCTTTCTTTCTTTCTTTCTTTCTTTCTAGATTTATTTATTTGATTTATTTATTTCTGTATGTAACTATTTATTATTTGAAATATGACATTGTCTGGAGTGCATAAACAAAGGGCTTAAACTGTGTACTGCAATATTTTGTCTTTGTCTAAAACATGACACAAATCGATGAAACAAAGTTCATTTCAAGCTGTAACAGAATAAAATGATGTATTATACTTTGTCAAAGTGGACGAACAGTGGACGTTTACATAATAAATGACGTTGCATAAATGAAAGCGTGTGTGTGTGAGTGTGTGTTTTTCCATTATTTGTTTGTTTTTCACTCACAGTAAAACGGCAAATAAGACACACTTGAAGCGTTCATTTGTGAAAACAAATCTCTCCGTTTAGATTTACATATTTTCATACCATCTTTTACTCTATATAACCCTAACCCTGACCTATACATCTGCATAGCTCTGTAATAGACTGGCTTTTGGGAAAAAAAATTTAAAAATAAAATAAAAAACGAAACAAAAAAAAAAGCCAGAGTTTTATTTTTTATAAAAGTAATTCAACATAAATCATTTGTAGCTGCTGTGCACTCCTTTGTGAGTGAGATACTACGGAATCTCGTTCTAAGCGCGTTTTAAATGACACACTATCTCTGAAAGTCTTATTTATATATTTAAAAAAAAAAAAAAATCTAGGTTAAAATGAATAAATGCATGTTTAATATCATAACGTGACTATATTGTGAGTGAATATCGCACTGTGACCAATCTGTTCAACTTTTACGTAAATATATTTGCAAATATTGTGTTATTTTAGCCCAAACTTATTACATTACATTTTGATGAATAGTTTTTGTGCTCATTACTGTTTGTTTTACGTAATTTTTGCTGTGTTCAATTATGAGGCCTGTACTTTTTTTTGTGCCATTTCAATGTTCTAAAATGCTAATCATAATATACGCCAATGTTTACTAGAACCAAACAAATACACCCCACAGATGACTGTACGCAGTTCTTGCTTGACTAATGTATCTTACGACTTAATCACATTGTTTGTTTGCTCTGATCCATGTTCTGTACAGTTCCATTAGTCTCTCAAACATCCACAATAAACACGTCTAGCCTGAATGTCTCTGCGCGTTGTCTCCTGCTGCACTTTTTCCAAAACAACCACCAATAACTATTTACAAATCTAAAACGGATACAAAACCACGTCTTTAATGCGCGTTTAACATCCAAACAAACCGTTTCTGTTTCGTTTCTTACCTCCTTTGCAAGCATGTAAACAGTCTAATATCGATTTCTGGTCGCGACGTGAAAAGCCACACAAGATGAGCGTGGAGAAGATGAAAAAACGTCTTTCGTTGCACGTTTTGGAAGATATCGTGGATTTACAGCTTCAAAAAACACAATTTCAACAATTTCTGGTTGTATTTTTATAACAAAAAGAAAAGAAAGTATGGCACATGAATAAACCAATGCGTATTTACCAGATTTCCACAACTTTTACGCACGGATACACTGTAAACCGTTTTACGCAATGGCATTTTTTCACTTTTTAACGCGTAATAATCCAAGAAACATTCATCAAACGCAGCTGTACCAGACAATAAATCACGATTGGATAATATTTGACTTACTTAGGTGTAAAACAAGAAGGAAAAGGAGAGAAAAGACGTGTTCCAAGTGCAGGGAATCCCCCCCAAAAACGAAGTGAAGTCTGCGCCGTTTGATATTTGAGAAGGAAGGCGACAAATTGCGCAGACTACAAGCGAGCAGACAGACAGACAGATGGATGGAGATGACACGGGGTGGAGGGGGGGTCTGGTTGTGGAGGTGAGGGTCGGTTTGTGGCGGTGGGGGTTGGTTTAGGGCGGTGGCTGGTCGCTGTTAGCTGTAAGAAACCGAGAAAGACAAGCCGCAGGGAGGAAATCAAAAAGGGAAGCGAAGTCGTAAAAAATGTGGGCCGGACACAGTGGGAACAACATTCCAGGGTTTGCTTTTACACGTTCACGCACACGTACACGCGCTGGACGGGCACGTGAGGGATTACGGGTGCGAGAAATTGAGAGAGGAAGAGAGAAAGAGGGAGAAAAGGGTTCGTGCGTAAAAGCGTAAAAAAAAAAAGAGCAGTGGGAGAAGATGTGCCGTGCGTAAAGAAACGTCACCAAAAGGCGCAGAGATGGAGAGGTTTTGTGGGTAAAGATAAAGGAGTAGAGTGTCAAGGCGTGCCAAAATCATAAAAATAAATCAAACAATAAAATATTAAACTAAAATACAGAAACGTTTTTAAAAAAAAAAAGAACGAAAAAAAAAGGATTTTGCTCATTAAACTTAAACCGTTTGAATCCCAGTCTGTAGAAGACTTTTCCATATTATATTAAAGGGCAGTTCAAAATACAAATAAATGTTGAACTGATCGCATAAACTATTCATATAAATTGTAGAAGAATGTAATTATGTTGAAATTATGTAAAAATTTGCAAAAAATTATGAACAATAATTGTATTTTCTGTTTGTCCATCAAAATGACGCTCCACGGTGACTTTTTAACTTGTTATCTGCAAGAATATAAAATGTGTGGGAAAATGCTGGGCAAAAGTAAAGAAATAAATACGTATTTGGAGAAAACAGAAGCAAAAACTGCAATGATAAACAGCATTCTTTAAAAAAAAAAAATCCAAGTTGGAATTTTCATTAATTTCATTCATTTAAAACAAAATCTAATCAACCGAAACCAACGATGACTGTGTTTTACTCCAGAACTGCAAAACACAGCACGATAAATCAGCATTTACTAACAAAAATAATACAAATCGAAAAAAATATCATCCACCGAACATTCCAGTTAACCTATCGCATTTGTTCTTTGTCGTTAATTTGAAAAAGAAAGTGGCTTGTTTCACTGAACTCTTGCTAAAATCTCCCATTCATTCATTTGTGCCATTGATTTCCATAAACGAGACCTTTCATTCTGCGGCAACACAAACTCCACAGATTATACAAGCAACAAAGCTCTTTTTGTTCATATTTTAATTGCTACGTTTTCAATCTCTGTTTTTGCACCACAAACACAACCGTGAAGAGCGTTTTTCCGCTCACACAGATACGTCCATCATCCAAAAGGTTGTTATTCTTTCTGCTTGCAGTTTACAACAACAATATTCCATGCATTTGACACAAGAACTCTTGTCCAATGCAAAAAATCTATGTCTTTCTAATTCCAAACGACATAAAGACAATTTATCCTCTTCCACATTAACCAAAGAACATGTTTTTGGGCACAATAGATATTTACATCATCCAAAAAAGGTGTTTAGTGTTTATATTTGATACATTTGCCACGAGAACTCTTGTTTAACAGAAATAACCAACACATTTCAAACTCCAAACCTGCTTAACCAAAAGATACACCTTTCACACAGACAAATGCATCAATCATGTATAAAAAGTGTGCTGAATCATGCAATAATATTGGATTGATATATGTATTTGACACTAGAACTCGCGTTTAACAGAACAAATCCATGTATTTCAAACTCCAAATCATAAACACACTTTATCCTCCTGCTTTTAACCAAAATCAAAGCTTTTTACTCACACACAGATTTGAAAATCATCTTTAAAAAGGTGTTTAATATTTTTCTAGTTCATGTTTTTGACTCTAGAACTTTTGTTTAACATAAATAATCAATGCATTTTCAATCCCAAAGCCAATAAACTCTTACACAAAATAAAAGGTATACATTCCATATTAGTCACTACAACTCTTGTCCAAAACGAATAATCAATGCATTTCTAATTCCAAATCACATAAACACCATCTGTCCTCTTGCAATTAACCAAAATCCAAACCTCTTACACACAATAGCCACGTGAATCATCCAAAAAAGGTGTTTACTGCAGTGTATAACTATGTGATTCTATACATTTTCCACCAGAACTCTTCTTTAACAGAAATAACCAATGGATTTCCAAGTGAAAAGTTAATTAGCAAAAACACATGTGTGCCATTTGGAGAAAAAAAAAAAGTCAAAGGCTTAGAACTTAAACTTAGTTTGTCTAGCTGTGTTTTCAATTGTGCAATAAAAATATCATTCCACCACTTCATGAGCAAATCCCTTCAAGTTTATAATAATATGTTTAGAAGATGGCACCAAAAAGAAGAAGACAGTTTATCCTCTTGTACTAATTGAACCGGAAGCAAAACCTATTACGCATAAAAACACACACAAATGATCCTAAAAAGATGTGTACTATTTCTGAAATCATGTATTTGACATTAGAACTCATGTTTAACAGAAAGAACCATGACATCTCAAACGTCAAACCACATAAACACCATGTCTCTTGTACTTAAACGAAAATCCAAACTTTTTACGCACGACACATAAATCATCCAAAAGTGTTTATACCAATATGATAATCTATATATTTTCCATCAGAACTTTTGTTTAACAGAAATAATAATTGGATTTCCAGTTACAAACCACTAAATCACAATTTATTCTCTTGCATTTGAACCAAAACACACTGTTTTTACGCACAACAGATACGTAAATCATAAAAAATGTGTTTACTATAATATTTGAGTTTTTTTTTTTAAAGCTAGACATTGTTTCCAATCCAAATTATGGACACATTTCAAACTCCAAGCCACATACGCACATTTATCCTTACCAAAAGTGGCACTTTTTACGCACACATTTACGCAAAACATCCAAAAAAGGTATTAACAATCTCTGTTTACGGTGTATAACAATAACATTTGACGGATTCGCCACCAGGACTTCTTGTTTAACATAAATATCCAACACATTCCCGACTCCGAACCACGTAAACACAATTAATCCTCCAAAAATCCAAACTTTCGCACCTGCCCCGACATCAAAAGCCCTTCTCCATTCAGTCCCTCCGCTCTCTCCTCCCTCTTTACGCGCTCCGTCAAGTCAACTCCTCGGGGCAACACCACCGCCGCCGCCACCGCGCACCAACACGAGCCAAAAAACCTTCCGGATTCCACGCAGCTCCGTAGAGACGACGCTCCTTCCGCGGCTAATCCCAGGAACCGCGCGCGTCATCCATCAGCCAAACCCCTCGCTCTCTCTTTCATCTCCAAACTCCACGATAATAACGCCAAAAAAACGTGAGGAGAAACGAGTGCGCACTTACCGCGTGTGTTGATAATCCGTCAGGCGGCTGGTTGGATGGATGAGAAGCAGAGATGGATGAGGATTGCGCGAGGAGGAGGAAGGAGAAGAAGACGAGACGAGAAGCGAGGAGGCGTCAAAACAGCAGCAGCAGCATCCGCCATCACCAACGCCCCTTGACGCGTTCCACACAAACACATTTCCCTCTCCAGCAACGCAACAACGCTCGGTTCGCGTCGCGTTCCGGGTTGCCGCGCGTCTTGCCGCTGGAACATCATCAAGGGAAGGAGAGGCAAAAAAAAGGAAAGCAGAAGAAAGACGAGAAGGCGGAGTGTGTGCCATGTTTCTAGTTCACGCCGCTCCTCTTTTGGGTCGATCCTGCTTCATTCCTGCTTCGTT
This sequence comes from Rhinogobius similis, assembly GCA_019453435.1. Taxonomy (NCBI): domain Eukaryota; kingdom Metazoa; phylum Chordata; class Actinopteri; order Gobiiformes; family Gobiidae; genus Rhinogobius; species Rhinogobius similis. The sequence continues at coordinate 36,280,918 of CM033631.1, forward strand.
CCAGCTCCGTGCGCGGTCCTGTGGGTGTCTGGACGCCGGGGAAGAGCGCGCCGAGACCCGGGCTGGATGGACAGGTCGGAGTCCGGCGTCGTGGAGCAGAAGCAGAGAGCAGAGAGCAGAGAGCGGCAGCAAAGCAAGCGAGCGAAGGCTATAGCCGCTTGGGAAATCATAAAAAGTTCATGTTCACGTTAAGCGCGTCCACATGACCAGCCCGTGGGCCAATCCCCGCGCGCGGCCACTCATAAACTTGTATCACAAAGTTGTAAATTTTCATAAAAACAACAAGGAATTTATTGCGTTTCTTCGCGGCCGGCGTGCGAGCTCTGTTCTGTTCTGTTCTGTTCCTCCTCCTTCTCCTTCTTCTCCTTTACGCAGCAGCCGCCATTTTCTCCTTTCTGTCCTTCTGCAGTGAACAGAGCAGAGCACAAAGCTACATTACACTGTGCAATGCCGCTTTCCATGTCTGACAACAGTCTAAGCACAAACTATCAGCAGCGTTTCGTTAATTTGCTTCAATATTTGCAAATTCATTCACATTTAGGTGCATTTGTGTTTCATAACAGACGATAAAAGGGTCAAACTTACAATTAAACGCTGTCAAATAGTGCACACATGCATTTCAAATCACAGATTATCATATATCAAAACTAATTTGAAAATGCAATGCAAATAAAACGAATAATCTGATTAAATTAAGATCAAATAACGTCTGAATACAACATCTAATCGCAACAACGCAGTTTTGTTCGATAAAAAAAAGCCAACAGTCAATGCAAAAGTTGCCTAAATGTTGTTCTGCACGAATTGAAACTGAAACTATTTGCAAATTTCTCGTTTGTATCACTTGAATAACCAATTATTGCATGGAAACTACAGATTGATGACATTACGCGCACTAAACTTGGCAAAAACAAACAAAAATAGTACAAAATCCCTTAAATATAACGAGTAGATTTGGCATATCTGGTGTAACGTGGCCTGGTGAACCTCGTGCGTAAAACGGTTTCGCAATGCGGCAACACGTCACCAAATTTTACGGCCTGTGCGCGCGGCCAAAGCTGCAGCCACAGAAGGAAAGAAGGAAAGACAGACAGACAGAGAGTGGACACGTTCAGGCAAAAAAAAACACAGATGCAAACTGAGGGAAACGCAGAAGTGAAATGAACGAAATGACTGCATTTATGAAAGAGCGCCGTTTCATTCACTGTGAACAGATTTTGTGTTTGGGTTAAAGCAGGCTGCGACCCAATAAAACGCGAGCTGAATGTTAAATATGGCGCGCGCTGCTGCTGTGAGGCGTTCCATTCAAGACACGAAACAAGCTGCGGGTGAAGCCACACTTGTTCTTCAGAAAAAACCTGGTCTTTGTTCAGTTATATTTCACATTTGTACATAAACAAGATATGAACAGTACTCTTTACCTCAGAATATCACAAAATATGACAACTCCAGGGGTTTTGTCAAAGTAAAAGCACCCAGAGCCTGCTTTAAACACATTTAACTATGGATTTTACTGCATTTGAAGATTTAAAAACAGATTATAGCATTTTTGAGGAAGGAACGATCGTTATGTTCAGGTTTGTCTGGACAGTCACAGGAATGTTGACCCCACGAGAGTTTTTCATTGTATCTACAAACGCTATCTGTGTGTGAAGATCAAAAATAATTTTAAGGCTAGAAAATAGTACATGTTCTCAGTTGTTGTAATAGAAACTAAAACTAAGCAACATTTCTAACCTGTTAATGCAAAATTGTTGCCTATTTTCTGTAATAAAGACTTAAGACCGCTAGCATTTAGATCTGAGGTCAGTTAGTCTTTGAATATGTACATCATTTGGCCAACAAGCACACAGTTAGCCAAATCGCTATACTCTCTCAATGTTTTATTTTATCTTTTTCAAATACTAACCTTTTTATGCCTGCATATGGACATAACACAAGGTAAAGTCATATTAAACCCATAGAAACACAAGGGCAGCCGTAAATATTCTTGAAATGCTGCTCCTCCTAAAGCGTAATGGCACGTTTGCGCTTTACGCACAGACTGGTCCACGTAACTATTGTCTGCATCGCTTATCACTTACAGAATTATTTCACTTCAATAATCACGGTTAATTTGTCTTTGTTTAGAATCGAAATGGTTTACAAAGTGAAATAAAAAAGGTCAGATGTTTTGTCTCTGAAACAAGAAACAAAAGTGATGGAATTTGGAGGAGAATCGGTCCAAAATGTTTTACAAGAGTGTATGTTTTGGTCGGTTCAAGGTTGTGTCAGATCCTTTTTTTTTTTTTTACAAATTCCATGACATAGTCCGGATAGTAAGGCTTCGTTGACGTTTTTGGTGAATTTTGAACAGTAGAAAAAGGCACAAAGTCCAATTTCACGTTGCAAATTTGAATCCAAACGCTGCGTAAAAGACGCAAACTGCTCAGAACGCGCAATCATTTTAGTTCACTTTTCTCCGGTGTCCAGCAGTGACCTACCCATGACCTGTCCGGAGTCTGGGCAGCAGGACACCAGGGCTTCCTCTGTGTAAATGCCCGGGTTGAACATTAACAGCAGCGGGTGCAAACAGACAGCAGTTCCCCAGCTCCAGCAGCTTTTGTGTGCGCGTAATGCTTTTATTGCGACTTCCGGGCCTTTTCACGAGGGCAATAAGGTGCGATAATAATGGCACCAGGACGCGCAACATCCCCAACATCCCCCCAGACCAGACTAGACACCGAACCAAATGTTTCCAAACGTGTCCAGAGCCTCGGACGTGCGCGGCTTTTTTGTTTTGTTTTCATTTTGTGGAATTTTGGAATCATCAGCAGGTAAACGTGAGGTCGTTGGTTGTTGGTATTTAGGGTGAGGTTTTAAAAAAAATCAGTACTTTTAAGACTGATTATTTGAACAAGAAACAGTCTGGAAATCTTAAACTAAAATGCAAAAATATTGGTGCGTAATTGTGTAGATTCGCGATTGTGCACAACGTTTGTCAGCAATGGAAAAAAAAAATATTGCACCACTATAAATTGGATACATGTGTAGTATTTTAATAAACTTAACATGAACATTAAATATTTAAAGAAGACATAGTGCTACATTCTTAAACAAAATGTAAAGTATAAATGCGTAATTGGGAACGCGATATTTTTACGCACAACGTGTATCAGCAATAACGATTAAAAAAGTTATATTTTACTATAAATAATATTCATTAATAATATTTGGGCAAAAAAGTACTCTGAAGGTCTATCATTCAAATAAGAAATAGTCTGGAATTCTTAAACTAAAATGCTAAAATATTCGTGCGTAATTGTCTAGATGCGCGAGGATTTTACGCTCAACTTTAGTCAACAATGGAAACATATCACTCTACTGTAAATTAAATGAATGCATAGTATTGTGGTAGAAAAAAATCCTCTTATTTAAACAAAAAATTGTCAAAAATTCGCAAACCAAAATGGAAAAAATACCTGTGTGTGATTGTAGATGTGCAAGGTTTTACGCTAATTTACACACCTTTATTTAAAAAAAATAAAATAAAATAAATGCATAGTATTTTGATCATTGTAATAATAATAATACATTGAAGATGAATGTTTGAATAAGTCCTCAATTCTTTTTATAAAATCCAAAAAGTATAAATGCGTAACGACGTTTGCCAGCAATAGAAACGTTTATAACATCATTATTTACTAAATTAAATAAACGTATAGCCTTTATAATGTTTTGTTAAATTACACCGAAACACACCAGGCTATTAAGGCATTACTAAAAAAAACTTAAAATCCACCAGTGCAATTAAAACGTTTTGTTGGACACTAGTTTGGACATTTATCCATATATTTTGGTAAAAAAACATCGAAACACAATGTTATTATATCAACAAAACGTCCCCAGTATGACAATTCTGAACATTTGGAAGCTAAATTGTAATTTTAATCTCCACTTTTAACATCTTAACAGTTATACGTTTGTAAAGTATCGCTGGTACATTTTAAAGCATCTGATGTCGATAGACTAAGGTGTCAAAAGAATGAAGAATAATGTTACCTACAGTACCAGGCTCACATTGCGTATTAAATATTGATAAATACCAGGTTTAAATATTAATCCGGGAAAGCTCTGTCTCGAGAACAACGCGGATTGGCTGAAATTAAGATTGTGACTCATTCAGGAAAACAGAATCAGCGCGTAAAGCACTGGATTAAAAAAAACCGTGGTATTTAATCGTCTTTTGCGCCTCGTGACGGAGCTTTTGGGTTTGGATACTCCTGGCGCACGCTGCGTTTATGGCTCCGGCTTTTATAACGTGTTAAAGTAATGGGGAGAGCGTTGAGTGAGTGCGCTGGAGTAAATAACTGATCCTCCGCCGATAGACTCGTTTTAACCAGTCGAAAAACACGTGCGTAAAACGAACGGCGTCAGTAACAGTAAACAACGGCTTTGATAACGGATTGCAATGGATTTCTGCCTCCAAAATCTAATTGGTGGCTTAGTTAAACAACGTAAAGGCCCGGCGTTGTGTCTGCGGTCTTTAAATACGGGCTGTAATCTCGTGCGTCCAGGTTTGGTATGGATTTTTACATACAGTTATGGAAAAATAGATTATAATAGACTTCGGACACATTGATCCTCGAGGGAAATTACTTGGGCTCAGTAGCTCACGCATTACATTTTATAAAAACAAAGAGCAAGAAGAAGAAAAGTGAAGATTCAAAATAATAAGCAGTGAAAGAAGCAAAAATAGACACTTCAAATAAGGTTTACAAGTCCGGCTTTAGTCCTACTTTAGTCTTGTTTTAGTCCATTGCTGACCTTTACCCCTGTTTGTATCAGCAAATCCAAGCTCATTGTGCATTCAGTCAAAAAGACATAAAATAAGTGAAGATAGAAAGTAGTAAATAAAGAAAAAAAATTGCAAAAGACGTGTCAAATAAGGTATAAATGTACATATACAAGTCTGGCTTTAGTCCATGTTTAGTCCTGGTGTTGGTCTAGTTTTGGACCTAAATTAACTGTAGTCCTGCTGTGCTGTAGCTTTAGTTCTGGTTTAGTACTGATGTTGGTCTAGTTTTAGGTCTAGTTTTGGCCTGCTGTAGTACCACTTTAGTCCTGTTTAGTCCTGCTTTGGTTCTGGTTTTAGACTTATAGTTTTGGGTTGGTCAAGTCTATATTTATTCTGGTTTAGACCTAGCTTTGGCCTGTCATAGTCCTGCTATAGTTTTGATCTTGTTTTATATCTAGTTTTGTGCTTGCTTTAGTCTTGGTTTACTCCTGCTTTAGTCTTGGTTCTTTTTTTTTTCTTCTTCTGCTTTATTCCTAGTTTTGCCCTGGTTTAGTCCCCGTTTTAGACCCGTAGTTTTGGCTGGGTATAGTCCATATTTATTCCTGATTATTCCTGTCTTCGATCTACTTTTGGCCTTGCTTTAGTTCTGGTTTAGAACTATAGTTTTGGCCTAGTTTAGTCCATATTTAACACTGCTTTATTCCTTGTTTAGTCCTGCTTTTGACCAGGTTTAAACCTAGTTTTCCTCATTTTAGACCTATAGTTTTGGTCTGGTTTAGACCTGGTTGTAGACCTATAATTTTTGCCTAGTTTAGTCCTGGTTTTGTCGTGGCTTTGACCTATAGTTTCAGTCTGGTTTAGTCCTGGTTTTAGACCTATGTTTTAGTCCATATTTAATCCTGCTTTAGCCCTGTTTTTGAACTAGATTTGACCCGGTTTAGTCTTGGTTTTAGACCTACAGTTTTGGCCTGGCTTAGTCCACATTTAGTCCAGCTTTAGTCCTTCTTCTGGACTCACAAACACTTCGGACACGTGCCATTTAAATGTGTAGGCTTATTTACATACATTTATGGTTTTATCGCGCAACCAAATGACATTTACATCCTTTTTTTTTGTAAATTCACATGCAAATCAAGTCAAATTCAATCAAAACAAAGAAAATAAGTGAAGATTTAAAATAACAGCAAGAGAAATGTAAAAAAAATAAGGTAAAATCTATGCACAAAGTAAAATCTCTAAATGTATGACTATGCAAAGAGGAAACGATAATAAATTTAGTAAATATAAAAATAAACAATAAATAGCCCCAAGAAAACACCTAAAACATCTACAAATCCATTTCTTACCAAATCAAATCCCAGTTCTCCGACATTTTCATGATCTTCCGCAACAAAACATTCAAACAGCCTTTTACAAACAGGTTTTCATTTCCATATCGTTTGCATTGGCGCGCATTAATATCCTGTAGCATTATTTACGATCGACGGAGAGTGTTGATTGTTTTTCATGTTTGTCTTTCGTCGGCGCGCACAGGTCCTGCCACCTCATAAACAGCCACGCCAAACGTGAAATACGACGTGAAAAGGGCAGCGTTTAAAAACCCCGGCGCCGCAATAAACATCTGCGTCTTTCTTTTCAATTAAAGCCTAATCTTGAGAATTGTAAACAGGCTGCGGTTGTAAACGATAAAGATTTGCGTGGGATAAGTTTGAAGCGAACGGGCGGCACGATACGGAGAGGCCGGGGAAAGAGGAGCCGCCCGGAAAGTCTCAAACGCTATGCAGTGTTTTTAGCGTGCGGACCTTTAAAATGAAAGTGTACGTCCTCAAATTATATTCAAAAAGGAAAGGAAATAACACAATTCTGGAGTGAAAATGTGTTCACTCAAAGAAAAGCTCAAAGACAAGATTTCTTTGTTTAGAGTACACACTTTTGGTCATTTTGCTATAAATTTTAAGCTCTAAAACACATATTACAGTTTAGATACATTTCAATCAACAAAAATAAGAATTTATCCAAAAAAGTTAATTAAAATGCAATTTCCCCTTTAATAATAACTTTCATTGTTTTTGCGTGTCAATTGAAGTGTCTGAGTTTGGTAGAGATTAAAATACATGTTTTTAGAGGTTATATATATATCTTTAGGTAAAAGTTAAGCCAACACGCTAAAGACAAACTTTTTTTAATGTTTTTGGTCAGTTTGTTCTCTCAACGTTTAATCTTTCACGTGGAAACAACAACTAAACAGTCTAATCTGCTTCTGTTTTCTTTTTCTTTTTTTCATTTAATCCACTTCATCCATGGATTCTTTGGGATGCATCTACCTCCCATTTAAAGTCGCTCCAACTCCAAACTGTACAATCTGGGACGGAACAAGATTTTGACGAAACGTACTGAAGGATTTGTTGATATCTAATTCTAAGCCAGATTTATTAAAGTTTAAAGTCTAAAATATGACGGGAAATTTGATGTTTTTCAGTCAGATCTAGTTTACTCATAAACAAGAAATCCAAAAATCCTGTCTGTGCATTTTTTGTACCTTACATATGTACAATATTAACCAATATTAACCAAGATAAACCTGGTTCTGCCAATTTTTCAGATTTAAATGTCCCAAATGTGGTTTTTTTGGGTTTTTTTTACACATAAAATGCCTTATTTCTACATGCAAACATGACATGATGAAAAACATATACATAATAGTAATAGTAGTAATACATTTTCTTACATTTATGTGAGAAGTTTCCAATCTTTCACTCATAGGACACTTCCAAAAGTTTCATTCCTTTTGGTCCGAAAGTCTGGCTTTATTCTTGAGGTTCAACTTTCTCCAAGACTCAAGTTGGGAAACATCCTAAACTGTAGAATGTTTTATTTTATTCCAATTTTACATTTACAGTTTTGACAAAAACAAAAACATTCTCTCCTTAGCAATGTTAGTTTGAGGCAACATTTGAACTCAGAATGACCATTGAAATGCATAAAACAAATAACATAACAAGAAATGAAAAGCTGCCTAAACATAAAACCATTCAAAAATATTAGAACTGATGACAGAGACGACTTATATTTTGACTTTCTACAAGGAACTAAGGCCTAAAGATGATTGTTTTGGGTTTATTATTGTCTTAAGGCGGTTCGGTCTCGTCTAAGGCTCCGATATAATATGTTGCTCGCAGCGTTTACGGAGAAAATAATGAAAAAACGTAAAGCGGTTCATCGTAAATAATGAAAAGTCAATGGAGTGCAGGCTGGTAGTAAATTCAGGTCGGCTCTTCTGCTCATCATTGTGCCCTAATGTCGTGCAGACCGCCCCGTGACCTCGCCCTGACCCCGGCCTGACCCCGGACAGAGTGCACACCGTCTGGTCAGTGCCACTCGGACACTTCCTCCTCCGGGCCGTGGGAGGGAGGGACAGGTTTGTACCGCTGAGGATATAAATGTGAAGGGTTTAGCGCTGGGTTGGTCCTGGTTTTAGCCCTGGTTTTGGCGTTTAGTAGTTTAGTAGCCTAAAATTCACCGAAAGTGACCTAAAGTCTAGTAAACTTTAGGTTTTAGGCTTAGATTAGATTAGAACAGCTTTACTCCTGGTTTTACATCTTGTTTGGGTCTGGTTTAGTTCAGCATTTGTACGGTTTTAGTCTTGTTTTTGTCATGGTTTAATACCTGTTTAGGTAAGGTTTAGTCCATATTTAGTCCAACTTTAGTCTTGTTTTAGTTCTGGTTTTAGTCATAGTTTTGCCCTGGTTTGATGAAGCTTTAGTCCAGGTTTAGTCCTGGGTTTGAACCTGATTTTGGCTCTCTTTAGTCCTGCTTTAGTCCTGCTTTAGTGCTGCTTTTAGACCTACAGTTTTGATCTGGTTTAACTCATTTCAGTCCAGCTTTAATCCTAGTTTAGTCTTGCTTTGACCTGGTTTAGACTGGGTTTTGGTCTCCCACGACAGCAGAGCACTTTCACCTAACAGTAAGGAGGTTGTGGGTTCCACTCCCGGGTTTACCAGGCCTTTCTGTGTGGATTTTGGATGTTTCGCTCCATGTCTGGGTGCTCTGGTTTCCTCCATCATCTCAAAACATGTCCAGTGGGTAAAATCCTCTTTAGTCCTAACCAGGACTAACACATAGATCTGGGTCTGGTCCCCGGGCGCTGCACTGCGGGGCCCACTGCTCCTCAGGAGATGCACCCAGCAGCACTGAAGGATGGGTCAAATTCCCTACAAGGAGAATAAAGTGTACCTTAACCTTTGTCCTGCTTTATGCCTGGTTTATTTCAGATTAAGTTTTGGGTTTGGACCTACACTTTTAGTCTGGTATGGTCCTGCTTTAGTTCTGGTTTATGACCTATAGTTTTGGTCCAGTTTGGTCCAGCTTTAGTTGTGTGCCAGTGTTTTAGATGTAGTTACCTATATTAAATCACATTTTAGTCCAGGTTTTGTTTTGACCTGGTTCAATTGTGCTTTAGTTTTGCTTAAGTCCTAGATTTAGACTTAAAGTTTTGTCCTGTTTGGGACTTACCTTCATGTATTTCCTGTGCACCCTAATGACATTTACCTGTATCATTGTAAATCATGTGTAAATCATGCATCCATTTGATATTTTGGTGTAAATTGTGGTTTCTTTTTTGTAAACATTCAGAGTCATTAATAAAGTCAAGCATAACATTCATAAACACATTCCATTTATTGAATTTGATTTGTTATGTCTTGATTCAAACGGTTGTCTCTTCACATGATTCATGAAATATGCATCTTTTTTTCCCCCTCACCTTTTTTCTTTTCTTGGGGCAGTTTGTCTTTGGACAGCATTCCTGGGGTCAAAGGTCATTTTTGATCCCTTAGCAGTGCTGGAAATCACGTCATGTAAAGGTAAGGTTTCACACAGAAGAGGCGCTAGTACAACCAAAAGAAAAAACATTACAAAAAAAAAAATCCCCCCGATGCTTTTCATGTTCCGCAGACGCCCTTTAACTGGACCAACGCCTCCATCGGAACCAGACGGAAACGTGCACCGACAAAGGGTTAGCTTTACTGGCACTTTCAGGACGAGTAAAGATGAATTACAAAGTAGTATTGACGTTTATTACAGGTTTTCTATTTTTTTAAATCATGTTATGAATGAAAATACAGAGAAGAGATAAAGATTCCAAAAACAAAATGATATAGGGTTACTTTGTGATGTATTATGTTCACCAAAATAACCTAAAGTAGTACAAACAAAACTTAATTGTTAACAGGTTAGACAACTCAAAATGCAGGAAAGGGGATTAAAAAAAAAAAAAGCCATGTTTTTGGTATGTATTTTTGGTTGTAAATGATGACATCACACTGAGCCAAAACTGAACTAATGTCACAGATTGTTCATTTGACAAATACATATGACACCTTTATTTTGTTAATGTTTATAATGTTTAAAGGGGCCTAATAAAAAGTTTATTTTGTGTAAATGATGCATAACCTTTGGCCTGAATGAGTCTTTCTTTTTACTTCCTGTGACTTTCAACTGATTCAACTTTTCTTCACAAATGGCAACTTGATAGGCATAAAACTGTCATTTATATTCACAAGAGGTATTACTGCACCAAATGAAGTCAAAATTAGAAGATCACAAAAACTTGTCATATTCGCTCTTTAATGCGAGACACTACAGAGAAAACATTCAGTGTTTTGTATATTGTAATTATCTCAAAAAAATTAAAGAAATCCCAAAACCCCTTTGTACATCTTTACATATTTTATGTAAAAAAAAAAAAGAAAGAAAAAAGAAACACAAAATGGAAACCTGGCTGTCAATGTCCAACGATTTACAAAAGTGTGCTATTTTGGCAATTTTTACACATAAAACGGCTTATTTTTTCTGCATTTATATCAATAAACTACAGAACGACTTTCAAATTGATATCTCTACGTTTTCGTCTTATTCACCTGCAGCGTCTCGCCTTTAACCTTGTGCGTAAAAGTGGTTTTACGCACAAGGATTTGTTCTGTTGCATGTGCCAAACTGAAATGTGATCAATTACTATTTACTTTGAATTGAGTGAAGAAACACGCCATGTTTGCGTTTGTTTGAAAGTGTGAATAAAAATGTAAGAAGAATCGTCTCCAGTTAATGTGGAATTTGAGTTGTTTTTAACGAACCGATATTTTTGTGAAGCATCAAACCAATTTTTTATATTTATACATAGGCTACAGATGTTGATGTGCAATTATGCTGCCGTCCCATTATGCTCTAAATATGTACATTTGGCCTATCATTTCTTGGAACAGGAGCTCAAAACGCACGGTTCGCTTTTTACGCGCGGAGTAAAGGTCACTCTCCGGACGCTGTAATCGGTGTTTGAACTAAAGAAGTGTCTGTGGTCCTTCCTCAGTCCACACCTCTTCTTCCTCTTCCGGCTCTCACTCACGTCTGACCTGCGGCTGCTGCGTAAACATCGTAAACTGCGCCTAAAACCGTCGTGGTCAAACTGTGGCCTCCGCTGCGGTGTTTACGCGCGCCAAGACGCAATGTTTACCCCACACAGGCAGGAACAGCGCCGGAGTCCGCGTCAAGCTGCGACACGAGGGCGGAGCACGTCTCTGGGATGGAGCAGAACCAAATATAGCGAGGGCTTTTCAGATGTGACGTGCAGTGGTTGGTAACAAACTGCGTGCGGTCACGTTTGAGCGCAGTTTGGTCCTGGTTTGAGCGCAGTTTGGACTTGGTTTGGTCCTGTTCTGGTCCTTAGTCCAGGTTTAGCCCAGGTTTAGCCCAGGTTTAGCCCAGGTTTAGTTCTGGGTTTCCCAAATTAGACGGTTTCAAACGGATAGAAAAAAATAAAAGTAAATAAAACGAATGAAATGAAGGAAATACAATACTACTAATACAAATAATATCTTACATTTTATTTTAAACCTTATTTAAACCTATTTGCTTTTTTTTTGTATCTTAAATAAAATCATTTTGAGGCAATAACTTGAGTCAGGTTAAAAGACAACAGTTATAAAATGTTTTTCATGATTCGATTTTATTTTGAAGTATCTTGCACAGCGTTTCTTTATCAGCTCAAACTAAAATTAAGAATAAAATAAAAGTTCTACGATCTATTTGAAAAGGGATTTTTTCGAAAGGTTGTTGCAAAAAGTGAATGAATTAATGAATAAATAACTGAATAAAAACAATACAGCTATCAATTCAAATGCATCTGATGATAAAACAGAGATTCTATTGTTTATTCGAGCAAAAACATATTTAACATAACGTGTGATGGTCAAAGCATGAGCACAATTCTCTATAAATACATTTAGACGTAATCATTTCTACTGTGGATATATAGACTACATTACCATAAAATAATATTACATAAGTCAGACTCCCACACTGGCTCCTCCCACCACCAATCCCTCACACACCAGATTCAAACACATATCCAGGTGTGAAGTGTCTTGCCCGAGGACAGCTCTGGTCCGAGCAGGGATTGAACCGCCGACCTTTGTGTAACCATTGAACCTCTCTGGACCAAACTGGACAAAACAAGTCCGATTTATGGCTCCGTTTTGTTGTGATCCTGCAGACTGAGCAGAAAACACAGACTTATTCACAAAACCTTTTTTACATTTTCAGGTGGTTTTTATTTGTCATTCCAAAATGCAAAAGAGGAACATGACGAAAAAAACATTGTTATAGACAGAATGAAATCATATGCGAAATTACAAAGCGTATCTTTTAACCTCTTACAGTGAGGGCCTATTTTTCCTAAAATGTCCAACTAAAATGAGTTCAAACCGAAGCTGTTTCTGAACCCTTTGGAGCGTCAAATGTCTGACTCTTTGTGAAGCTGACACTCTGTAGTTTTGTGCCTGATTTACTCTGATTACACTTGGAAAAAGCTCTGCAAACAGGAAAACCAAAATTTTAGATCCAACTCATTTTTCTTTGTTAAAAATATGAACGAGTAAAGCTGGTGTCTGAGGCAGGATTGACAGTAGGTTGTGCTTTTGTTGGGTTTTGACGACTCATTTATAAAAGCTTAAGCTAATTTAACCAAAAATGAGCTTTAGGGACTTGAAATAAAGTTAAAAAATCCAGTCAGAATCCATATAAAAGTTCTATCAAATGTGTGGGTACTTTTATTAATGTGTGGGTTTGGAAAACAAACTGACCCCGATACATTCCAAAATGTTTGATTTGACTGGAAAAAAGAGCATTACGGCTTTCTTTTTACGTCTAACATTTGTAGCAGCTTGATAATTTCCTTTTATCAGATGGTGGACAAAATGAAATAAAGATAAAGTCCAAAGTACCACCGGTGAAACATCTTCAGCTATGAGCAAATGAGTTGCAAAGCATCTCTACAAACCCAGAACTAAACCTACCACGGCTAAATTTGGACCAGAACCGTATCACAACTCTCTTTCTAATCTCCACAAACAAAAGATAGAATTATTTGGAGTTGGAGTTGGCTTCCACAATAAAACACAAACATCCAAAAGTGCCCCAGATTTGATCAAAATGACACAAAACCCCACTAACCTTCCAGTCCTCCTTGCGAAGCGGCACACACACACGAGCGCCTGTGACGAGCGTGTGCTGCAGATGAAAGCCCGGCCAGTGAGAGTTCTGTGGCTGCTCTTGTGGACGTGTGACCTCTGGTGTCGGGGAGGTCACTCTCTGCTGTAGCCCGGAGCCTCACACTGGGTCAGGAGTGGGTCAGGAGTGGGTCAGGAGTGGGTCAGGGGCCGGTCTGGGGTCGTCTGGGGGCCAAGGCTGCTCTCTGCTCTGACAGTCACATGTTCTCTGCTGCTGAAGGCCTCTGCACACTGCTGCTGCTGCTGGAGTGGATGTGTGGCTTTATTTGGTGGATAAAACAGGTTGAGAGTAAAAAAAAAAAATCGTTTTACATTAATCAAGTGTTAGTTTGTGATGAAAAGTGTAAAAATCTATGTAAAATGACAGGAAGCAGAGCAGAGTTCTAAAACACATTGATGAAATCACACTGTGAGACTCATCCAAAAGTTTGACACAATTTACAAAAAACATATTTTCAAACATTAATTCAACAAAAATACAAAATAGTAATATAATAAACGTACTTGTCATATTTGCATTTGTCAAATAATAATAATATCTATGACATTAGAACAAGTGACAGTTTTCTGAATTTTCTATTGTTATAAATAAATAAAATGATAACTAAAAACTGAAATGAAATTGGTCTTTTTTTTTCCAAAATCCAATTATCTTAACTGCGTTTTACAAAAAAAAAGAAGAAGAAAAAAAAGAAAGTTCTGCAGTCACATTAAACCTTTAAACGTTTTAGCTCTTAAAATGATATGAGTTTTGGCCCGGTGTGCAGTGGTTGCTTCTTGATGCAATTATTTACAACCAGGAAGTAAAATTACAAACCTAAAAAAAATATCGACAAAAATGTGTCATATTTAGCTGCATTTAATGTACTGCTTTCCTGCATTTTAGTTAAACGAGTCCAACCTGTCAGAGGCACTTACTTTAATATTGCACTTAAAACAACGTTTCAGAAACATTCAGCACATTTTTGATAAAAAGCAAAGTAAAAATGTACTTTTTTTTTTTTACAAACATAAACGACTCAAACACACTTTACAGAATTAGACCACATTAATTGATCTTCACCTTATTCCGTCCCGCCTCTTGAGTCTCCATTTGCGTCAGATCCGCTCTCCTGCAGTAAACGCACTTCCGCTCACGCAGATGGCGCACGAGGGAAAAGTCTCACCGCTAAAATATGTTAAATTTGTGTAAAATGTTTAACGTACACGAGCAACAAGAAGTCACAACGCACCGATTTTCTGGGGCCTGAACGGCTTTGTAGCTAATGAGACTGTCCTCACATTAAGACCAATGTATTAGGTTGTTTGTTTAGATCCCAAAAACGACCAGACCAGGCGTTTGGACGTATGAAACAGCAACTCTGCAGGTCATGTCTAATTACACTCGTTAAAAGCCAATAAGACGTGAAAACAGGACTTCCCACGAGTTTTGCAGATTCCAGGCTTGCGTCATGTTCAATTTTGGCACAGATCCAGAGAAAGGCGTCTTTTCTGATGACGACATTCACTCATTCTGGTCCATAGAACTATAATAAAACCTGGAAGATGAATCCAAGATGGCCGTCCTGTTTATCCCTATGGAGTGTGCTCATTGGCGCATGACCCCAAAAAAGTTTCTTACTTTCGCATTTACTTCCTGATACGGAGGCTGCCATCTTTGCTTTACTTCCTGATATGAAGGCTGCCATCTTTGCTTTACTTCCTGATACGGAGGCTGCCATCTTTGTTTTACTTCCTGATACGGAGGCTGACATCTTTGCTTTACTTCCTGATATGAAGGCTGCCATCTTTGTTTTACTTCCTGATACGGAGGCTGACATCTTTGTTTTACTTCCTGATGCGATGGCTGACATCTTTGTTTTACTTCCTGATGCGATGGCTGACATCTTTGTTTTACTTCCTGAAACGGAGGCTGCCATCTTTGCTTTAGGGCGCCACGTGACGACAATCCCCCACTTCATATAAAAACGGTAATTTCGGTGATTTTATAAACGGTAGAAAAGAACATTTCCTTCTACTTTATTTAAATACAGATAATATTTTCAGTCCTGTCTGTGATTATAATGTGCAATTTTAGAAAAAGGCTGGTTCCAAGAGGCTGCAGTACCTCGCACGGCCACTAATCAATCTGGGACCACAGACAGAGGGGGCGTACCTTATCCAGTTCATTTAATACATCCATGTTCTGGTCACAAACTGTGAAGTCCACGATCAGAGTGCGTCTGCGCAACAGGAAGTGACATCACGGAGCGCGCTAGAATGAAATCTGATATACATAGATTTTTTAACGATCTCTGAAGACAGTTTAGGTAATACATAAAACTGAATTGTTATAATTGCAACGTTAAATGAAAATAAATAAATAAATAAATAACAGTAAAACTATTTGAATTATTTTTTCAAATAGTTTTACTTTGTATTGTTTCAGTTTCTTCAGTGATATCATGTGTAATCCAATATGATATTCTGTCCCTAGAATAATCTAAATTTGCACCTAAATCTAAAAATCTAAAAAGCTGAAAAAAGACACCTGATTAATGAAATACATGTTTAGATATGCTAATGCCACCTGTTGGTGAGTTTATGTAACTGACACACAGGCTATGCGTGGCTTATGATGCGATCTAAGATAAACAGAAGGTTAGGTCTGTACGACCAACAGGACAAAATGTCTTATTTAAGTTATGAAAGCAGAATGTGTCGAAATCTGCAGTAAACAGTCATTTTGGTCATTTGGGCCAATTTAACAGGAAGCCTGGGGACCAGCAAAACTGCTCTGAGGGTCACACTGGGCCCCTGGACCAGAAATTTTGACCCTCCTTGAATATATAATGTATTAGTTTTGTATTAGTCAAACTCCTTAGCTCCATCCATGCACTCATCCTCCCCCTCTGCCTCATCATCCAGTCGGGTTTGACCAGTCCTCATCTTCATCTTCATCATACAGTCTTCATCTTCAGCCTCCTCCTCCTCCTCCACATGAGGCTCATCTCCTCACACTTACACATATCCCCTGGTTCTCATATTGTTATATATCTTTTTCAGGTTAAATTATGGTTAATAACTAAATACATCTTTCTAGAAATAATTTAATATGAGCCAACGCTACGTCTCTACAATCTGCAAAGAAAAGATGATGCAGCAATACATGAACAACTACTTCAGACCAGAGTCAGGACCAGAACCTCCCGACATAAACTGAGAGAAGTGTGGAACCTGTGGGTGTTATCCACAAGTATTATTCACAGGATTCATATAACAGCCCTGCTGTAAGTAGAAGAAGTTTGTGTCAGTGATGGACCTGAGGACACTGTGCAAACTGCTCCCACTGCACTGGACGATGAAGAGGCAGGAGCTCCTCTTCAGCTGCGCTCAGTGAATGATACAAGACACATCACCACTATTCAGCTCACCCTCGTGTAGATAACCTCATGTGCTGTATACATCCTGATTCTTCTGTGCATTTCCTCAGCCTTGTATCCATGATATGTTCTAATGGTACAGAGCAGTGGATTTAAGGGTAAGATGCTGAGGACATGTTAATGACCTGATCAGCCTTTATTCCCAGAGTTCATCTTGCCCTAGTGTGGGACGTCTGTGATGTCCAGGACACCTTTGTCTCAGAGTCTGTTCCTTCTTCTGGGGCGGGACCTGACCCCTGATCCTGACCAGTCCAAGAGCTCAAGTCAGACCTGGGGGTTTGTGGCCCAGGGGCCGGGTTTGGCCTTGTCCTGCTTTAATTTGACCTTCCTGAGAGTTTGATAATTGTTACTCTTTATTATTATTATTATTATTAGAACCATTTGTATTGTTGGAGATAATTTTTGAATTATTATTATTTTTACATACAATTTACATATGTAATTACATTTTATATGTATTAAACCAACCCAAATCTCAACTTCATTGATTATGGCAAATAATAGATAACGATTTTAAAAAGATTCATCATACATACAAAAATCGATTTCATTCATGCGCTCCGTGATGTCACTTCCTGTCGCGGGTACGCACAAACAAAGTTTAGCACTTGCTCTTTGATTGTGGATTTCGCTGTTTGTGACCAGAATGAGTGGATGTCATCATTAGAAAAGACGTTTTTCTCTGGATCTGTGCTAAAATTGAACAAGCCTGGAATCTCCAAAACTCGTGGTTAGTCCCATTGTCACATCCCTCGGCTTATAATGAGTGTAATTTAGACATGACCTGCAGGGGCGCTGTTTAGTATACGTCCATACGCCTTGTTTGGTCGTTCTTTTGGGATCTAAACAAACAACCAAATAGGTCGCTTTGATGTAGAGGACTTGTCGGAGATGGAAACTAATACAATGGAAAAAATGGCGGCGCCCACGACAACTTCCGGAATAAGGTGAATAAGGTGCTGTATGATGGCAATTTCTGGGACACAGTTGCTCAAAATACATAATATACGTCAATACAAAAGCATTAAATATAAACCAGGAAAGTAGTGAAGAACTTGTTTGTGTTTATGTCAGGGACGGACGTTTTCAATTTTTTCTTTAACCCATCGTCGGAGCCCTTCGCGTTCAAAAATCAGTTAACATTAACACAGCGCTTTTTTGTTGTACTTTTTGTTACTGAACTGAAGTTATTTTATACGTGGGTGCATTAGAGCAAACGCAGAGCAACGACAGCAACAGGTTTAAACAGAGCAGCACGACTGAATGAAAACTCCATTAAACACTATTTTGATGAACTGTTATAGTAATAATGAATGATGCACTCTTTTTTGAGAGTCACGTCGTAAAGTTGCAAACGTTAGTCGCTTACCGTAGCTTGTGCAGATAAAAGATCTATAGTTTTCCATCTGAGGCCAAAAGATGTCTGTTTTCTCACCAACATGAAGTTAAATAAACCATGTCAGATCAATATTAGTTCATAAATACTGCAGTGTCTCCGTCTTTATGAGATAAATCCACTATTTTGAAGTTGTCAGCGCACTTGTTTTCACTCAGATGCGTCACAATCACACGAGGTGCTCTCTTGGGCGCCCTCTGGTGGTCCAACTGTGTATTACAACATCGTAAACAAACGTATCCAACTGAAATGAAGCGTTCCAGTTACCCGGGCAGGAGCTCTTTACTTGGTCAAGCGTTTAGCTCCGGTTAATCAGCTAATCGGTTAATCACGTTTGGATCTCATAACGGCGCTGCTGACTCGCCCGTCTTGTCTGGAGTCTTGCGGTCTCGATGGATAACTGCTCATGAGCATCTCCAGCGGGGTTGTGTCCAGGCCCGGGACGGTTCAGAGGCAGACGGGCTGGTGGAGGGCGAGGGAGGGCGGCGTAAGCGGACACCACTGTCTCCGCTCCGTCATGAGTCCGCGCGCTAACGAGGCCAGACGGCATCAGCTAACGACAGCACCGCGCTCACAACAGGCGTGTGACACATACAGGCGCGGGACATTCAGGAGGACACGTGAGAGCGGGACAGTACAGACCACTTCACTTCACAGACCACACCAGGAACAAGCAAGGGCTCAGGGTGTTCAGGGTGTAAAGGCCGTCTTCCAGATTGTTCTTTAGTTTAGTCTTTATTTGAACGGAAAATATACAGAGATCATTTAACTCAAATGCAGTAAGATTAATATATGTGAAGTGTTGCTAAACAGTAAGCACATTTTTATCCTGTTTTAGCATAGAACTATAATAAAACCTGGAAGATGAACCAAAAATGGCCACCCTGTTTATCCCTATGGTGTGTGCTCATTGGCGCATGACCCCAAAAAAAAGATCTTACTTCCGCATTTACTTCCTGATACGGAGGCGGCCATCTTTGCTTTAGGGCGCCACGTGACGACAATCCCCCATGATGCTTTGAGCGACGTGCTCGACCAGCAGCTGCAAGTTTTTGTGTTAGCGTTGCTTGTGTGATTGTAATTGTGCTCTTCATGTTAGACACACGTGAAGCGTCTGAAATGAAATAAAATACAACTTACAGGTGTCTCTAGTCGAGCCTTTTCCACGAGCTTCTGTTTGTATCGTCGTTCACGTGACTCACACATGTTTACTGTGACGTCACTTCATATAAAAACGGTAATTTCGGTGATTTTAGAAACGGTAGAAAAGAACATTTCCTTCTATTTTATTTAAATACCGATAATAATTCAGTCCGGTCTGCAATTATAATGTGCAATTTTAGAAAAAGGCTGGTTCCAAGAGGCTGCAGTACCTCGCACGGCCACTAATCAATCTGGGACCACAGACAGAGGGGGCGTGCCTTATCCAGTTCATTTAATACATCCATGCGTTTTAGCTATTTTTTTGGTTTGCAATTTTACTTCCTGGTTGTAAATGATGACATCACACTAGGAAATTACCAAGATCCTGTACACTGGGCCAAAACTCATCTAATGTTTTAGTTAAAATGTATGTGATCGTTTTGTTCAATTACTGTTTAAAAGGTCAAAAAAATTGTGAATTTTGTGTAAATCGTGCATAGGCTTTGGACGGAATGAGCTCCCCCAGTGTGACGTCATCAATTTGTCTTTACTTCATGTAGTTTTTGACAGATTTTTCAACTTTTCTCCACAAACGGCTACTTGATTGGTTTAAAAGTATAGTTTATATTTACAACAGATATTGCTACACACCAAGTAAAGTCAAAATGAGAAAATCAAAAGGCACTGTCATATGCACTTTAAGCTCATAAAACGGGACTGTAACTGTTAGATTGCAGAGTTATTGACCTTTTTAGAGATTTGAGTAAACTAGATTTGACTGAAAATTGGCCTAAAAATAAAATGTTGCCAATTCTTTTTTACTTAAAACTTTAATAAATGAACAAGTTTGTTGTTTCCCCAAACATACAGAACACGAATACTATACTATACTTCTATTTCATCATTGTCTTTGTTCACATGCACACCAAATATCTGATCGTATTCTGATTTCTGGAGTTATACGATTATCGGAATGTCATGTAAACAGTTCCATCTGATGTGAGTAATCTGATTTATTTCTCTGCAGGTTTCAAGGTTCCAGGGAAATCATGCAAATGTGGCTGAACTAATGTGACAAAGACAAAAACAAAAGAGAAAACATTGAAGATTGAAAGAGATATTTTAAAATCCATGGCACTTTATCTTCCAAACACAACCGTTACTCTATAAACCCACTGTTTATCTCACACTCATGTTTGTGATGAGCAGATTCTTCCCGAGCTGTAAAATCTCATCTAATTACCGCGTTATCTGATTACGCTTATCTGATTATTCTTGAGTTAAAGCCACAATCATTTGCTTTCAGTCGCAAAAATCTTTTCTTATCGCGCTCGTTTTTCACAGAGTTTAAAGCTGTTAACTGGCAAAACCATTTTAATTCCGAAACATACGTCCAAATAACAGACGCACACCATAAACGTTCAGAGCGGTTTGATATTACGCGGCTGGATAACGCGTTTATTCAACATTTAGGGAACAATAAGAGCACGTCGTTGTTTGCTCGTGTGGATGATCGACTGAGTCCGACCTGTGTGTGTGTGTGTGTGTGTGTGTGTGTGTGTGTGTGTGTGTGTGTGTGTGTGTGTGTGTGTGTGTGTGTGTGTGTTTTCTTTGTGGTCCAAATGCATCTAAATGAAAATCAGGAAAATTCTACCGCTGCACTTTATCCTCCAGCTCTCATTTCCTCAAAACCGATGGCGTTCAACCTGACACGAATCCCACTTCCATCATTTGGAAAGTAACCAGAGGTGCTGAGTAACTAAGTACTTTTACTTGTGCTGAACTTACGTGCAGTTTTTCAGAATCTGTACTGTGTCTCCAATACATATAATACTTTCTACTAAAAACAATTTCTTTAAAGGCTCTCTAGTCTCATAAAATGGTTTTTGCTTTGCCTGGAAGGTTCCATAGTATGATATAAACTCATCTATGTTTCATGAGTTTATATCATCTAGGACACTGTTTCCCAACCAGGGGCACGGGGACCCCAAGGGGTACATACCAGGGGGGACCTGGAATGGTTTCAGGTTTTAAAAGAAGATGAAATGTGCTTTTATCCGAATAAAAAAAGTGCAATTAGTTGTCATTTTAGTTCTCACTTTTTGAGTATCTTAGACCAAAAACATAATTAAAAGACAAAATATAGTAATAATAATTGACAATATGCGACTAGTAAACCCATTTATTTGCCTGAAATTCAAGCTAAGGGGTACTCTGAGTGTGAGACAAAGACTAGGGGTACTCGAGACAAAAAAGGTTGGGAAACAGTGATCTAGGAGGTGAAGGGCTTTTTTATTCCCCAAAAAGTACTTGGTTTGATGCTTATCTTCAGGAGAATGTTGGGTTTATATCGTCTCCAGGAGAATAGAATGTTTCATGCCCTCCACAGAAAACTACATACTTTAAGTCATTTATACAGCGGATACTTTAATACTTTAACTTACATCCTACTTTGACAAGACAGAGTCATATTAGAGCACGTCAAACCTGTTTTCAAGGTGATTTTTTATACTATTCTACCCATTTACTTGAGTACTTTCTTTGCTTTGTACTTTTAGCTAAAGCAGTATGTGACTTTCTGGAGGTGGAGTCATCTGCCTGATCATGATTGTGTGGAAATAGAACGTTTAAGACCATAGTTCTGAACATTCTCAGATATATATGTTCAATGCCATGGAATATTAGCTAAAGGAAAAATATTTCCATGGAAACAAGCAGGAGGCCCCTCCTCCAGGCCAAGTACGGGTCAAGTTTGTGGAGACGCAGCTCGCTCACAGTAAGGATGTTTGTTTGTTTTTGTTTGTTTTTTTCACACATCTTTTGTGCTTTACAACCAAGGGTGGAACTAACAACAAATACAATCATTAAAATTGAGAAGTAAACTTTTTTTTTCTTCTAACAAGACACGCTCAAAAAAGCTATGAGCTCCTTTTCGACATGGATTGAGCACACTTTGGAACATCATCTGATCAGAGACACGCCACACCATCAGACGTCACCTCTGACCAAGGGAGAAGTCCTGCATGAACGTGTCAGGGAAATGCGCTCATAGTTTTATTTTGTTTTGTTTTTTAACATCCATCTTGGACGAAAAACAAAAGGATTTTTGAGTAGGTTTTTCTTAAATGTGTACTTTCACTTGTAACTGTGTATAATTCTCTTAAAAGTAATTGGTTACATTTAAAATCACTTTGAGTTCTGAGTGTAGCACAGGTCCCAGTCCCAGACCTTTGTCTCTTCTTTCTGGACATTGCTGCATCCCCTCCTCTGATTGGCCAGAGCTCAGAGAATATGCAGAATGCCATAACTTAATTCTGCTTGTTTAAAAGTTTATTTTGGTATAACTTGTACTTGAATTTGAGTACATTACTTCTACTTATATTTAGTAAGTACAACTTATATTTAGGACAAATATTGCAATTATTGAATAGTCTTTCCACAACTGAAGAAAACCATAAAAAGGGGGGGAAAGCATGCTTTTGTTTTAGTCTATTTTCTTAGTTAAAAAAGTTCACACTGTGCCTTTAACAGAGTTACGCTTCCTCCAGCTGTATCAGTTTGTTGTGGTAAACTCAGACGTCCCTGTGCATCATTCATTCAGATCCACCAAAGCGGTTTACAAACGTCTGCTTTGATTTAAGACTAAAACGTTTGGACTTTTACGCACCTTTTACGCATAAACTCCACTCGGCGCTGCGCCTTTACGCATCACGTTTAGTTCCCTATAACGTCCACATCAAAGTCCTCATTGTGCCGTTTGTGTTTGTGCGGTTTGGGGACGCCGAGGCCTCGCTCTCCATTCAGGCCGCAGTGCCACAAAGCGCTTTGAGACTTTTTACAGCCGGGGGAAAGGGCAGCCATTCAGATCAAACCCGCGCGTAATTTATAGCGGCTCAGGCTCCAGTTCAGGCAGAGCAGCAGCACCGGGCGGGCGTCACGAGAGGGGACACTGGAGCAGTCCGCATCCAGACCGCTGCTTTTAAACAATGCGGCCTGATGAATATTCACCAAGTGCTAAATTATGGTTTTATGGAGGTCGAAGTGCCGTAAAAGACGCGCAAAAGAGAAGAGAGAGGCGCGGCTGTAAAACGAGCGGCGCAGAGACACAGAGAAGTCACGCATAGTTCAGCTGTCGACGCCGGCCGCCGCGCAACCGGGACAAGGCTTTGGACACAGCGTTTACCGTGTGGTTCCACTCATGACACGGTACACAGATGCGCGCTCCCGGTCCTCTGCTGCTCCCCGTAGAGCACCTGAGTCCCCCCGCGTGGAGGGAAGAGTACAAACCCCAGTGTGGAGACGAGGAGGAGGGAGTGGACGTAAAGCTCTGGTGGTCAGAAGTCCAGTGGAACACAATAAACATGTGAGAAATATAAGATTGGTTATAAGGCATTTTCAAAGATAATAGCACCAAGAACTAACGCCTAATAAGAACATTTAAATATTCAGTTATACAAAAGTCTCATTCTACTCATTTTGGGCACTGTTATCCATAAAGCACACATAATATTTCAAACAAACATTGACATGAACAATAAAACAGTTATTAAGTTATTGTCTTTTTTGGAAATCCAGAGTCCAAAGTATCTCTGAGGACTGGGACCACACTTTGGGGACTTTTTTAGCTCCTGCTCTGGGTCAGGTACTTTCCATTAAGACCAGGAACCTTTTGTTAACACAAGTGTATTCACAACATCAACTTTATTGATAAATGTGTTTCATTAATTCTCAGACTCAGGCCAACTTTTTGATGCAAAAGAGAAATAGCTTGGACACAGTAGCTACAAAAATAGATTGACAGAAGTTGTAAAATTCTTAACAACTATGAAGGATTGTTTTCTTTCTTTATTGCATTGTTTGTTTATGCTTTTTGTGCATCATAGTTTTACCTGCAGGTTTAAAGGAGCAGGATGAAGGAAAAAAAGGCTTTGTAATCCTAACTTTATTGAATAACTAAATTTTTCTGATTAAATAGGGACTGGGGGAAACAGGGACTTAGTTCTTGGTACCAGTATGTGGACTTAAGTGAGGCCTCGGTCCTTACTTCTTAAACATGCATCAAAAGGGGACCATTGGACCTACGATGGAACACGCCTGGACGAATGAGGGATTACGTCAATCAAAAGGGGATTTAACTAAAAAAAGTGGAACTGAACCTGGAACTGAAAAAGGTTCCTACAGTGTGAAAACCAGGAAGGAATTAGAGCTAATCCATATACTTTTTTTCCCCACAAAATGAGATAAAAATATTGATATTGTTTGAGGTGAGAGACACTGCAGATTTAGTGTGATCAAATTCAAACTTGTTCAGTTGCTTACTCATTTTTTGGAAGTTAAGATCTGAATAAACAGGATTTTGAATTAGATCTGAACAAATCCTTTTGTCGGATGCTTCAGAATCTTGTTTAGTTTAACATTGTAAAGTTTGGTGTGTGAAGGAGCTGTCTCTGTGGGAGAAAAATGCATTTAGATAAAACGGCCTTTATAGTCACAGTATCCTAGAGAAATCTATGGATGAAGTGGGTTAAATGAAATAATAAAACATCTTTAGGTGAAGACTGGACCAAAAAAACAAAACAAAAAATGCCAATCATGTCTTGTCTGAAAACAGAAAGCGTTGAAAAAAAATCTTCACAACAAAATGGACAAAGCTTTCACCAAAACGACACAACAAACAAAACGTGGAACCCCGATGTAAACCTGTCTGAACCTTCCTTGCAGGCCCCCGTACTTTGGCAGGGGGCGCCGCTGTGGCTCTGAGCAGCGTTGTCTTTAGAGAAACAGTGGCTGAAGTTTAAGATGTGCCTGATTTGTGGCCCGGGTCGGTTTAATGTCCGCTCTTTATGAGACGCTCTGAGTTATTGGAGAGGTATTACTGTTTAGATTTACTACAGATATGTGCCCTCCCTCCCTCTGCTCCCAGGGAACCCCCCCCCCCCCCCCTTCTCTCTACCCCCCTCGTCTGGTCGCCTGGGTGACCACCTGCCCATGTGATCTGCAGGCGTCCAATTACCAGAAGGCTCCAGACAGCAGAGAAGGGCAGAGCAGCGCTAAACTGGCACGCTGAATCATTAGAGACTGCGGTTAATACAGTACTTGTTCAATAAATGTTTCATAAATAAACTATGAGATTTTACCTTCCCATTATCCAATCACCTGAGCAACGTGTGCAAGGGGGTTATGCACCCAACAACAGACTGTGTAGAGCTGAGAGTAATTCAAGTACACATTTTGGTACTTTGTTTTCGTTTTGAAGTACTGAAATACTTATAGAACCTGATTTTGACTGTTTTAAAACGTGAAAAACAGAACTAGTTCATTGTGAAGTCTTAACATCTTTCACTTTCCCAATGCAGTCCCAGAATCCTAAATATTCACCGCAATGAGTTTATAAGCACTTTTCAGCAGTCTTTGAGCCCAGAGCGAGTAAAGCATTAGCATGCTAATGGTGTACTTCCTGCTTCTCGCAGAAATAAATGTTCTAATTGATAGACAGGTGTCATTTTCACCTGAATAGATGCTTTTACAATATATCTGTGTGGAGCAAAACGCATTTAACACGCAAAATAATCAAGCACATGAACTAGTTTGGTTTTTCTTGTTTCAAAATAGTGAAAATCAGACACAGCACCTTTAAATGACTTGGCGTAATACACTTCTGAGGTATCAAATTAAAGGTGCACTATATGAAACAATCACCACCACCTGCTCCTCTCTCTCACTCTGAGATATTAGCCTATTGTTTTGGCAAAAATAGTGGTACAAGTTTGAAAGGTAGCCATCTGGAAAATGTGAGATTTCAACTTCCTCCCAGAAGCCATTTCTAATTTCAGAAAAAGGCTCAGATTGGAGGGAATGGAAAATTAAAGTCAAAACATCTTGATAACAATAACTTTGTCTAGAATGTTGTACAATATTGCATTGAACTTATATATTTTGTGGGACAAGCAGCTGACAAGTCAGATCTGTGGAGAAGTAACCACACTCACTGTAAGAAAGCATTTTTTATTCTTATTTTTATCTTAGCAGTTTAACCATATGGAAATGAAGACATTTAATATGCATCATTTTAAAGGAGCTACCTCATTTTTTATTTTCTCATTTCTAAAAAAGGGAAAAACATGCAACATTTCAAAGACCAGGGCATAGTTTGCTGTTATGGTAAAGCTAACAAACATTAGCATGTTAACAGAACACTTTTTTGTGAAGACAGCATACAGTGATCTAATTTTTCATTTTCACCCTAAGAGTTAGTATTTAGGGCGAGACAGATTTAACTTTATTATGTAAAAAAATAGTCACAGCTGTAATGTCTTACTATGGAACATTTCAGGCAAAGCAATAACATCTCCATGGTGACAAGCAGGTGGCGGACCCTCCACTAGAAAAGTTACATACACCTTAAGAATTGTGTTGGTTTTGAAATGGTCGGGACTGGGTTTGGAATGGCCTAAACTGGGTCAGGTCTGCTCCAGACTGGGTTTGGACTGGCAAGGACTTGGTTCAGCTCGACCAAGACTGTTTGGACAGATTCTAATTGGGTTTGGATTTGGACTGGTTCAGATGAGATTTGGACTGGTACACAGGTTCTGAGTGGATCTGGACTGGTTTAGCCATTTTTTACTCCTATTAACTAAAAATGAAAAAAAAAAAAAACACTTACTGTGACACGCCTTAAAACATTTCATTTTGAAATATTTGTAGATTTGAAAAATGAAGTCTCTTAAATCTCCTTAAAAAAATAGATAATTCTCCTGCACCCTTCTGGAGGTTAATGGTAGTACACATTTTGACCATGTGAGTGATTGTAGTGCAAAAATATCTTGTGGGCATTAACTGCATAGCTTTTAATTCAAGTTTGTATAACGTGGAGATGCTAGGACTCTCAGAAAAGTATGCATTAAAAAAAAGGGTTAAAGTATGTCTTGCCGGCAGCATTTTTTGTCCCGGATGTCATTCCATTCAACCGTCTCACAAGCTCCGCGATACGATCAATGAGATGTCTCCAAAACATGTGGATCACCACCTGACCTCGAGGCCCCCCCCCCTCCCCTCTCCCCCCCCTCACCCCTGCTGCCGTAGTGATGTCCTGGCAGAACCCGGGCCTTCTCATTACAGCTCATATTGATTGGGCTCTGACCGCGTGAGGGAAGCTGCCACCCAAACAGAAAAAGCACAATTGGATTTTTTTTTTTTTCCTTCCCAGAATGCTGTGTTTCGGTCTTGCTGGTGTTTGCGCTGCTGACTTGACAGAGCTTCTCGGCGTTCACAACATCCGTACGTCCTGTAGATGCAGAAACGTGTCACGCACAAAATGAATCCGCCGTAATCATAAAAGACGACGGCCACAAATGGGTTAGACAACACTTTAGTTCCTCTAAAATCCAAACATTATGAATTATGTCCACATATTTCATGCCAGGCGTCTTGGGTTATGAAATATTAGGTGTTTAGCTCTAAGTAAACAAATTGAAATGGCCGACCGCGTGATGGAAGAGGAAATACTTGGCCCTCGCTGGTGCCAATCCCAACAAGACGAATGCCCAGTTTGTAATGATTTAACAGTGACATATTTTCCACTAAATGAAAAGTGAATGTATCAAACTAATTCATTTAAGACTGAAACCGTGTTAGAAGCTTGTTCCCCCAGCAAACACACATTCACACAGTTGTTTTTTCACTTTTAGATTATGGTCAACAGAATATTTTTGAAGTTTGAACTGTGCTGTAATGTTGGGGTTGTGCTTGATCCACTATGATGTCATTGAGTGATACTAATCCAGTCATTTCAGTGCTCAAAAGGCTTTCATTTACACTGTTTGCAGCTATCTTTGTACTTTATTACAGTTAAAGGTGGACAATATTGACAAAATATGAATATTGTAGTATTTTTTTTTTTTTTTGCTGACACCGTGCATATTTACAATTATGGTGATATATAATATACAAATCTGTACATATAACAAAACTAGACAATGAGACAAGTGACAATATAACATACTATGCACAAACGAGACATACACATATACATGGAGAGACAGGTTACACAGACATAGCAACAAGTAGTAGTATTTTTCTTCAAATGTGCAAACAATGTTTTCATAAAATGTCAGGATTGTGCTAAAAAGTGCCTAAACATGTCTGGTTGATGTTGAAGCACAAAATGAATGGACCATAACATTGTAAGTGTAGAAATACACTGCAAAATTACACCTTCTTAAAACTAGAAAAATACACTTGTTTTAGGTCCAAATGAACTAGAAACAAGTGAAATTATCTGCCAGTGCAGTAAGTGAATTTTACTTATCAAGAATTCTTGAAATAAGATTTTTTTCCTAGGCTTTCATAAATCTTAAAATAAGTTAAAAATGCTTATTATAAGTAAAAATGTAAGACAAATTATCTCAAATTAAGCATGGAATACTAATTATAAGCAGCAAATACAGCTAGCAAAATCTTAAAATGAGAATATAAAGCTTATAATTGCAATTTTGTTAATTCTTGATTTTAGCAAATAAATCTTAAAATTAAGAATCTAAGAAAAAATAAAAAAAACCTCAAAACTAGTGTCAGTATGTTTATTTTCTTAAAATACACATGACAGGATCTGGTATAATCAACACCATAGCAGAATGTAATGAACAATGACACAGGTCTGCTATAGCAAAAACACTTGGCACTAACATGCTCACAAATGGCAGCTTTTAAAACAGAAATTGCAGCTTTGTTTTAAAACAAAAATTAAGTAATTCCAACTCAGCAGACATTTGTAACCCCCCCTTCCCCATCTCCAAATTACTACAGTCCAATGAACTCATGCCACTCTGCCAGGGCTTTTCTGTATGAGGAGGTGGCATCTCTCTCATGAATGGCATCCTTAAGCACTTCTGTCTGAATGACAGACAGTAGGGTGGCCACACATTTAGGGTAGGTCAGATGGAAAGTATAATAGTAACACATAAGATAAATTACCCCCTCACCAAACTTTTCTTTATCTAATGTTGCAACCGGAATATTGCCCACAGCAATGATGCACTTGCTGCCATCAAAAAGTAGCACCGGACAGGAGAGACTTCTCTTCTGGAGAAAAACATTGGGATCTTCTGTAGGCTACGAAACAGAAAAAAGATACAGAATACATTTTATCTGGTTATTGTAATTGTCAAATGCTAGGGTATTCTTAAAGCATCTCAATAAATAATATTTTACCTTTAGGATATGCAGTAAAGCCTCACTGGCACACCCAGTTTTCTTTGGAGGAAGGGCTGGAGAGGGAAAGAGTAGTGGAAGCGCCTTCACCAGCGCAATGTGTGATTCAACTGGAATAAAGAAAATAAAACATTTTCACACTGTAAATTTGAGGTGAAAGCAAATCCACTAATAAATCTTACTTTGATCCATCGTCATAGGTGGCTTCATTGCCTTTTCGACACACCATAAAAGTGGACCCTGGAGCAGAACTCCCCCCATCTCTGTCTCACTTGATTCAGGAATTTATCATTGGATGGGTCCAAAATCCTGCGTAGCTCACACAGAACCTAAAATAACATGATAAAACCAAACACAATGAATTTGGTGTAGGGTAAAATTCCGATTTTGACTATATTATAACGTACATACATGATGAAGTTCCTTGAAACATGGATATGCTTCCAAGATTTGGGCAGCTCTGTTCTCCTCTCTGGTGACATTTGAGTCGATGTATGCTCTTCTCGCTTGGAACTCAAGATCTAATACCTGGGACACAGCATCTTGATTTGGCTTTGGCTTTTTATACAGTTCTTCGAGTGTTTTGTAGTGCCTGACTTGTATCAGCAGACTATCCTGTTCCACTAAAATGGGAAAAGCAAATAACATTTCATTTCAACTATTATTTACTATTGAAAGATGATAGGACTTGTTAAAAATGTAATGAAAGTATAAAATATCTTGCACTACAAGCATTGAGGGCAGTGGTTTGTGTCAGAGCCACCTGGTGAACTTCAAGCAAACCCTTTTGAGATATCCCAATATTGTCAAATAATGCTTAAGAAGAAAAATGACAACTGCACTCAATGTACAAAATGTACTGTGAATGACTTACACAAGAAAAAGATTTTCCAGTGAAGTATGTTACATACTTTAGGGTACTTACATGAATTTGATGAGGCATCATCAGAATTGCTGCCTGGTGAAAGCAGGATGGTTGATGCCCCACTGCTTGATGCCCCACTGGACTCTGCATCATAAACCACCTTGTCATCACTGGATTCTTTGTCACTTGAGAAGTCAATCCGTCTTTTCTTTGGGCGGCCTCTCTCAGGTGTTGGACCCTGCTTTTTAACCGGTGATTTTATATTTTGTAATCTTTTTAGCAGGTAGGTATTAATGCTCCCCTGGAAACATTTGTTAATTATTTTCATGTTTACACAAAAACAAAAAGATAAAATGAAGAAAACATACATGTTTTATGCAGTCATCCTTATCCTGTAGCATTGGGTAGTATTCCACTATTCTTTTAGCCATTGCAGTGACATCGGTTTTGGAGGGATACCGGACGATTTGACCCTGGCTTGCTCTGAGTAGAGACACCATGCTTGTTATGGTGTTCCTCACCAGCCTGCATCTTAACTCTTTTGACATGACACACTCTTCCCCTCCAGTGCGGGCCATGTCAAAGTAGCACCTTCGGCACTGCTCCAATTCAGTATCGGTGTAGACCACATATTCCGGCGGACGTGGGAGCTGTAGGGTCTTCAATGGGGTTGTATTAGGAGAAGCAGAGGCCTGAGGGCTAATTGAAGCCTGCTTTGGAGTAACTGTAAGGTCTTCCTGTGTTACACAAAGAAAATAATGAAGAACTGCGAGTACATCTGTAGAGCCAAATGTTTTAACATAATAACAAATACCTCTGGATTGATTATTGACCACAATTGTTTCCTTCTAATGAAATGTTCTGGCCCAGGAAGGAGGTTTCTGAGATCATCACGACTCAGTGTTGAGAGCAAATTCTCATTAATGTTCGCAGCTAATAAAAACGACAAAGAAGCATACATTGTTCATACAATGTAGAGCATGTTGACACC
Source organism: Rhinogobius similis (assembly GCA_019453435.1). Classification (NCBI taxonomy): domain Eukaryota; kingdom Metazoa; phylum Chordata; class Actinopteri; order Gobiiformes; family Gobiidae; genus Rhinogobius; species Rhinogobius similis. The sequence continues at coordinate 36,312,282 of CM033631.1, forward strand.
AAGACTATATACTTACCTTTTAAGATAGATACTGTGATATCATCCAGGGTCTCCATGGCTTTATCACCTGTCAACCAAAAAGAATGACTTAAAAATTAGTAATAATTACTATAGGATTTCTGATACAGATAAATAATGGATGGTATTAACTAATTTATAAGGTAAAACATAATTACCACTTAAATTACAATGAATGTGTATTAAGTAAATCAAGAACTTATAATAAACCTACAGGTTGTCCACTAAACCACTGCATACGATTCAATTTCTATTTCTGATTGACATAAGAAGCATAATGTCTGAAAATGAACAATATGCTATTTATTCTATTCATGGGTTTCAGACTCTTCTCTGGTCAAAAGATGTTTAGTTTTACATTTTTCAAAGTTTTCATCATTCTAAAACCCATGGATGAAATGTACACCAAAGATACAGTATATTCCTATTATTGCTCAAACAGTCCAATGGCGCGAAAGTGGATTAAAATGAATAGCATTCCAAGAAACCTCCCAATAAACTTACCATGTCAAATGACACTGAGTTAATTATTTGTACTTTACCTTTTTTTAAACACATTGAAAACTTCCCTACTGAATCACACCAAATGTATACAAATGTGCTGAGTAGAGGCCCACATGGCGCCAAACAGCAGCTAAGCACATTAGCTGCTAACGCTAAGCTAACTAGCGTCTGTTCTCCTTCTATATTAGCCACAATTTATGTCTGGTAATTCACTTAATTCCTTGACCATAATAGCACTGACGTTTTACTGTTCTTACAAAGTATTAGTTATTTGACTAATATTACAGAGAAATACAAAATCCAAAAAGCTTACCTTGCCAAAGTTTCTTCGTTCTTGAATTGACCGTGTTTTTCCAGACTGACTGATGATACAAAGATGGCGCTGGGTCATAACACTTGAACACAGTATGGGGGTGCACAGCTGCAATTCATATCATTTTATCATTTCTGAGGTCCAACAATATACATCTAATTACTATAATATTTGGATGTGACATATAAAACTATATATATGTATGTGTATATGTATGTATAATTCTGCATTACTAAGTAAACAATGAGTGTTTATTGGCACCCTTAAAGTCAAAGCCATGGTTGCTCCCGTTTGGTCCGGCTGGAATGTTCCATTGACAAAATGTACATTTTAGAACTAAATAAATCAGTTTTTTGTTTTTTACCAACATATTTACTTTTGTTCACAGGTACCTCTCATTTTAAATGTTCCTTCTGGTCAATGTTGTACATTATTTCACCTGTTTTATTTTATTGATCCCATGATGTGGAGGTTGGTATTGTCCACACCAAGCGCGCAGAATATTCGCTCTTCAGACCGACAAGGTTGAGAAGACACACGGAGTTATTATAGACTTAAGTAGTTTTCTGCGCTTTGTGGGATATCATGGCCTGTTGGAGGTGTGTGATTTGCTTCGTCTTTGTTGCTTTGACACTTAGGTCCCTTCTAAGTCATATTAATACTGCACATGGTCGCAGTCCAGACTTCCGCGTGATTTGTGGAGTGGATGGATGCGCTGAGGAATATCGCGTTTTCAACTCTTTTTATTACCATCTCAGGCGCACACATTCGCATTATTTAGCTACTGGTAACCCTCCAAGAGGATGGCTGACCACCACAGACAACGCAGCTGCCATAGGACGAGAAAACTTTGGTGCAGTTGTTTTTTCTAACTGTACCACCACGGAAACAAGGGACAGCGGAGCAAGGGCTAGCTGTACCACCGTAGTTGAGACGCCATCTACACCATTTGCTTCATCTGCAACGTTGGAACAGGAGCCACCGGAAAATGTTTTGGAGCAGGAGCCAATAGAGGAGGAAGATCAATGTCGGAATCAGGTAACGTTAATGTTCTTATTTGGTTTTTTTACGATGTACCGTAGAATGCGGACTATTGAGCGCTCCCGAGTATAAGCCGCTCCGGCTATATTTTCAAAGAAAAACAACTTTGTACATATATAAGCCGCGCCTGACTATGAGCCCGGGGTAAGCCGCGGGTGTCCAGCCGGGCCGGTTCGGGACGAGCACTCGCACGTGACAGAGGCACACACAGGTGTTTTGTAACATGCACTCCACAGTGAAAGAGTACGGTGTGCAGCCAGTGCTGTGTTGTTTTCCTCCTCATCCTCGAATAAGTGGTCAAAATATGTAACGTGGGGAAAAACCCTTAATAAAAGTGCGCGGCTGCTGCACGGAGGAGGAGAGAGAAAGAGAGAGCGCAACAGAGGAGAGAGAGAGCGCAACAGAGGAGAGAGAGAGAGCGCAACGGAGGAGAGAGAGCAGGAGGAAAGAGAGAGAAGAAAGGGGCGAGGGAGAGCTCATGTGGGCCGGCGTCAGCGGAGGAACAGGCCCGTCTGGTACAGGAGACGTCCCGTTGGTGCAGGTAGAACACTAAACACGTAGTTAATAAACCTCTGCTCGGAACTTAGTTTATGTAACTCCGGTTCTACACGTGCGCGGGCTCGGTTCCGGTTCGGACACACGTGCGCGGCCGGTCGAATCACGCAGCATATGACTCTGAGTCGGGTCGGAGAGTACCCGCGCCGGGTTCGGGTCAAATCATGCCCGGGTCGGTTCAGACAGTACGCGCGGGCTCGGCCAGGTCGGACTTGAATTTTGTCTATAATTTTCTTATAATTGTGTATTTAAAAAAAAAAAAAAAAAAATATATATATATATATATATATATATATATATATATATATATATATATATATATATATATATATATATATATATATATATATATATATATATATATATATATATATATATATATATGTATATATATATATATGTGTGTATGTGTATATATATATATATATATATATATATGTATATATATATGTATATATATATATATATATATATATATATATATATATATATATATATATATATATATATATGTATGTGTGTGTGTGTGTGTGTATAACAATATATAAAACCTTTTTTTTTCCTTTTTCCATTTTGTAGGGTGGAAGAGCAACTAAGGATCTTGCCAGATGTGCAGCTGCATTTGCTATTGGTGTGCGGGAGCAATGCCACCTTTCCCAGGTAAAATTTTTTACCAGGTATCTTTGAGGGCATGTCATTGAGATGTAAAAACATGGTCTGCTTTATATTTTGAGACTAGTACAGCTGGTTAAAAAAAAAGATCAGGTTTCATTCTACTGGGCAGACTAGTCGCAGGAATAAAGGAACAAGTTCAGAGCAAAAGTAGAACAATGTGCAATTGTCAGAATAAATTACCTAGCTAAATATTTTTGCACTTTCATATTTCCTAACAACACAGGTTTAAATACAAATAACTGTAGACCAAAATTCTGGTCTTACATTTCAGATTTGATTTTGATGTTGGTGAAAAGATGAAGAACATGCTGTATTAGTTTATTAGTACACAATGAGAGCAGATTATTAAAATTGATTAATTCATTTGCTTAAGGATGGTTTCTTGCCGTGTCTGTCTAGTTATGTTTTGTTTATTGTAGACATGTTTTTATTTTATTTTTTATATATTTCTTTTCCATGATTGTATGTTTTTCAGAGAAGCGTTAACAACATTGTCTCTGGCGTCCAACAGTATCAAGAAGCACTCCTGAATTCATTAAGAGAGAAAATGAAGACTGTCTTCGGAAGTCATTCCAACATTGAGCATTTAGAAGAAGAGGTTCTTTCAACACTGGATAACTTTCAGGATCCTTTCGCCGTATTTTCCACCACAAATATGCAGGACAGAGCAATGCAGGAGCTTTGCAACCCTGTCATACCTGAGGAGATCATCATTTCCAAGTATGCCTCTAGAGTTAAAAAGGGAGAATCAAGAGTTCTTGCAATAAAAAACAAGTGTTTCTACTATGTCCCACTTATTGAAAGTCTTAAACAACTGATGTCCAACACAAGAATATTTGACATGCTAAACACCGGACCACAAAGTTGCCCCAAAGACAGTTTTCTGTATGACATTAACGATGGAAGCATTTTCAAAACCCACCCATTGTTTTCCAAAAAGAACTCTGCTTTACAAGTGATATTGTACTCCGATGAAATAGAAATTTGTAATCCGCTGGGCTCACATGCGGCAGTAAATAAATTACTAATGTTTTATTACACTTTAGGCAACATAGACCCAAAGTTTAGGTCAAAACTTGCATCAATCAGACTCCTTGCAATAGCAAAGGCAAAGGACATTGATGAGTGTGGGGTAGATGTAATATTAAATACAATAGACCAGGACTTGAAGTTGCTGTACAATGGAATTAAAATTAATACTGTGAATGGACAATTTGACCTAACTGGTGCAGTTGTCGCTGTGTGTGGTGACACACTTGCCCAGCATGAGCTTGCAGGTTTTAAGGAAGGTGTTGGTTTTGCATACAGCAAATGTCGTCAGTGTGAGTGCACTTTTGATGAAATGCAAACAAACTTTAATGAAAGGAGCTTCACTAAAAGGACATTGGACCGACATATTAGGCAATGCATCGAAATCAAAAGGGCTAGCACTGAATTCTTAAAATCTTCCCTTAAAACTACTTTTGGCATAAACCGACAAAGCAAGTTGGTTGATTTTCCAGGTTTTAATCTAATAGAGCAAATGCCACAGGATATTATGCACGTTATTCTTGAAGGTGTCGTGCCAATGGAATTTAAGTGTGTGTTGAAATACCTTATTCTGTCCGGAAAGTTGGAGTTGGACATGTTTAATGCAGCTATGCAGACTTTTCCTTATTCTTCAGTAGATGTGCGACAAGCCCTCTCCAATAAGTGTTGCGACATTAGCCTCAAATGACAATAAACTCAAACAATCATCTGGACAAATGCTCATATTAATAAAGATTATGCCTTTCTTATTGGACAGTGTAGAGAAAAATCCCCATGTCACTTTCATTTTGGATTTAATTGATATTGTTAAAATACTTTTTGCCCCTGTTGTGTCTGTACAAACTGTGTTGAAACTGAAACAAATGATAGAAGATCATCTCAAACAATTTAGAAAACTCTTTCCAGAAAATAATGTAATCCCAAAGCAACATTACATGTTGCATCTACCCTCTCAGATGATTACCCTGGGGCCTGTTATAAGGCATATGTGCATGAGATTTGAGTCTAAACACTGTTTCTTTAAACAATGGTCTTCCAAACTGAACTTTAAGAATGTCTGTAAGTCCCTTGTAAATCACAATCAACTATTGGAATGTTGTCAAAATGAAGCAGGAACTGAGCATCCGATTTTTTTACAAGAGAAAGGATTGGGCCCTGTTTCAGAAGTTGCTAATATTGAACATGTAAGAATGAAAGTTAGAGATTTATTGGGAATGGACAATGTACAACATGCAGTAAGGGTGAAGTGGCTTGTTCTGTATGGTAACAAATACATCTGTGACAGATCTTTGATTATCATCTCTGCTAATGGCACAATTCCCATCTTCGGGCTTGTAAAAAATATTTTTATTGTTAACAGTGTCTTATATTGCTTTGAATACCAGGTTTATGAAACATTGGGTTTTAACAGAGATTTTCTTGCATTTGAAATTTCTGTACCCAACCTTGCCCAAGCAACAGAACTGACAGATGTTGAAAAACTTCTTGACTATACATCATATTATTCAGTCAGTTTCAAAAGCTGCGTGTATGTCATGACAAAATATAACCTTGAAGATGTCATTGCAGTAAAAAACTAAAGATAGTTTTGATCTTGTTAGGTTTCTGTTTATTACCTGACTTGAAGTGGTTTTGGAATTCTGATGTGTCCAATCATTCCAATAAATGCAGGTTAAGATTTTATGGCTGTGACATTCTTATTTTTAGTAAAAATGTTATTGTACCAAAAAAAATCTTGTTTTAAGAACTGTATCCATCTTACACACAGTCTGAAAACTTGGTCTGCTCATTTTGCATGTATTCTCACTAGTTTATAGATTAAAAAACTAAATAAAAAAAAAGTAATATTTTCTTGAAATGAGCTCAATATTCTTACACATTTAGCATTTATTTAGTAGAAATGTCTTAAAACAAGATAAGTAAGATTTTTTGTCTAAATTTAAGTTAATAAATCTTGGCTAGTTTTAGGAAATTTGCAGTGTATCAACTTTATACTCTTGTTTTGGAGTTTCATAGCTTGTTTTTAATAGTTAGTAAATATTTAATAGTTAGTTAATAGCTAAACAATAACCAGATATAACACACAATATTCAAATTTTGCAAATGTTTGTATTTTTGCAAAATTTGTCATTTTTCTATTTGTCTTCTATGTGCCAGCTGTCTCCTTTCTCCTAGTTTGGTCAGAAACCCGAAAACTCTCCAGAATGTTTTTATCATGTTACCATAGTTAGGGGATTTTTTTTTTTTTTTTTTTTTTTTCAAACCAATGAGATGAAATATAATAAATTGTGTCTAGTGTCTTGTGTTTAGTTGAGGTTTAATGATTAGACAAATGTGAAATGTGAAATTGCAAAAGTGCAGAAACACACATCTTATACCCTTTTTACTTTTAAGTTTACAACATAACTTTTTTTTTTTTCATATTTTCCCTGGTCTTTATGTAGCTTTTTTTTTTTTTACTAAAAGCAGAATATTCAACATTAAAACTTTGCATATCATCAAAACAACATTATGTCAATTTACACATTATGCTGACTCACTCTTATCATTTCAGGTGCTTAATTTGATTGAGTGTTATGGATTTTTGACAGTTCCAACATGATTCACTGCCAACTGTTGCCAGCAGAGGGCATAAGACTCCAAATCCGAGCGTGGAAATAGAAAATGAAAGAAAACACGGTTCCCAAATCTCTATTATCTACCATACAACACATGAAACAACAGCGCCAAAGTGTCCAAAAATACCCAAAAAACCTGAACAAAACTCGCACATACCCACAGTGAACGTCCTCACCTTGCCCGCAGGAGTCGCTTGGATCAGGAGCCGTGACGTTGACCTCTGGCTAACATGCCTTGCTAGCTCATGGGGATAAGATCTTGTGTATGCGTGTGTAATGTTTAACAGACCAGGGGGAGCGTGCATGCCTGAGCCCGCCGCGGGGGGTTGTCTGGGGAGGTGGAGGCAGCAGCGCCGGAGCAGGAAGCCGTGAGCCGACTTTTACCCGGCCGAGCACACACTGTACCTCTCTGCGCAGCGTGGGCCATTAACAGGTGCTTGTTAGCCCAAAACCGCGGCCGGAGTCAAGTGCATTACCGCTGGCCTCGAGGTTTGATTTGCAAGTCAAACAGCTGAAGGGAATATGATATGTTAATAAACGTTTGGAAGCCTTGGTAGCGCGCTTGTATTGTTAGCTTAGGTTCTGTAAACTGTTATGTATTAGCCCTCATGGCATTCTCTTAGGTGGAGGAAAAAAATGAAATAATATTGTGGCTTAATGTGGCATAGAAGTCCTTACATGTAGTTTTATTTTTGGAGGTTCACAAGGATCAGTTTTCAGTCCCCTCATGTTCATTTAACGTTATCACTTAGTTGACCGTTTTAAAATTATAATGACAAAACAACTTCTATTTTTGGTCAGAACAATCATGTTTTGGGGTTCCACAAGGATAATTTTTCAGTCCTCTCAAGTTCATTTTACATCAACATTTATTTGACTGTTTTAAAATTGTGACAAAAAAAAAAAAGCTAATTCATAATCAGCCAAAAATAATCATGTTTTGAGGTTTTCTCAAGGATCATTTTTTAGTCCACTCATGCTCATTTTTTAACCACTTTAATATTACAACAGCATCAAAACAACCCATCATCCATTCTTGGTCATAAGAATTATGTTTTTGATTGGTTCCACAAGGATCAGTTTTGAGTCCCTTCATGTTCAATTATCATTATCATTATCATTTAATTGACAATTTTAAAATGATAATATTAACATGTCAATCCACCATCCATTTTCAGTCAGAAATATCCTGTTTTTCCTCTCAACCTTTTCTACATTAACACAGCTTCAATTTCTTTCTCAACAAATGATCTGTCTGTAATCAGAATAAATAACATATATACTTACACAACTTCATACTCACTTTTGTCAGCACATAGTGACACAAAGAGATTCAAACATAATTGTACAAATGTGAAACAGTCATATTTAATTGAACCATCTTTTGAAAAAAAAAAACTCTGGACCATGAATGAGAATGGATTGATTTTTCTTGAAAACAATACATAATGGAAGTCTTGAAAGTTAAATGGCCCAAACATGGAGCCTTGAGGAGCCCCTGAGTTAGCAACAAACTGTATTTTACCCTGTGGCTGTCCTCTGAGTTAATCAATGATCCAGTTAATGAGTAAAGCATTTCGCCCACATGCTTTTAACTCTCCTCCAGTCGCAAACACACTGACCACCAAACTAACCGGACACCAAAAGAAGTGCAAGCTTTTATGTATTCTATCAACAGATAAAACATATTTCTTGTTGAATTTTAAATCACATTCCAGTTGAAGAAGTCAATATTAAGTCTGTTATTTGTGCTTCTCCAAAAATGTGTTGTTTTTTTTTATTTATTTTTTTCCAGGAACAATTTAGACTGTACTTAAGTGAAATATCAAAACAGACAGAAACATTTATGTTCAAGAAAGTATCGCAGTACCTTACACCAAAGCCCTAATGTCGCCAACGAGGCAAGGACCAAATTATGAGTCAGGTTTGTTGAAATATTTGTGAACTTTTTTTAAAACAAAAGCATGCACAACCGATGTAAATGTATAACTGATCTTAACAGTCACTCTACAAGATATATTAAAATGCATTCTTATGTCAGATGAAGAGTGGGAACACATTAAAAATACACCTTTTAAGAAGAAAATCTCATGTTTGGAAAGAATTTTGTTCCACTGGAAAAAGTAGCGAGGTATTTCATAACACAATCAGGGAAATACTTCAGGCAGCAGGAAAAATGTATTCATGAAGAAATGGATAACTAACCAACCCTAACAACAGTAAGATATTTTCTTCACTAGTTCTCAAGTTTGTAACCAGCTTTACACAATTACAAATTCTGATTTCAATGTCTGCGGCTTCTGACTGATGACAAGGCAGTTTCTGTTTAAACATATTTTTGGGACTTCTGGATTTTGCAACTCAAACTGTCATAATTATCAGGCTGTAGTTCTTACAAATATATTATGACCTGAGCAATCATGATCATCTTGACATCCCCATTCGCAAATCATTTAAAAATGACAAAAATCAACACACACAGGTATAAATGGGACGGATGCAAATACGTTCTGTTTTCCTTGTGTTGGTTGTTTCCTCTCTATAGCTTGTATTTTTGTTTGTAGCTGTATCTTTCATAAAATATTAAATAAATAAAAATGCTACATGTAAAACAAAAAAGTGTGGACTTGGACTTCAAATACCAGATGAAACGTTTGCTTTGCTCCTGCTCCAGCACCAAAAATGGACATCTAACCACTTGACTATTACCAAAATACCTCCAGAAGTACATTACAGACGTTAATTATTGCTTCTTAAATAATTCGAACGTTAACTGGGACTACACTCAGACTAAACATCTTACTCTGGTCTTGACATACAGACTCAAAACCCCTCTCCCAAACTAATCCTGTAAGAACCTTTATTGTACACATATGTCAGACTCTAATCCATACGTTCTAACCTTTACTTTGAGTGCGGGCGTCGACGTTCAAAGTAAAAATCGCTTAAATATTTAGCCGCACTAATGGGACGCTAACTGCGCAGCTATGACAGATCCCGTGGAAGCCGTCCAAGCCCCGGCCCGGCCCAATGGAGATGGATGAGTGTAACAATGTAAGTGTGGGTGAAGTAGACCGCCATAAATAAGAGATGTTTGGATTGTGGGGAGAGGGAGGAGAGTGGAGAACGAGTGGAGAGGGGGTTTTTGTTTTAAGAGGAGATTTCCGAGTAGCGGCTTAAAAGTGTGGCCCGGTGAACTGTGCGGTTTTATCAGTCTGGGCGCTGACAGGGGGAGGAGGGGGGAGGGGGGAGGATGTGGAGAAGGTGTGAGGAGGAAAATGAGCTGCCGTGTCAGGGTGGTCAGGAAGAGGAGGATGTTATGGGAGATACGCCAAAGGCACTCCCGATATGACAGACTAGCCGAAAGTTACAGCTAAAGTGCTTTACTCAGAAGTAAAGCAAAACAAAATAATACTAACAATCCTCTCAGGCTGGATTCATTCCCTTCTGAATTGTAAATAGCTTCAAAACATGTTATTATTTCCATTTTTATCCCCAAGAATGTGTCAAATTTCACCTCCAAAACATACATTCAAGGGAGTAGTTGGATCGTTTTATCGGTATTAGACATATATAAGGACATAGGTAGTTAAAATGATACAAAAGAAATTCAAAAGAAAAAAATTCAAGAAATTGCGTAAAAATATTTATACACATATGCAATGGACTGAAATTAAAGCTCCACCTAGTCACGTTTAGACTAAAATAAAAGCAGCTTTTTTTCTCTGTTTTATGTTTTAGCTTGTTTGTTTTTTTAACTACAAAAAAAAAAAAAAATCAAATTAAATCAAATCATGCGTTGTTGCTGTGAGCTGGCTGTATCTGCACAAACCTGCCTTTGCTTGTTTAGACATGTTTTCTTTTCTTTTGGCTGTAATGTTCCACAATATGACATAAAACGTATATATCTCCTATATATCTATCGTCTATATCTGCTTTTTTTTTTTTTTACTTCCCCAGGGCACATCAAAAGCATAACTTTGTGGCAAAAATCAGACCACTGCGTGCTGTCTGCAGCTAGTAATAGAGTATAAATAAGAGCTGAAAGCAGCGCTCTGATTGGCTGTGATTGGGGCGGTCACACGAGTTTCATTTTGCCATGAAGAAGAATAAAAAAACAGTTCTTTGGTTGAAAATGAATGCTTATAGGTTTTAAAAATTAATTTAGCCAAAGAGTTTTGAAGTGTTAGGAACAAGCTGAAGAGTTTAAATACCTGTGTGAAAATAGGTACGACAGCTTTAACTTTGTCTGGACAAAACAGAACTTAAATCACAGCTGAGCGTAGAACTTTTATACCAAAGAAATACTTGTGGAACACTTTTACAGACTTGAACTAAATGTTCCCACTCCGGGAGAAGATGGTGATGTTTAAAGGTAAAGTTAAGTTTACAGTGATGAGTCCCAAAGCCCTCACAGAGAAGGTCATGGGTTTGATTTCAAGACCTTTCTGTTTGAAGTTTGGAAGTCCCTCCCTGGCTCCAAACACCTGCAGGTCAAGGTGCATGAAGTGACAGTGAGTCAGGGAGAACTTTGTAGTTTCGGGATACACAATAATTGTTCGCAAAAACAATTTTCATAAAAGTAATGACTGTACAATGAAATGGAGCTTCTGAGGTTTTGGCCTTTGTTTTGAGTCAGAGCAACAAAAGAGCCGCTGACCAAATCTGTACACTGAGTTTGAGAGCTCACATAGTCGTCACTAGAAAAACAAAGCACTTATTAATCTGTGATCAGGATTACATGAATGGTGTCATGTTTGGGTTGTTAAAGGGGAGGTACCTCCAGCTGCACTGCCCTGGGCCATGGAAGAACTTACTTTCATCTAATCAGTGTCATTTATCATTACTAGAACGTTCTACTTGTTGAGATGTTCAAATATGATATCACCACGTTATTTCAATTTCTTGGAAAGTTATAACAAAAAAAAAAGTTCATTATAATGTTTTGTACTTTCAACTATGAAAGATGACTATCTGGAGATATCAGAAGATCAGATAAGTTCATGTTCAGGACAGAAGTGCAGACCCTACACAAACTTGCTATCTCACTTTTTATTCTTAAAAAAAAAAAAAAAATAACAAAGATTTTAGTTCACTTAAAGTCTGTTCATTGCTGTTTCATTGCTGTTCACATGTTTTTCTCCTTGTTTGTGACACTGCGGCGGCTGCTACAGAGACAGCTGCACCTGGATGTACAGCCCCCTCTCACACTCATCTGTGGACCCGGATGCTCCTGGAGGAACTCTCTCCATACTAGTTGAACTGCTCCTCATCTGCCTGGAGGAATTCTTTCTACACTAGATGAACTGCTCTTCGTCTACCTGGAGGAACTCTTTCTAGACTAGTAGAAGTGCTCCTCGTCTGCTTGAAGGAACTCTTTCTATACCAGATGAACTGCTCCTCATCTGCTTACTCTGATTACGCCAACAACTCATCTGCCTGAAGGAACTCCCTCTAAACTCAATGAACTGCTCCTCATCTGCCTGGAGGAACTCCCTCTAAACTCAATGAACTGCTCCTCATGTGCCTGGAGGAATTCTCTCTACACTAGATGAACTGTTCCTTATCTGCTTACTCTGATTACTCCAACAACTAATCTGCCTGGAGGAACTCTCTCTACACTAGATGAACTGCTCCTCATGTGCCTGGAGGAATTCTCTCTACACTAGATGAACTGTTCCTTATCTGCTTACTCTGATTACTCCAACAACTAATCTGCCTGGAGGAACTCACTCTACACTAGATGAACTGCTCCTCATGTGCCTGGAGGAACTCTCTCTACACTAGATGAACTGTTCCTTATCTGCTTACTCTGATTACTCCAACAACTAATCTGCCTGGAGGAACTCTCTCTACACTAGATTAACTGCTCCTCATGTGCCTGGAGGAACTCTCTCTACACTAGATGAACTGTTCCTTATCTGCTTACTCTGATTACTCCAACAACTAATCTGCCTGGAGGAACTCTCTCTACACTAGATGAACTGCTCCTCATGTGCCTGGAGGAACTCAGTGTGTGAAAGTATTTTGTGACTGTGTGAGCGTCCGGTAAAAAAAACTTTTAAATAAAAACAAAACATATAGACAGTTTTTCACTTTTTCTCCTTTTTATTTTTACGAATGTTATCTTTTTTTTTTTTTTTTAATCTGGTCTGTGCGCATGCGTTTGCCCAAAAAAGAGAAAAAACAACAGAAACAAACACCATTGATCCAAAAACAATTCAACCACTATCAATGTGTAAAAAAGACCCGACCTACAGCTTAAATAGGCAGTTTCATGTTGTTGGAAATTTCATTAATTCATCATCGTAATCATAATTAGCATCATAATCATCATCATCAATCATCGCCATGACAACAACAACAACAAAGAAGTGAGAAGTACAGTAAAAAGTGCACCATCGTCTTTTTAACTTAAAAACTATACAGCTGCCAAAGATAAAATTGTTAATGATAAACTTCTAACAATATAGAAATGTTTCACGATAATGTTCCACAAAGAAAGGAAGCGATCACGTTTTTTTTTCTTTTTTGTTTCGACACTAGTGTTGACTATGTTCACTCCGCCTGGTCCCTCGTGGAAGCCCGGGAGGAAACGCCAGTGACAGAAGACGTGTCCACAGATCAGAAATGACAAAGGTTTCATGGGAAATATAAATAGGACGTTATAATTATATATTTATTACTGTCAGGGACCAACATTTATAGACTGATTTTTTAATTTGAGCAGCATTCACGGCAAACTGGATGAATGCGATAAAAAAAAAGAGTAACACCTGCACTTTTAGCCGTAATAGAGCATGAACAAAGACTTAATTCATAATAAAAGCACATCTGACAAGTTGGACTACAAATTGTATTGTAGATAGTTTTATTGTTTTTTGATTATTTACTAAGTTTTGGAATTATTTCGGTTCATAGTCTTACTTCCTGATTGCAAATTATGACGTGACACAAGAAACTATTATTTGAGAAATGGAAATATATGAAAACTATTATTTTGTTGTTGTTTCTAAATGACTAAAACACTCTTCCTTTCTACATGTCATCTCTGTGATAAGTGTGACATCTTCACCTATTTTCCCCAAAGCCATGAAAAATGACAATATGTTTGCTAATGTTTTGGATGAATTTTAAGTCTCAGTGTGATGTCTTGTTCTTATTTCTTCACAAACTGCCACTTGATTGGTCTAAAACTATTATTTATATTCACAACATATGTTAGCCCATAAAAAAAAGAAAATCATTAAAACCTATCCTGCGTTTGAAGTATTTATTAAGCCTGAATAATTCTTAATTAACTATTTGTTGTATTGAGTTGTACTTTATTCAGCTGTACTTACTATGTTACCAAAAAGATGTTTCCACACACATTACATAATGCTGCATTTTACTACATTATTTATTTATTTGTTTCTTTCTTTATGTCTTTATTTGCTGTAATTATAAGTGCATGTGTCATGTTGAGGTGAGGTGCTGAAGGCGCATTCATTTCGTTGTTTCATTTGTGTTCATTTGTGTTAAATAAGACAATATATTTCACTTCAGTTTTAGACTTTAGAGGTTAAAGGAGCACTATGTAACTTTTCTGGTTGTTTCCATGGAGATGTTCATGCTTTGCCTGGAATGTGATCGAAAAAGGTTTCAAAGCTTCTAATCCAATTATTTGTTTTACTTTGGTTTTAGTTGACAAAAAGATCATGCTAATTTAGTCGACAATATGTTTTGTTGTCAATATATTTTCATTTTTGTTTGTTAATGGTCCGATTAGAAAATAAACTATGAAAAACAACGCATGAGCGATTACGTCGACTAGTTCGCCTGGAATGTTTCACAGTGTGGCATTAAAACACTTTTGGATTTGAATAAATGTGAGATTAGTGTCAAACTGTGAAACTTCTGTCTCCATGGAAAGATAAATAGTGCATCTTTACTCCGTATTCTGAATTTGCGTATGGGCTGTTTTGGTCCTCTTAGATCTATTTCAATGGAAGTTATTACTCGTTCTTTTGCGTCGTTCATCTTCACCTGCAAAAAACATTACATCGACCAAAGCTGCAACACAAATCTATTTCATCTGGACGTGTGGGAGACCTTCTGTCACTGGCGCAGACGGGCTTCCATACCCTCCTCGCTACATTGTTCACGTTTAAAGTTCATTGATATTCTTTTTGTTCTTGTACAGTTGGGGTCTAAACAGTCCATCCGTCCAGCGCTGGAGTCACGCTCACGTCGTGATTCCAAAGTCCTCCAGCGACCATCGATTGGAGACAAACAGCAGGGCAGTCCAGTGGCATTACGTGAACCTTATTTACCCGAACCCCTCCCGCCCCTCGGAGCGGCGGAGGCCTCTTTTCCGCTCGGACACAGTCGCACGTTGGGGGGAAATGATCGTCGGTAAGAGCTCGTGCGTGAGACTCTTCAAACTGTTGGTCCACACGGCGCAGCAGCAGCAGCTCGGGGCCCTGAGCTCGCAGTCCTGTCTGATGGACCTTCGGCTGCTGTGGAGGGGGAATAAGTGCTCTGCTCCACCACAGTTTTGAAGACGCTTCGATCGTCTTTTGAAGGATCGACTAAAACAAAGCAAAAAATCACGGTACTTTGGAGGTGCACAGTGACTTTTCTGGTAGACGGTCTGCATCTGCTCACGGAGATCAGAGCTGTAGCTAAAGATTATTTTAGCAGTCGACTAGTCAGAGATTATTATTTTTTGATTGGTCGACTAGTCAAGCAATTATTTCTATCATATATTAAGACTTTTAAATACATTTTTAATCAAATAAAGGTTGGAATATGGCAACTGAAGACAAGATAATTCTGCTGTCTCTGTTGTCGAAGCTCTTTTCTTGTGTTTTAGAGTCTGTATAGTCCAGATAAGGATTCTGATGATCAAAATACGATTGTTTTTATAGTCGATTAGTCAGGATTAGTTGATTAATTGTTGTAGCCCTTGTGGAGATGTTACTTGAATGTTCCTCAGTTTAGCATTAAAGCTGAGGTAACCAACTTTTTTTCCTCATATTTTGTACATTTTGTTTTCCTCCCCAGAAACTCTATTGTAAAAGTAGACTATTGTGAAAAAAAATCGGACCTCTACACACTTTCTTCATTTAATAGTGAAAGATTTTAGCTTTTCAAAACTTGAAAGCTGACAGCTGATTGGCTGTTCAAGAGATAACACCCCTGCTTGTCTGAAAACGCTGTCCTAAAGCTGTGCTAGTGGCCTAAAATTCCTATTGCATTCCATTGCAAAAACTAGTGATGAGCCAAAGGGTTTGTCAGCGCAAGGAATGAGTTAGAAAGGTTTAAATATATACTTCCCTGTGTAACCCAGCTTTAAACTGATGTGTGACACTTCGAGGCCTAATTAGAATGTTATTTGAGCAATAAAACCCCCTGTAATTGTAGCTAGATTAAAAGCTTAATGCCATACTGCGGAACATTCCGAGCAAACTGCTGTGACATCTCCATGGAGACAAGCAGCAACCCTCCAGCAGAAAAGTTACAAAGTGCACCTTCAAAAATACTTGAATTCCGTGTAATAATCATGATTCTTTTGCTTCTTTACAATCTTGTACAAGGGTCAATCAGCGAATATGCCTGGGTTTTTCCTCTCCCCAGACGCTTCCTCCAGCTCCTTTTCCGGGCCACAGGAAGACAGACTCCCCACAGTGCGTCCTTGTCTTCAGCCTACTTTTTGTGTCACCCTTTTGTCTCATTGTCTCAGGATATTGTAGTCTTGTCTGAAGCAAAACTGTGTCTGGGCAGTTCTGTTTGTCTTTCAAGTGCAGTTCTATTTCCCAGCAAATAAGTGAGTTAAAACAAGAACAAAAATGACATAAACCAGTCAGAAATCTTGGATAGTCTCAAACAAATAACTTAAAGGACACACATTATGCAAAATTGACTTGTTTTTGCACTTTTAACCATCTTCTAAAATCATCAATAACAAGTCGGCGTTGTATTCATCTTCATTCACTTGTTTTGCTAACCCTGTTTACAAGGTTGTCTTCTCTGCACCTTCTCTGAGCCTCATAAAACCACTCGGTTCAAGCTTCCCAGTTTTTTACCGTTGGGTGTACGCTAACTGTGATGCGGGTGTGGTTTGTAGATTTACAAGAGTTACTATTGGACACTAATACTGGAGCACTGTAGGCGTGAGTTCAAGGTAGGCGCGGCTCTGAGGAAAGAAGACGTAAGAAGTTTATATTATCTCGAATATTCTTGCACGAAACAATGTGAATCTGCGATGTGTTGGTCAAATACGCATTGCAGTACATCTCAGTCTGCAAAAAAACTTTTCAAAATGTGTGCCGAACCTGCCTCGCATTAGCTGTACGCTGTCAAACTCAAATCATTATCTTAGCATGTCAGGGACAGGCTAGGCTTTCAATTTATACATAATCTTAAAGGAGACAGTGCCAAATCACATTGATGAGCTTTTAACCTCATCATAGCACTGTTTCCTCATCATTATTTTACGCAGAGTTGTATTTTGATTGATTCCTACATGTTTTGAGTTAATCCATATTGTCCTGCAGCTGAGGCTCCAGTGCTCAGAATATTCCTGTTTTCACCTACCCCCTATCCCCGCCCACATCCTGTACTTAGCTGTGATTATTTGAATAATTCTGAGTGACACATGTAGAGTTCTAAAATGTCACACAGACACCTTTCAACAATAAAAACATAAATGACAATCTGCTGCTTGTTACAGTGAAACGTCACAATGAAGAGGCGGGGCTTATCAGTTCTACAGTTTTATCAGGAAGTGAATGCTAATGCTAAGCCGTTCTTGATCGTAATTGCGGTTTACAATGAACAAAATGTAAAATGCTGATCTACTTATTTATAGTTCAATGCTAAGTAGCAAAAAAAAAAAGCATAATGTGTCTCCTTTAAATTCTAAAACATGAGGTGCCAAAGCAAAGATACAGGAGCAAGTTTAAAGGCCTAAAACAACACAAATACTGCAGAATATGTGTCCTTCAACAAGCGGGTACGTGATCCAAACTGAGATTCTGATTTCCAGTTACTTCGACAATGACATTCCTGTTCCCAGAGTCTTTAACTCGCTGGAAAAGAGGCCTCCACCACCCAGAACCTTTCACATTACATCTGCTTGTGGCTCTTGTCGCAGCAATCGTCACCGCTCCCTGACGCCTGTGCACCTGCCACAACCGGACCTCCGCCGCCCCCCCCTGCTCCTGCACTCCCGCCCGCCGCCCCTCCTGCGGCCGACGACCCCCCAGCAGTCCCACCTCCGCCCGCCGCCGCCCCGCTCGCTCCCCCATCCCTCAGCTCCTTCTCGCGCCGCTCCCTCTCCACGGCCTCCTGCTCGCTCTTGCTGCTGGGGAACTTGTCCTTGTTGTTCTCCTTCTTCCACTTCATGCGCCGATTCTGGAACCAGATCTTGACCTGGCGCTCGGTGAGGGCCAGTGCGTGCGACACCTCGATGCGCCGCTTGCGGGTGAGGTACGGGTTGAAGAGGAACTCCTTCTCCAGCTCCAGCGTCTGGTAGCGGCTGTAGGTCTGGCGGCCTCGTCTCCGGCCGGCAGCTACTGGGTGGGGAGACACGGGGGAGGAAGGGGGAAGACAAGGGGAAGGGGGGAGATCAGAAACACGTCGTTAGACAAGAGAGTTCTGGGCAAAGAGGGCTGTTTGCGACGAGTGATCCTGCCACAGCTCAGCACATGTGGAATCTGTAGAGGATGGAGCTGTGGTCGGATGCAAAGCACGATAAAGGCAAGACATCACAAAAAAAAAAACTATTTTTTTCTTCTGTTTTTGGTCAATTTTGTATTCTCAACATCAGGTCTGCAGAATGAATCAAAACTGATCGAAATAGCATTTTGAATGGAGACAAAAAAATTTGACTAGAGAAAACAACACTAAACACAGCTAACACGTTTCTAAAAGCAGCAAAAAAGCAACTAAAAATGAATAAAATATTCAAAAACATGACAAAAATGATCAAACACAACTAAAAAGAACAAAAAATGCAACTAAAAGCAACAAATGTAGGCTTATAGTAAAGAAAACAGTACTAAATATGTCCCAAACTAAATGAAACGTTGCAAAAAAGCGACAAACATGTGACCACGTGACCAAAAGTGATAAAAACATGACTATAAGCAATAAGAACAATACTAAAAATGACCAACCCACTGATAAAAGTGTCAAAACCGCAATTAAAATCAAGTAAAATGTGATTAAAAGCAACAGAAATGCGACTAAAAGTGATAAGAACGTGACTTAAAGCGACAAAAACACAACTAAAAGTGACATAGGCGATACCAAAAATGACCAAAACGTTACTAAAAGCAGTAAAAAGGCCACAAACACACAATTAAAAGCAAAAAAGCGCGACTAAAATTGACAAAAACATGACTAGAAGCGACAAAACAAGTTCTGAAATTTCTTTTATTAGTTTCAGTCTTTTTGTCAGTTCTCCTGGTTGTGTTTAAACTTTGAACTGAATGCTGTTATTAAAATTAATAAATTGCAAATCTAATCGCAAAACTGGTCTGAAAAATCCTAGTAAGATATTTTCCGAAATTGTACAGTTCTGCTGAACATATAAAAACAAATGTGTCCAATCTGCTGCAAAAGATGTTTTATTATTTCACTTCATCCATGAATTTCTCTGGGACATTGTAACTTCAAAGTCTTAAAATACATTTTTCTCCCACAGAGACATAAAGATCAGCCTTGAAGTAACTCCTACACCAAACTGTACAATCTGGGATGCAACAAGATTTTGTCAGATGGAACACAAGGATTTGTCCATAAGTAAAGTTCATACCTAAAATTCTGGATTGGAGGCAAAATATTAACAAATCCAGGTGTTTGTCAAAGTAAAAGCACTCAGATACATGTGTTTTTAATTTGAACAGATACATTGTTTATGATTTTACTCACACAAATGTTGACATCATCAACAGATAAATAACGCACTTTAGCACAAATTATACTTTTATGAAACTCCAATATAATTTTAAACACAAACTAGCTGACGTTTCTACCCCGGAAATCCAAATCTGTAGCATTCTTTATAGAGACTTTTTGCAGACATTTGCATTTAGCTCAGATATCAGTTAATCATTGAAAACCTGAAACAGTCTAGTGCTTCACTTTGCCTCCTCTGCCTCCTCTCTGGATGTGTGAACAATCTGATGACAGGGCAGTTTAAAGGTGCAGTTATCACCCATTAAAAAGTACTCACAATTTTATATTAACTGACCCACTTAAGTTTGATTGTTTTTCTACACAAAAGACCTATGTGCAACTTAAAATATGGGTAACTTAAAATGATTGTATTATGTGCATGTTAGGGTTTAGCTCATTTTGTCAGTATTTCTGTCATTATTTCTGAGCAAAACAAACAAAACTCCCACCAGTAGAGGGCGCAAGGATTCTTTTTCTAAAGGAAACAGGCTGCTATAATCAATGGGACCAATCTATTAACAGCACCAAAATCTGGGGCCCCGGTATAAACTCTCTTGGTGGGCCCCTAACACATAAAGATCTCAAAACACATTATAATATTACTGTGATAAATACACGAACTGCAAAGTATAATGACTAGTTTTATTTGTTAACCACCTGGCTAAAATGTGAGCAATGCTTTTCCTTTTTATTATATTTCAAGAGGTAAAGGGGCCCTCAGATCGTAAAGGGGCCCTCAGATCTTATGCAAAATTGGACTTTTTTTCAACCACATTGCATTTTCTAACAACAAAAAGCTTAGAAAAATGCAACTGATAAAAACGCTGCGTGCTTTTGAGGGCCCCGCTCTGCCCTGGGCCCTTGTGTGACAGTAAACATTCTAGAATCTCTATAGCTTAAACTTTCTCTGAAGCAGGTCAAATCTTCAGGTAGAATTCACACGAAACAAACACTGACACAAAGTTCAACCTCTTTTCTCTCGTTATAAATAATCCAAAGGGACAGCTGCCATTATTGTACTCGCCATTGTTGTCAAAAAGACTTAAACTTTAAAGATACATTTCGTGCATTTGTGGATTTCTGTTTTGGATATTTCTTCCAATAGAGTTACATAGACCTCTGACAAACAGGGGCGTTGCACCAAATTCTGGGCCCCAGGAACAGAACCTCTCAGTGGGCCCCTAATACATACTTTTGATTTATTTATCCCCACAAATTTGGTTATGATTATTTTATATGTTTTCATTTACTGTTGCTACACCCAGTGGTTTCTACACACAATAACAATAATTTCTAGATTTGCTGTGTAGCTAACGGCTAATATTACGACACAGAACTGTTTGGTTTTGCAAGAACTACCAGACCAATTTCACAAATATTATTACAATAAGAATATACACTAACTGCAAATTATACTCACTAGTTTTACTTTTTAATAACTTAGCCAATACGTGAGCAATGATTTTTTTTACTTTTCAGACGGTGAAGGAGTCCTCAGATCTCATGCATAATTGTTTTTTGTCTCTCAAGGACTTTTCTCAAGCACATCTAATTTAATTACAACACACAGATGAAAAACATCACATAGTTTTGAGGGCCCCTCCCTGCCCTGGGCCCCGGGGAAACCACTACGCTTCACCCCCCCAGTATGACACCCCTGCTGACAAACATCTGAAATTATCACCTACTGAGACGCTTCTTATTTTCTGGTAAATTTATCAGATATTAGCTGGATTAGACCGCAATTTCAGCAAAGTAATGTGCCATAGAATGAGGTCAGCTGAACATACAGAGGGAGCAGATTTGAATTTGGTGAATTTAAAGACGACAAAAGCAGGACTAATCAGTTTCAGGTCGTGACTGAGTGGTTCAGGAGTCGCTGCAGAGTTCAGATTCTGTTCAAATGCTGGATAGACATAAATGATGTTCCTCTGATCTCACAATCCTGAGCAAATCCCGTTTTTTTAATTCTGGTGTGAATTCTGGTTGTGAATTTGGAAATAAGCCCATGCCATTAGTTAGAAAAAAAATCATAATGTACCAAATGGGCACAGAATGTTGGACTAAGAAAGATTGCAAAATGATTGTTAATTACTGCGATATCCATGTTATTATGATATTTAAATACATTTTTTAACACGATAATTTCAGTTCTATATTGAAACTAAACTCTGCATGTGTTAATTTACTAATCAAACGTTGTCAAAAAATAATACATTCACAAAACCAAGACTTAATAAAGGCTAACTATAATCAACAGTGTGTATCCACATGAACATTGAAATCACCTGCATGATTCCATGGAAATAGAAAGATAAAACCAAACTTCTGAACTTTCTCCATGCAGATAAATATGTTTAATGCCATACTGGTTGATCTTAAAGCCAAAGGAACAACATTTCCATGGAAACAAGATCCAGGCCAAGTACGAGTCAGGTCTGTGGAGATGCACACAGTATGAGGACACAGGTTTTATACATTTTTAAATCCAGACCCACTTTATTTAAATAGCACTTTTTGTAAACAGAACCAGAAAATGTTTGATACTAAAAAAACAGTACAACCAAATCTAAGAAAAAACATAAAATAAAATAAATGTAGTGCAACAAAAAACATCCAAAATGGAAAAAAAAAAATCTAAATTTTCAGTTTGGATGGAAAAAAACATAACTGTATTATTATTATTTTTTTTTTGAATGGAAGACTGATGTTATTGTGATACAAAAGTTTTTTTCAATAATCATTATTGTGTCGCTCAGTGTTGCAATAATGATATTTTTATGGAATCGCAGAATAGTTTTTTTTGGAACAGCACATTTTGACCCGTTCTCTTTTGGAATCACTGAATCAATAAAACCACTGGAATGGAAAGAATTTAAGAAGTGTTTTCTGTCAAAGTCTGTCTTTCCAATGTGAAGGATTTCTGAATGCAATGTTTGTACTGTTTCCTTCAGGACAAAGAAGAGGCCTCTGCTGTAAAGGGACCACCTCACTGCGTCGAGTATAGTTTGAATTCTATAATAGTATGTATTGCATTCAAAAATCCTATGAATAAATAAGCTGTAAAAGTCCCAATCACGGTCATCTGTGTCTGCTCCCTCACACTCTGAAAACGACTGCATCTCCTGCTCTGAGGACGTTTAGATCAGAGACTACGCCGATTGTGGTTCAAAACAACATTATTCAAGTTTTCAACTGTTAAATCAATCAAGTTGTGTTTAAAATACATCTAACTAGCTTATAAAATTGCATAAAAAACATAACTAGTCCTCTCAGTAGTATTTTTCTTGTTTACTTGTACTTTTGAATAAACATTTACTTTTACAATTTTGGCAGGAGTTTTAATTGTAACTGAGTACGCTGTAAAATGTGTGATCCTCATTTATATAATTGATAATACATTGAGATAATTGTAGTGTCCTTCTGTGTTGTGAACCACTCAGCCAGGCTTTGTTGTCTAAAACAGAAGACAGTTTGTCCGACTAGAAGTGAAAAGTTATTTATGTAGTTTTGCTGCTGCGTTCTCACCTGTTTTCCCATGGCAGAAAATAACAGCGTCATCAGATTACATTTTTTAGCCATGTACTGTACTTTTACTTGAGTACAAATGTTCAGTACTCTTTCACAAACTCTCACAGCCTTGTTTGTAAAAATAAAAGCATAATGTGTCTTGAACGCTTTGATTCTCAGTCTTCAATATTATCGAGTATCACTTTAAATGTGTACAGTGGATGTGGATGCTGATTTTATTGTGTTCAAAAGGAGAAAAAGTGCAAAAAACCACATGTATTTTGCATTCTATTTAATGTGCAATGATTAAAAAAAATAATAATCAAGTATAACAAATACGCTGTCAGTTCACTCCTTAATTTTCCATTTTTGCTGAAGCTTT
This sequence comes from Rhinogobius similis, assembly GCA_019453435.1. Classification (NCBI taxonomy): domain Eukaryota; kingdom Metazoa; phylum Chordata; class Actinopteri; order Gobiiformes; family Gobiidae; genus Rhinogobius; species Rhinogobius similis. The sequence goes on from CM033631.1 coordinate 36,335,875, forward strand.
ATCCAGATGAACTTGATGCACTTTAGTCCTAAAAGAAAACGCAATATTTTCAGATCCTGTTTTGAAAATAAACGGCATAAATACTCAGAAATATCTTCATTAAATTCCGTTGTAAGACTAAATAAGTGACTTTACAACATGCTATTAATGAATGAAAATTGCTCAATGATTCTCTACGCGCAGACGGACTCTCCGGGCCAAACGTGTGACTGAAGTTTGGCGTGAACCGTCGCTGCTTTCCTGGAAACCCCGCGTAACAACCGCCAGCGTTACGTACAGGCCGTGCACTTACAGATTTCTATAGTAGCCTGTGTTCGCCTGCGCTGTTGTTGTGCACCATGTGATTCTCATGCGCCTCACACGTCCAGGAGTGCCATAAAGGGAGCACGCACACGCACGCACACACGCACGCACGCACGCACACGCAAGGGGCTATAAACACGCCGTAAACACTTTGAGGCGCACACAACTTTACGCACGGGTTTATAATGAACCGCGCTGGATAATTATTCACAGAGAGACGCGAGCGCAGCAGCAGCAGCAGCAGCAGCAGCAGCAGCAGCAGCAGCAGCAGCAGCAGCAGCAGCAGCAGCAGCAGCAGCAGCAGCAGCACCAGCAGCAGCAGCAGCAGCAGCAGCAGCACCAGCAGCAGCAGCATACATCAATATTTTAAAAAGCCACACATGGCCTGATAACGGATTCATGCGCTGCGCACGTTTGGCCGGTGCGTCAAATGCGCGGTGACACAGTTAGGACAGGATCTTAAATTTAGAGAGAGCAATTTGAAACGTCATCTGCACATACAGTTTGGATTTATTTATTTATTATTATTTATTTTTTTATGCGTAAAAATTGTCAAAATCCCATTCACTTTTGCCATGACTTTTCGAAAAAAATATAAAAATAAAACAAAGATATAATGATTAAGAGTTTAAAGGCACATCGGGGGTAACCAGCTCTGTGGTAAATAATGTGCGGTTGTTTCCAGGCCAAACACACATGTAAAACTTAAAATTGGGCAAAATGTTTTTTAATAACTAAGTTTCAGATTTTATTTTGAAATGATGGCTCTTGTGCTCATCACTTACTCAACACAGAACTGATTAGCTCCGAGAAAACTGTCAAACATCTGATTAAAAAAATAAAATAAATATATTGGAATCCGTCTGATAAAATTGAATGGACATTTTACTTCCGGGACCAAGTGATGAGCTCCATTTGGATAATTTAAATCTGAAAAATTTCTTGGGTCATTTTTGTTGAGAAATTATATTAACAAAAAATGTATGTACTGTTTAAGAAAACACATTTTAACTGAATATTGGTGTAAAAATATTCAAATTGTATTTAACTTATTTTATTTTATTTGCCATTGTTGAATTTAGCCAGTTTGAATTTAAAATCAAATTCAAAGTCTAGTTTGCTCATCATCAAAGTCCAACAAAATCCAAAGTTCAAGAACATCAAAATTTGCCCGTGATGCACTTCAACTAATCACATGCAAGATGTCCTTTATTATTTGCTCTTTACCCCATAACATTTTTTTAGCTTAAATTGACTCTATTGCTTGGTATTCTTGAGCGAACTATTCCACAGTTTAACATCACAGAATGAAAAAAAAAAAGCGTTTCATTGTGGTTCAAACCAGGGGCGTCAAACTGGAGGGGGGTAAAGGTTATGGGCCCAGGACAGGGAATGGCCCTCAAATAGCAGGCAGTGTTTTGTTTTGTTTTTTCTTTTTTTTACTCAGTTGCATTTTTCTACACTTTAATCTATGCATTGACACTGACACTGCAATTATATGCAATTTATGTTTAAATAATAGTATTCTGTCCAAATTTCAAGTTTTTCAGTGCATCCAGGAGAATTGACAAAAAGACTGAAATAGGTCAATAAAATGTACTTCAGAACAGGTTTGCACAGATCTAAACCACAGAGTTAGCCGTTTTAGAGCAGAATATGTCAGGACAGCGATGACCATTATTGTGCAGCCCCATTGGCCGGTAGCTCCACCAAATGTCTTTAAAGTAGTAAGTTATTGTTATGTGCATCGTATTGTCATGTGATAGTGAATGAAAACAGAACAATAACAAACAAATGTGTTGGGATGAATCATACACAAAAACAGGGGCCCCTCCATGACGGTTTGAACCTGGGGCCCAGAATTTGGTGTTACGCCCCTGGTTCTTACACATTGCGTTTTGAAATACACTTCTTCTAATGTATTATTTTCCCTAAGGATAAACAATCTAAATAAAGTTTCTAAAATAAATAAACTACAATAAATCAGGCTTAGAATTCAGTCTGAACAAATCCTTCGGTACGATCCGTCAAAAAGTTTGTCCAGGATTGTAAAGTCTGGCGTGTAGGAGTTACTTTACGCGCTGATATTTCTGTGAAAAATATGTAAAATGCGTTTGGAGAAAATGGCATTTGAAGTTAAAATGTCCCAGAGAAATCTATAAGTGGATTACTCCAAATAATAAAAGCTTCTTGAGGAAACAAACCGAACAGAAAAGAAAACAACATGATTACAATGTATTTCTATTTTGAGGAAATACGTTTTATGGATGATCTAAGTCTGAATCCCATAAATGAAGGCATCAATAATACATTTGCTCTCTTGTGTTATTAACAGCGCACATTAAGGCGTTGCGTTTGCGTAAAGCAGTTTATCTTCCTCTTGGATGATTGTGCCATAAAAGGCCGCTGTAAAACTGGAGCCGCGGCCTCCTAAATCACAACTCTGAAGGGAAATTTAGATTGGAAACAACCGAGGAGAGATTCACTTATTGTACAATTTAAACTGTGCGTAAAACGTGCGTCAAGAACGTCAGACATGTAAAGGAAATGATTCTAATTGAGATGTGTTTGTGTTTTTCGACTTGTGGCTTGATGTGTGAACTCAACAAATGAATCAAAAACAAGACAAAAGAAGTTGTTTTTGTTTTTTTTAATGTAGAGATACATTTGAAACGTTTGTGGTTTGCTCACTTAAATGTAAAAAATGCACATTTTTCGTTTGGGAAAAAATGAGGAAAGGCTGACTTATTGAATATTAAACTGTGCGCGCGCAAAGGACGTAGATGTAAGGGAAATTATTGTTGTTTTTTTTTTGTTTTTTTTCTTGTAAGGTTAATGTGTAACAAACAACCAAACAAATCCAAAACAAGATAAAACCACCCAACATTTAGTGTTATCAGTTTTTTCTTTAGTTTGTTCTTGATCATCGTATGTTTTCATATTTCAAAAGAGGCGTTTTATGTGTAAAAATGTCACATATTTCGATTTAAAACTTATTTAAACTTGTACCGTTTAAACTGTGCGTAAAACGTGCGCCAATAACGTCAAACAGTCTCGTTATGACGCCTTTCGTTGTTTCGTTTGTCAGTCTATAACTAAGTATAGTACAATCAATTGTGGAGTCAACAAACAACAAACTAAATCTAAAACAAGACGAAACGAACGTTAAATGTTGAACGTTTTTTTCCTCAAATGATGTATTCATTAAAAATAAGTCTCTTATGTGTACAAATGGCACAACGACGGAGAGCTTTAAACTGTGCGTAAAACGTGCGCCAAGAACGTCACACGTGTCAAGAAAATGTCTTTAATTCAGATGTGTTGTCATCATTTGTGTCGTTATTTATTTGTAAGTCTACTGTGGACTAATGAAGTGCAACTAAATATAAAACAAGACAACCTTAAATGTATAGATATCCATAAAAATAAAAAATAAAATACTGTGCTCACATATTACGCGTTTTTATCACGGGATATTTCCAGAAAAAAACAAAAAACAAACTGTCAACCACATCTAAAACAAGATTATCTAAAGTTTTCTCAAATAAATGTAAAAATAAAACGTGTTTACAGATTTCCAGTGACGTTTCCTTGCAAAATTAACTGTGTTCAGTTGCATAATTGCTTGAAAAATACGAGATGTGAGTTCAATTCAGATCTTCTTCCGTCTTTCGTTTTGTTCTAGTTTGTAACACTAGTTCTTCGACTTTTGCTGTTGATTTATAAAGTGCAACAAACAACCGAATCCATTACGAAGTCAACAAACAACCAACTAAATCTAAAACAAGACACATCATTCTGATTAGGAGTCGCTTTCCCTCCGCGTGGACACTTCTCCTCCAGACCGATGTGGATTTCATGCGCGCAGACGCACACATACATCGCCGGTTACAACCCCGGACTTGGCGGATTAGATTAACCCGGAGAGCGATGGTCTTTTGCTGGGACACACACACACACACACACACACACACACACACACACACACACACACACTGGCTCTATAATCACATCCCGGCTGCGCATTACGCCCGAAAGCCCGCAGCAGGTAGCGCTCACCAAAACATCTCCATCTCCGCCAAACGCACCGCTTCTCCGCGAGTCCTGGCCGTGCGTGCGTGCGTGAGTGCGTGCGTCGACGTGTGCGTGAGCCAGTGCGTGCGTGCTCTGATGGACTGGACTCTCCCACAGATCTGGAGGTCAATCCTTGGCCACTGAGCGCTCCTGGCTACGCGTAAAGAGACAGAGGAGCTTTTTTTTTCCCCCGCTATTTTATAACGTCGTGCGTTATCTGGAGCGCGTCGAGAGAGGGACAGAACTTCCTCGGGCTTGTTCCGTGACTGGGCTGATGTCGGGGGGGTTCATGGGTTTGTTGGCCGGGGCGGAACACCGAAATCTGAGCCCCGGGTTCTTAACTTCACGGTGGGCCCCTTATTTTGTTTACGGTTTATTTTTACCAGCACATGTAGTTAGTATTTCTGTTTTTCCATTCACTGCTGGTCGACTTTACACCGTTCACATTCATCGAACAATAACTTGCTAATTTATAGACATCTTGTGTAGCTAGCGGCCAAAGATAAATCTCAAAACATATCTAAGAAAATACACAAACTGCTAATTATAATCACTCATTTTGTTTTTTAACAACTTAGCTAATAAGTGAGTAATATTTTTCTTTTTTTAAAGCGGTGGTGGGGCCCTCGGATCTCGTACATTCAGTCTGTCATGGACTTTACTCAAGCACTTTATTACCACACAAAAAAAAGCTGCCCTGCCCTGGGCCCCCTCCAGTCTAACTCCCAAAGAGTGATAAAGTACAAAAGTACACTGCAAAAAAGGCCTATCAAATAATAAGAAAATAAACTCAAAATAAGATCTTTTTACCCTAATTTAAGTGAAATTATCTGCCAGTGGAATAAGATTATTTTACTTATCAAGTTTACTTAAAACAAGTCAAATAATGTCAATTTGATGTAGTCCTGTCAAGTGAAAAAATCTTAAAATTGGACTTTTAAGATTAATTTGCTTAATTCAAGTAAATTTAACTAAGTAAGATAATCCCTTTTTGCAGTGTAAAAGTACTGCACTGAAGTAAAAAATTAGTATAAGTATCGATGTATGTGTATCAGCTGATTTTGAATATCAGGTGCTGTCAAATTTGAAACCCTGAAACATGTTTTTACTTTTTACAGTGTACATTTTGCATCGTATTTTTCTTTGTTTAAAAAAAAAATAATAATAATAATAATAAATGAAAAAACAAATATGCAATGCATAGATTTTCAAGCCTTCAAATTCAACCGTAGAAAAAAAGTAGAAAAAAAAAAGTAGAAAATGTCACTTCAAAGACTCAAGATGCCGAGATTCATTCATTTGGTTCAATCCTTAAGCCTTTGTTTAGTTTGGTTTAGTTTAATTTATTTGCCATTTAAAACACGTTGGAGAAAAATGTGCAAAAAGCTCAAAGTGCACTGCAAAACATACAAACATAAAGCGTACACTTCATCATCCTCAAAAGGAAATGTGTCCTCTGCATTTGACCCAGTCCTGCTGTGGTCACATCCTTGGGTCTTGGTTTGATGGGAGCACCCAGAGGACACCCACCCAGACACAGGAGGAACATGCAAACTCTGCACCGTGTTGAAAAATAAACATGCAATCGACAAAATGTCCAAAATTCTAAATGTATCGACCCTGAAAAAAAGGATAGCATCGTTTAAAGTGACAGTTTGTTGGAAGACGCTACTTTACTTTAAGACATTTTACAGTGGAGGTACTTTTACTACATATATTTGAGAGCACATAGCTGTACTTTCTACTGCACTGCATTTGAACTGGACTGAAAAGTAAGATCTACATTCACACATCTACTTTTGAAAACACTGAACGAAGCATGAATTGTAAAGCTTTTCAAATTAATTCAAGTGTTTAATCGTGGACTAGTTACATATTGTAAACACTGCGATAATAATTAACATGCAGTGTGTTTAAGTGTTATGAATCCTGAATATGAATCTTGAATTTAGTTTTGTTCATTTACTGCACCTCGGAGTGAAGAGGTCATTCGCAAAAACATGAAAAGCCATTAAAAAAAACAAACAAACAAACAAAAAACAATGTGTTACAAATGACTTTTTCTGGCAGTGTTTTCAAAAGTGAAATGCAATTAAAAAAATATGATTCCATCCGTTCTTGAGCAAATCCTTAGGTTACTGTTATTAATAATTTGTGTAGAAGATAGTATCAGTAATAAAACACATTAAAAAACTTTAAAAAAAACATCAAATTATCAAATCGTAGGTGTCTGTTTTTGCAAATGAACTCTGTCAACATCTCCAGGGGCGTTGCACTAGGGGGGTAAAGGCTACTGCTTTCCCCGGGACCCAGGGCAGGGAAGGGCCTCAAAAGCAAGTCATGTTTTTTGTTTTGTTTTTCTACAAATGAATCTATTTTTGTTGTAATAAAATGCTTTATGTTTGAGTAAAGTCCTTGAGAGACTAAATACAATTATGCATGAGATCTGAGGGACCCCTTTAAAATGAAAATCAGTGCTCATTAGCTGTTGTTACAAATAAAACTAGTGATTATAACCCCAACATCACACGATCTCTCTGGGTGGAGTCTGCATGTCCTCCCCGTGTTACCGTGGGTTCTCTCCGGGTTCTCTGGCTCCTCCCACCGTCCAAAGACATGACTGTGTAGGTTAATTGACAACTCTAAATTGTCCCTAGTGAATGAATGTGAGAGTGAATGGTTGTCTGTCCTTGTCTGTCTCTCTGTGTCAGCCCTGCGACGAGTTGGCCACTGTCCAGGGTGTACCCCGCCTAAGGCCCAAAGTCACTGGGATAGGCTCCAGTCACCCGCGACCCCTAACGGGAATAAGCGGTAGAAAATGAATGAATGAATGAATGAATTATAATCTGCTTTTAGTGTTTTTTTTGTTGTTGTTTTTTCGAGATCTTGGGCTGAACACAAACAGTGCTGTGACATACAGGCCGCTGGCTCGACAGAAAATCTATAAATCAACGAGTTATTGTTGAGTGTATGTCGAAACCGTAGGGTGTATATTGTAGCAACAGTGAATAAAAAATAACAAAAAAAGATCATAATAATTTGCTTGGATAAATAAATCACATGCAAAATTGTGTGTTGGGGGCCCACTGAGAAGCTCTGTACCTGGGGCCCAGAATTTGAAGCTACGCCCCTGAGAATCTGACATTTCTTTATTTCTCATTAATAGAAAACCAAATTCTGTCCACTAGTTCGAAGAGTGAAGACGTTTCGCCACTTATCCCAGTCGCTTCTCCTTATAAGTTACTGCCGTATATCTGTCTGAGGGGCGGAGCAAACTACACCGAAACTAACACACCAGATGGTTACAGAACCATTTTAACAAAGCAAATCAATACGTTTATTTTGATATTTACAAATCAATATTCCACATTCAAGGCACGTTAACCAGTAAAGCTGATATCGTGAGTCAAATGTTACGTATTACTGTAAATAATATAATAATGAGTCACTTGTTTGACCACTACATGAGCTGATTGTACTCGGAGACATGAAAAACGACACAAACTTTAGATTAGACCGTATGTGCAGCTCGAACAAAGCAAAGTAAGGCCATCTTTCTGGTGTATAACGGGTGTATAAGTGGAGTGTGGCTCAGCTGTGGCGTTATGGCGTCGTCGGGGGAGATTTGCATCCATTAATGAGCAGATGACCTTTAATTCTTAATTGGGACGTCCACAGTAAAGTGTTGTGAGTTTTAGGGCCGGTATAACACAAGTGTACAGCCACATGCTTCCATCTGTGAGCTATGACCAGTATTTGTTTCCAGGTTTTTCTGACATTTTGAATCCATCTTATAAAAACTAAAATATCCTTCTTAATACAAAAAGTAGTTGTTGTTTTTTTCCTTTTCGATCATTTTCTGCATTTATCAAATCCAAAACTTCACTTGGAAAAGACCAGGACTAAACAAGGACTAGAACAGAACCAAACCAAGCCTATATCGGGACTAAAATGGGCTCAGATAACGATCAAATAACGACAAGCGTGAACGTACCATAAACTAGATTTGGCTTTTGAAAACACTGCCAGAGAAAAGTAAAGATAATTGTGAAATTAACTCTTGAATTATACCAGAAGATTACATTTTCAACAACTGTAAATGTCTGAAAACACCTACACAATTGTGAAGTAAAGAAAAATGATAAAATATTCATTCATAATCCATTTTTCTTAAATAACCGTAACAAAACATACCACTAAGACCTGTGATTCTCAAACCTTTCACTTCAAGCTTTACCCAACAAAGGAATTCTTGTCTTTCCGAGGACAACCAGCTCTAAATCGAGTTCACAGCAGGACTATTCCAGGGCTAAACCATGTCTAAAATCAGAATACTCCAATATTACCGTAGTTTTTACAAATAAATCACACAAAAAGGAGCAAAAATGTGAGTAAAATGTCGTATAAACTCATTCTAAATGAAGTAAACATTATAAATGCAGTGGTGCACGTAGCAGTCTTTGAGAAACACTGCCACAGACAAAGAGAAAGACTTCCATATTTGCAGATCATAAACCTTTCAATTATTCCAAAAGTAAATGTCCTATAGCTTTAACTATGAAGCTAAAAAAATCAAATGTTCATTAATGACCAACTTTTATTAACGCCGTGCACATAATCCCTAAATATTCTCAGTTTTGATACTTTGGTGTTGACAATTTTAAAAGTCCAGCTTCCAACTTAATTCCAATTTAATTTGAGCTATACATTTCAATTCCGTTCTTTGGTCTTGGGGATTTTTTAAAGTCCAGGCTCCAACATTTATTTTTTGTATTTAATTTGAGCTCAAGATACATTTTGTACAAGTTTTTATCGTTTCTAACACGTTTCCAAGCAATTTTACGCACGAGAAATGCCTTGAATGGTCACTTTGAGAAGACATAGAATCAAATGTTATATTTCTTTCATAACGTTCCACTTTAATCCAGTTTATAACAATCAATTTCTATGCTATGATATGATCCACAAATGTTTATGAACGTTTACAGAGTGACATTAGATATTTAGAGCAGAAATATTTGGGGGGAAAAATGCAAAAAAAGACAGACCACGTTCCGGTGCGTCAAATCATCTTAAAACTGACACTTATCCGCGACGTAATTCCCAAACACTAAATCTTTTACAGCTATTGCAGCGTGACCCGTTCCTTCTCGTGTTACCGGACGCCACGTTTGCCCCCTGTCACCACGCAATCCGCGAATCCACCGCAACAACAACCTAAAACAAACCAAACGCTTCCACTGTCAAACACTTCACCTTTCCCGGCCATGCGACACCGTAAACACGCAGTAAATCCACATTCCCCTCCGTTTATTTAGCCCTTCAACACTTTTATGATCGAGTAAAATGATAGCAACCCACAAGTATAAACCATCCCCAGCCTTATTACGCGCGGAACCTTTTTTTTTTTTCCTTTCCTTTTACGCGCGGCGCCAATTAGATAAGTCCGAGACAAACGCGGAGCAGCGGTTGGCACTTGACATTTTGGAGACGTAAAGGGCTGGAGTTTCCAAATTGGAGGGAGGACGCCACTGCCATTAGAGATGTACAGTCGGTCTCCTCATATATAGCCGTAGTCTCTCTGGCTTAATCGCGTTTCTGCCTCGTTTATGGACGTATCATTCACGATTCGGATTCGCTTCGGGGCTTGTTACGTGCGGGAGCCTTCTTTGTCCCGATTTCTTCCATTTGGCGGCGCACAAAAGTCAACAGAAACCGTCCAGAGCTGTGCGCAGTTATTCAGGGCTTCCCCAAAACGCGCAATACCAATTTATGTTGCAATAAATCCTTAATATCTCCATCAAAACCAAGCTGTAAAAGGCAAGGTTTTGGATGGAACGTCCTGACACGGCTGACTTCCTGTTTGCTTTCTTTTTCAGCTTCTCGCAGCTCGGTTCAGGGGCTGCAGAGGGGCGTCGCGACGTGAAACCGAGTCTACTTTTAGGGGATTGTGTATTATTTAGGTTAATCTGACCTCCAAAGCAGTCGAGTTTAAACGCGTTCCAAGACTGTTTTACGCACGGGAATCAAGCCGTATTGTTAATCCAAACGTATAATCAAACCATAAGCTTGTATTTGTGGTTAAGTTTTTCTTTGTTTTGCACGTTTTTGTTTAGTGGCAGAGTTTGTTGGAGCAGGTGCCAAGCGCGTAAACGTTTCTTTATTTTACGATCGTAATCATGAAGCCACAAAAGTCCATCCATGCAGTAACCTCTTTAAAAATACTACTCCGCGTACGCTGCTCTCTCTTTTTCCACACTCACACTGCTAACACTGAGATGGGGGGAAGAAATATGGCCCCTAAAAACAGACATGTCAATCCGTCCTCCTGTGTCGTGTCAAAAACGCCTTCGTGCGTAATCACCGCGCGTTAAATCTTCTGTTCCAACCCAAAACGCACGCTTGAATTAATCATATTCCAAGTCATAAAGTAAAGCAGTGAGAGTATACCACGTCACATCTATACAGTGTCGGTTTGGAGTGGTTGGAGTGCGTAAGAATGTAGTGGCCCGCATGCTGGAAGTCAGTTTTAAGCTTACAATGAAAGCTTGGGTAAATATACTTCTACGCATTCTGTTTCTGTGCCACTTAATTTACTGAGTTTGGGGCATATGTTACACCGTGCCTATTTATAAACGTAGGATCAGTTTGCAAATGATGAGATTACATTCTACAATTGCATGCATTATTAAACAAACCCTATCCTCCTCTTGAATTATGACAACCAAATTAGTCTTTGCTTTTGTATCATTTTAAAGCCAAACAATGTTCACATTGAATATAGTGGCACTACAAATTCGACTGTTGTGCCATGAACAGTATGTGTTGGTCATGTCCATAAAAACTGCCTGAAAGCCCCTCATCTTCCTCCATTTTGCTAAAGCTGCTGTTTGGCCCCAGCACAGGAGACAAGCGTGAACCGCGGTTTTATTTTCCCTTCCCTACTTCATAAAGGGCCTAAACAACAATAATGACCAAGTAGTGCAGACTCAGAGCCCGTGTGTGGCCCGTGGGGAAGAGGCCACGCACCGTGTCTCCTCTCTCACCCTCACGAGTCACGCACACCAAAGGCAAGTCGTAAAAGCAGCAGCGGAGTGAGACCTCCACGGCAGCGAGCACCGACCCCGTGCATCTGCTCTGGGAAGGGCTTTTCTGTGCTCTGCTGTGCTGCCTGCTCCCCGCTCATCAGCGCTCTGCTCCCGGCTGCAGCTCGCAGCTTTAGCACATCTAAACCCTCGTGGCATCTGAGAGCAGCAATAAAACAATAAACAAGCTTTGTGTCGCACTTTTAGGCCGGAAGTTCTATCGTCACCCTCAGAGGGCTTCAAAGCAACTTTCCCAACTTTCCCCTGACACAGAGCACATGCGCTCCAGAGCGCGTCCTCACCTTGAGGTCTCATCCACGGGAAAAGCTGCGTGGGTGACGGACTCTGGTCGGTCCCATCCCCGTCGTCACCACCAAGTCCCGGCGCGCCTCCGAGTTTACAGTCGCTGTACTGGACCAGGTCCGCGTCTTGCGCCCCGAATAGCGTCTGCCGCTGGAGCGCGTCGTATCCGTAGAAGTTCCCGGGCTCGCCGTGACATGTGACCGCGCACGGGCTCTGTTGGTAAGGGTTGCTGGGCAGCGTGGAGGCGCTGTGGTGGTAGAAGTCCTGGATCTGCGGGGCATGCTGGAAGGTGGCTCCGGAGCCGGGGCCGTATACCACCGTGGGCCGGCTCCCCGCCAGGTCCTGCGCGAAGCCGCACTCGTAGTAGTTGGGGCGCAAAGAGTCGCCGCTTTTATACTTGGAAAAGAGCGAGTTGACGAAATAAGAGCTCATGTCTGAAGCGGGATGAGCGCGACTCAGAGGGGACACTGCTCTCGCGCTGCGTGGGTGACACACACACGCACGCGGCTCCGTAAGCTCGCCGCTGTGGCTGGACCGCTGCTGTGGCGCGTCCCCTCACGGCCACGACGCACTGGCCGCTCGCGGTGTGAGGAACGGTGTCCGCGGTAACGCTCCGGATCCGCGCCACAACGAGCAGAACAAACACAAACAATCACACGGAGTCCATAAAAGCCCCGCGCACACGGATCAGACCGAGCGGCTCGCGTGAACACCGAGGAGGAGGACGGGCTCGTGCGCATCACAGTTCCGGTGCTCGCGCTGTAAGCGGGAGCATTGTCGCGCTCTCAAACGGCTTTTCCGTGATTTACTCCTCTGCAAATGAGTTGTTTCATATTTTCTCTCTCTCTCTCTCTCTCTCGGTGCGCCCTCTCTCTCCCCGCTCTGCTCCTCAGCGCACGCGCTTTGTCTCTCCTCCCCAGCCTCGCGCGCTCACGTGTGCGCGCGTTTGGTGTATATGTGTGTGTGTGCGCGCGACTGTGGCTTCAGGGATCATTTGCATCTATTATCAGAGCTTCATCCTATTGGCTTCTGCGCGCGCATTGGAGCACGTGCACGCGCGCCACACACACACACTGGGGCTGGATTTTTCATGAAAAAGGAAAGAATAAAACTGACTATTTAAAAAAATGTAATGTATATTTAATGTCACTGGTGAAGCGTGTGTTTATGATTGCGTCTTTTAACCCTTTTTTCTTTCTTATTTCCTTTGTCCAACCTGTTCCAATGCGATTCCACCTGCTCTTTTTTCCTCCAAATAAAACCTAAACACGCCCGTATTCCAAACCAATTTGCCCCCGCGCTTCCCCGTGCTCCGTGACACACCGTACACACCACGCGCTTTCCGACCACTTTGCCTATAATAAACACGGTGTCCATAAAGGCAGGGGAGGCCCGGGGAGTGGAGGAGAAACACCTCTGTAAACGGACTGCGCGCAACAACAGAAAAGGGGGTTTACGACTCGCCCTTTTACGCCACCGGAGGCCGTAAACGCAGCAACTACCGACACTTTACACGAGGAGTTAATCGTCGTATCTGCACGTTTACGCGTAAAGGGTCAGACAAAACAGTTCTATAACGTTTGCCAGAGATATAGGAATCCATTCTGCAAATACTCGTCTCGCTCTAATCCGATATGTGCAAGTCTTATAACACAAACTAAATCACAAATGGAGTGCAGAGGTAATTTGGTTACATGGTCATAACTCCGCAAAATGAACCGCATGCATCATTCCTCCAAATATAATTACGCACGACTGTATTCATTGGACTTCTGGTATTGCGATCGTAATTTCCGCGCACGTTTGATTGTATTGAGGTTTTGTTGTTGGAAGTTTTACAAGTTTAATAATAATAGTAGTGATAATAATAATGCTCGGGATGTACGCGCGGCCTGCTGTAAACAAGTGTCAAGCTTGGATATTTACACAAAAGTCGTAAAAGAGACTTAAGTTGATTTCACGTTGTAACGAGAAAGTTCAGGTTGGATCTTTACCCACACAAAAATTGGTGACAATTCTGACAAGACAAAAGATGCTAATTTTGATGTCACATTTTAACGTAAGTACAATCTAGATTGGTTTGGGAAAGAATTGTTGGAGCTTTACGCACTCAAAAGGCACAAAAATGTACATTCCCCTCAATCTATGGTTACGCGCACAAAAGGCATATATGTTGCTAAAGACATTTCAGTTGATGTTACATTTCAGCCCAAACAACATCTAGATTAATTTGGGAAAGAATCGATGGAGCTTTACGCACAGAAACGGCATGCATGTGGCGCTCAAGTTGATTTCACATTTTGCCCAATGTAGATTAGTTTGGGTAATAATTATTTTAAAATAATTAAAAGAGGCATACATGACACTAAAGATGATTTCTCATTTTAGTGCCACAAGTTTGGAAATAATTGTTTGATCTTTACGCACACAAAAAGTTGATTTTACATTTTAGCGCAAGTACGATCTATATTAGTTTTGAGAATCCTTTTTGTATATTTACCATCTGTGCAGCAAAACACACGATGATTTCATTTTCTCTACAATCTAGTTTAGTTTGGTAAAGAATGGTTGGATCTTTACGCACACAAAACGTAGCTGTGTGACAAAAGACGCTTTGAAAGTTGAACCCAAATCTTAGCACTTGCGCAATTAGTTTGGTTAAGAATTGTTGGATCTTTACGCACACAAAACGCATCCGTGTGATGTGGATACAGAACATGGACGTGGATGTTCTCATGTATGTTACCTGAGAAAGGAAATGAGCTCGGGAAACGCACCCTGCTGCTCCTATAGCTATAAGAACGGGCTTGGACATATTTTACGCGCGGCCAAACCCTTCGTCCGTCCGTCCGCGCGTCCTTGGCTGTGATTTTTTACACCAGGACAAAAAAAATAAACATTTCCTGCTTGCTGCCTATATCCTGAGCCTCTCCATGTGCGCGTCCCCCGTGGCCTTCCCTTCCCTACCCTTCCTCTGTTCCCCAAAACCGCACCAAAACGTCAATACGCACACACACTTTTTTTGTTTTTACGCACGCACTCCAGAAGATGATAAACGGCTGAACTCCCAGGCTTTTCTTTAGCTTTTTTCCCCTTTCTGCATGCTCTCCCCTCGTTTATCCGTGGAGCAAGAGCGCCTCCAAGCGTCGACGCGAAGCAACAGCACCCGCCATCAACTTTATGGTTCTATTAAGCCGCGCACATAAAGCTCAATAAGCGGTTTTAAAAGCAAACGGCGCGGTGTAATTGTGGCACGGTTTTCAGGGGCGGTTTGGGAAAAGACAGAGCCCGGATTGAAGGCTGAGTCCCGGGTGTTACACGTACAGAGACTGAGACGAGAGAGACTCAAGCTGGGCCTAATTAATTCGTGCCATAAAGGAGTAATAGTACGCGCTAAACGTTTGGTCAAGTGATTGCCAAGACGCAGGCGTGAAAAATGAAGTTTAAAAGCGAAGAAAGGAAGGCGTCTCGTGTGGAAAGAAAGAGGAAATGGCTGGTCAAGTGTGGACATTTTTTAAACAGCATTTTCTTATGTTTATTTGTGGAAAACAATTAAAATAAAAAACGTGATTTGTGGTGTTTTGATTGATGGGGAGATGGATTATAATTCTTAAATCATGTTTACGGCACGTTCGGGGAGCGTGCCATGAAAACAATTTATGAGAATTTGAAAGAAAATCGTTGGACAGTTGTTTCTGGAGTAATGTTGGAATTATTTGTGCAAATGTGGTCGCTGTTTGCACATGCATGAATTATGAATTATGATTTTGATGTGTGTTTTTAATTAATTTATAAATAGACAATAAATATGATGTCGATATTGATAATTATAATTTCAGATGTTTCTACTTTTTTATTTCAAATATTTAAAGAATAAATGTATAATTCAAGGCCCTGAGATTCAGTTCTATTTTTTTTCTGCTGAAATCCTTTAATCCTTTAACTGAAACATATTTTTATTCGACATATATATATATATATATATATATATATATATATATATATATATATATATATATATATATATATATATATATATATATATATATATATATATATATATATATATATATATATTTATTTATTTATGTTTTATGATTTATGATTATGTTGACCAGGAAATGCTGTGAGACTTACATAATATGTTTCAGATCATTTTGAAAAAGAGAATGACAATAAAAATGACAACACAGGAGAAATAATACTGATTGATATTATATGTTGGCAATGTTTGTATATTTTCTATGAATGTCCATGAACGTTTTTTTTTTCTCTTTTGTCTAGTTGAAAAAAATGCATGACAATAAATAACAAGAAAAATATTTAAGAAAGAAAAAACTGATGATATCGATATTAGCTTGATATTCCTTCATGTTTAAATCCTATGACTAAAGATCATTTTCACACACATATCTTTGGTCAAATAGAGTTCCTTTAATTAAGTATTTATAAAGCATTAATAAGAATGTGTTATTTGTTTGTTAGCACTTTGACATTTACTAACACTTGTTGATGGATTATAATAGTATTATAATAGTAAATCCACTGACATAAAACATGTCCACGTTAATAAACCATGAATATGTTTATGAGAACCTAGTTATGAAGCTTATAAACCAAGTGATAAAAGTGCTTATAAACAAATAATTAGTGCTCATTATCGCGCTATAAATACCTTATGAAGAACCTTATTTTAAAGAGTCAGCGTAGTTCTATATTTATTCTCTATTTGCTTGATGTGTTTGTCCATAAATCCTTGTCTTTTAACAAACCCTGTCCTTCTCGTGTGGTCAGTTGTGAGGTGTCAGTGATTCCATTTTCTCCCGGGCCGTAAACACGCTGTCAAAAACACCATCAGCTCCTTTAAAACTCGACCCAGGTCCACCACCGCAGTAGCAGCGCCTCCTCCTCCACCTCCTCCACCTCCACAGCTCCTCCTCAGGGTTCAGCTCGTCTCCACAGAAAGGTCCACATCGGGCTGAAGAATCCGTGTGTGCCCCCCGCTGTCCCACACACACACACACACACACACACACACACACGCACACACACACACACACACACACACACACACACACACACACACGCGCTCTCACACACACACACACACACACACACACACACACACACACACACACACACACACACACACACACACACACACACACACACACACACACACACACACACACACACACACACCCTCCTCCTCGTGACCTGTGCACCGGATGAGGGGCCTTGCTCGGGGTTTGAAAACAGAACAGAGCTGCAATGTGGGTCAGGCGTTTTGGTGGAGGCCTCAAACTTACGGCTTGATGAAAGGGTTAGCATTTTGTGACTGAATGAACAGCATCGGCGCAACACAATGTACTTTATACAGAAAATAAAAATACTAGTTAGAACAGGTAAAAACAGATAAGATAACTGCCTTAATAAAGCATGAACAGAGACAGAATTCATGGTGAACAAACAGTTTATTAAGAATGATTCAGGCTTATTATCTTAACTAATACTAACAGTAATTTCTAACCCTTACCACTCCCCTTACCACAATAAAATATATAAAGCCTTGGCTTTTTTTTTTTTTTACTCGACCAAGTTAATTTATGGTACATTTTGCTAATGTTGAAAATGGTCTCTCAATTTGTCACTTTTTTAGGTTTATAGTTTTACTTCCTGATGGTCAATCATGCAATCACACTAGCCCAGAGTACAACATTTATTAATTATTAATCTTTATTTAACCAGGTAAGAACCCATTGAGATCTGTTACCGATAGCAACCATGCGGCACACAGGGCCCAAACTCTTCTGGTGCACACAGAAACAACCATAGACCAACAGACCCTCGTAAACAAAACATTCTAAATCCAAAATGGAGGCAAAATTGAAGTGCAGCATAATGTGATTTCACTGGGATTTAACCACAGAATTTCACAAAATATGAAACATTTAGATGATTTTGGAAAAGGAAAAGCCTCAGACACATGTGAGTGACATCAGAGCTGCAAACAACACATTTATTATTGTATTTTACATTATGGTTTAGGGAATTATGATAAACTCTTTGCATTTTTGCAGATGTATGGGTTTTACTGGAAAAAAATACTCACCAAAATGTTTAGCCTGCAATAATTTTTCACTTTGTTTAGAGATATATTAGATACTATACCATAAATTAGATTATTTTGGAGCTAAAATACAATTTTAAGGCTGGAATTTATTTATTTTGTCCATCGTTTGTGATAGAAAAGCAAACTAACTTCACATTTCCAACCTGGAAATTCAAATATGTTTCTTTTTTCCAACACAAACACTCAAAACCAGCCGACTTCAGATCTAATGTGAATCACTGAAAAGCTAAGTTCATGTTGCCTCCAGTCGCCTCCATAACAGAATTTAGATGACATCACATTTTAAAGGGTCTATACAATTATATCAAAACGCCTTTGTTTTGTTGCATTATATTTAGTGTCAGAAAATGTCTCATCAATATCGGTCAAAACATCATCAACTTTGCTCTACTTCCTGTCATTTTACATTGATTTTTACACATTTATTCACAAACTGTCAGGGTTAAAGTGTCATCTGTATTCATAATAAAGATTATTCCACCAAATAAAGCTAAAAATAGAAATAATACAAATCTGCAATGCAATAGGTCTTATAATTATAAAAAGGGAAGGAAAGTAAAAATGCTGAACATGTTTTCAGTTTGTTTTTCAATGAAGGGGCACGTTTCATTGATGAACTTTTCCATTTTAAAATACACAAATTGAGGTGTAAATTGGACTAACACACACCACAAATGAGACAAAGTGCACATCTCATCTTTCTATGTTCACACATTTCACTTTTTACACATTTGACTCACATAAAAGGAGGGTAAAGCGCTCCTGGTGCAGGTTTAGCGGCTGGTGTGGTGTGGTGTGGTGTGGTGTGGGGCGAGGTCATGTGACCCGCGCACACACAGGGCGGTATGTGGAATGTGCACGCGCTCCATTGGCCCTTTCAGACCGAGCCGAGCGGACACGGTCATAAAAGTGTCCGGAATAGGAGGAGGAAGCACAGAACTCGCAATCAGAAGTAGGCTTTGGAAGGATATGTAAGCGACTTCCAAGAGCGTTTGCCCTCAGCTTAATAATAGAACCTGGAAATGAATGTGCTTTGAATTCTGGAGCGGAGCAAAAGTGAAGTGGAACACAATGGGATTAAACTCAGAACAAAATATGAAATATACAGGTGGGTTTTACTGCACAAAAACGTACAGAAATGTTGAGCCTACAGTGGTTTTAATATATGTTTTATATATATATACTACAGACTTTAACGTGGATTGTACTTCTGTGAGGCTCGAATACAATTTTGATTTTATAGAAAAGCAAACATATTCAACAAATTCAAATGTTTTGTTTATTTTTTTGTTGTACCCATCATTTGATGTTAGTTAATCTTTGAAACTGCATAAGGACTATTTCCTTTTGCCTCCATTTTGTGATAACATTTTAAAAAGTCTACAGAGTATATACATTGAAAATAAAACAGATTTCACATCCAATAAGTTACATATTGGCCTGTTTCAGTCTCTTTTTAGGAGAGATACATTTCTGTAAGCCAGATGAACTGTTCCTCATCTGCCTGGAGGAACTCTCTCTACACTAGATGAAATGTTCTTGACCTGCCTGGAGGAACTCTCTCTACACTAGATGAACTGTTCCTCATCTGCCTGGAGGAACTCTCTCTACACTAAATGAACTGTTCCTCATCTGCCTGGAGGAACTCTCTCTACATTAAATGAACTGTTCCTCATCTGCCTGGAGGAACTCTCTCTACATTAAATGAACTGTTCCTCATCTGCCTGGAGGAACTCTCTCTACACTAGATGAAATGTTCTTGACCTGCCTGGAGGAACTCTCTCTACACTAGATGAACTGTTCCTCATCTGCCTGGAGGAACTCTCTCTACACTAGATGAAATGTTCTTGACCTGCCTGGAGGAACTCTCTCTACACTAGATGAAATGTTCTTGACCTGCCTGGAGGAACTCTCTCTACACTAGATGAACTGTTCCTCATCTGCCTGGAGGAACTCTCTCTACATTAAATGAACTGTTCCTCATCTGCCTGGAGGAACTCTCTCTACATTAAATGAACTGTTCCTCATCTGCCTGGAGGAACTCTCTCTACATTAAATGAACTGTTCCTCATCTGCCTGGAGGAACTCTCTCTACATTAAATGAACTGTTCCTCATCTGCCTGGAGGAACTCTCTCTACATTAAATGAACTGTTCCTCATCTGTCTGGAGGAACTCTCTCTACACTAGATGAACTGTTCCTCATCTGCCTGGAGGAACTCTCTCTACATTAAATTAACTGTTCTTCATCTGCCTGGAGGAACTCTCTCTACATTAAATGAACTGTTCCTCATCTGCCTGGAGGAACTCTCTCTACATTAAATGAACTGTTCCTCGTCTGCCTGGAGGAACTCTCTCTACATTAAATGAACTGCTCCTCATCTGCCTGGAGGAACTCTCTCTACACTAGATGATCCTCCTTCCTTCCTCTTGATGGTTCTGGTCCAAGTGGATGTGTCAGTCCTGACCCATCTGTCCGTCTGTGGGAGTAGGATCTCTCCTTCTGTGGTTCTCCCCGAGGTTTATACTTTTTCCCACAGGGTTTTTTGTAGTTTTTCCTTGAGAGAAGGAGGGTCAGGTACAGGGGGCGCTCTGGGACAGTTATCCAGACACTTATCCATTTGCTAAATTCTCTTGAACATTGTTTATTTAAACTGCTTTCTACCTGTGGCCCATTGAGGAAACTGTTTTTGGGATTTTGGTCGCCACAAAAATAGACTGAATTGAAAAATTGAATTCAAGTGAGTTTCAAGTGATTTCCAAGTGCAGAAAAAAAAAAAAGAGGGGGTAAAGGGTACTGGTGTCCCTGGGGCCCAGAGCAGGGAAGGGCCCGCTAAAGCATGTGACGCTTTTTTTTTCACAGTTGCATTTTTCTTCGCTTTAATCTATTTTTGCTGTAATAAAATGCAATATGGTTAAGTGCTCGAGAGACTACAATTATGCATGACATCTGAGGGGCCCATCCCCTTTTAAAAAGATAAAAATGATCATTAGTCAAGTTGTTAACAAATAAAACTAGTGATAATAATTAGCAGTTTGTGTTTGGTAAAAATACATTTTGTGAAATTGGTCTGGTGGTTATTGTTAAGTGCACACAGAAGTCATAGGGTGTATTTATTTGTAAAAATGAATGAAAAATAACAACAATTTGCTGGGATAGAAGAAATTACGTATCAGGCCCCACTGAGAATGTTTGTGCCTGGGCCAGTGGAAACACAGCTACTTTGCATGGATCACAACCTTTAACTTGTACTTCAGTTATAGGTTATGATCATGTAAATCAGATTTAGCTTCTTTCATAATATAATAATCATCATAACTTGTATACTTTTCTACAATGTTATAAGGCCAAATTAAACCTCTTGTTCCAGAGCTCAAACTCAAAGTATCTGCAAACACCGGGTGCGTTCTGTGCTCCTCATCCCGACACAGAGAGCATTCTGCGGGGGTCAGGGGTCAGGGGTCAGGGGCCAAGAGCAGGTGGGGCCCCGCGTGCACAGCCAGGGGAGCAGCTCTTCTGAGGCGTGGATGTCATAAACAACGAGCTCCAAGCTGTTCCTGGAGACATCGGACTTTCAAGTGTGTGTTTGTTTTCAGCCCTCGGTCCAGGTTTGAACGGCCTGGAAGCTAGGACTGTACAGAGTGTTGTAGACAGTATTTGATATCTCTAGATTATATATTGTTATCTAAATTTTCAAAGTTCAGGAGTGGAAGCAAAAACCACAAACTGTCATTGTTTAACGCACAGAACATTTGGAGGCTTTGAACAAGACTTTATTTGATCCACCAAACAATACGTTGTTCTGCTACAGTGACTTTTTTGAGCTTTTAACCATGTTCTAACAATGTTCCGTCATCAAAAACACACCTGAAGTAGCATTCAGTTGCATTCACGCTGTTTTGAGGAATGTTTATCAGAAAATCTTCTCCCTCCAAGCGTCAAACACTCTTCCTGCTGAACTCCTTCTGTCCGGGATGTATTTTTGGATCATCTATGTCATTTATCAGAGAATCTTCTGCTGTTTTTAGTCCTTAAATCATCGCTAAACTCATTCTGAGCATTTATAATGTCTAAACACGATAACTGCTGCAGAAAATCTGCTTCGTAACTTCTTTTCAGCGCTAACTTCACTAGATTGTATAGAGCGCTGGCGCCATCTGCTGGCTGGATGCACTCTGTAAGTGTCATTTCATAGACTGATAACACAAGTCATTGGATAAGGATGGGATTTTTTGTTTTAAAACATGAGATGGCAAATTTAAGGTGAAAATGCAGAATGTTTTTCTTTAAATAAACTGGTCATAACAATGGAATATAATAAATTGAAGGACAAGGAATCAGGGGATGTGTTCGCCGGTGGTGCAGTGAGGCGTTGCACATGTGCGGTTGCAACTATCTGGGTGCCGTGAGTTCGATCTCAGGCTTTGACCTTTGCTGAATGTCTCGCCCCTCTCTCTCCTTATTTCTTGCTGCAACTGTACTTTCGACTTAAGCTTTTAGGTCAAACAAATCTTCAAAAAGATAGAAATCAGGAGTGGATTGAGCAAAGGTGAATTGGGATAGTGGACCAGAAAATAATTCTAATCTAAATGTAATTAGCCATTTGAATAGACCACACACATATTATTACTGTTTTTATGGAGTATTTAAAGATGAGCTAGATATTTAGATTGGAGAATATTTGTACTGTACTGTACTAAGTTTACAATTGAACTTGTGTTAGCCCACCAGAGCACACGGCTCCCTAGTTGCTGTGGCTCTAAACACCGAATTTTTGTGCGACGGGCCAGCCCTGTTAGCGGACATCAGATGAAAAATATGTATGGTTTACCAATTTATAACAAAAAAAGAATGAACAATTTCAAAATTTCAGTCTAGAAATGTCATTTGTTTGCTTTTATTTTACAAAAATATGGCAAACATTTGTATTTGAGACAAAAGTATACATTATGGTAAAGTATGATGTTTGATGTTTAGGGATGGGACAACAAACAATATCATTTTTAGTTTATTTATTTACTTGATGGGCACAGTGCATGATAATGAACACACATGATACACGTGCTGTAAATATGTCAGACTGAAGGGGCTCGTTTCATCTGTTGTTCCACATTCAGTCTCACAACTCATGAATGTTGTGAGAAAAATATTGTACATGTTTTAGTGGGAGGTCAAACATGCAGAACATGCAGACTCCACACAGTGAGGCCCCACACCGCCCGGGAGTCAAACCCAGCACCTATTACTGCGAAGCAAGAGCAGGAAAGTCCAATACATGACACGACCACCGTGTTGTGTCGTTTGTTTGAAGGACACACATTCTGCTACAGTGACTTTTTGCGATTTTAACTCTGTTCTAACAATGGTCTATCATCAAAAACACACCTGGAGTTGCATTTAGCTGCATTCAGGCCATTTTCAGGAATATTTGTTTCAAAATCTCACAGCGTCAAAAACACTTCCTGCTGAACTCCCTCAATCCGTGATGTTTTTCCGCTTTTCTGCGTCACTTTCATTCATTAATTTTCTACCGCTTATTCCCGTTAGGGGTCGCGGGTGACTGGAGCCTGTCCCAGTGACTTTGGGCCTTAGGCGGGGTACACCCTGGACAGTGGCCAACTTGCCGCAGGGCTGACACAGAGAGACAGAGACAAGGACAGACAACCATTCACTCTCACATTCATTCACTAGGGACAATTTAGAGTTCTCAATTAACCTACACAGTCATGTCTTTGGACGGTGGGAGGAAGCCGGAGAACCCGGAGAGAACCCACGGTAACACGGGGAGGACATGCAGACTCCACCCAGAGAGATCGTGTGATGTTAGGGTGGTTCGGAAATCGTGTCAGTCACTTAAAGTGAGAACAAAACTAAATTATGTAAGCGTTAGGTGCCATCTACTGGCTGTAGACCCTCAGTAAGTGCCAGGGCAGAATGTAGATAGAATGTTCATTACTCTACTTATTTACTTTTTTTTTTTCCCCAAAAACATGACAGCAAATTTAAGGTACACAAGAGCATGATTCCCAAAAAGACAATCGTCTACAAAGATCATTGCCAACAAAGATCATCGACAATTTTTTTCTTTTTCTAATAATCGGATTGTGTTCAACATTATTATGAAGCGAGTATTTCAGAACATGTTTTAATAAATCTAGACAACAGGGTTAGCAGTTTTCATATATTATTATTATTATTATTATTATTATTATTATTTTACCTTTTTCTAATTGCGATTTTGTTTCAATTGCGATTAATCTTGCCGCCTTACCTAGATTAATTCCCAAACTTTTCAAAAGTCTAATACAGTCGTAATATTCATCGCATTCTTGTGCAGTCCATATTTTGCACCGTGAAGTAAAACCCATCATCTCATAAAAACTGTCGTAATATTTGGATTTGAAGTTGAGCGCTCGTAAAATTGCGCGTAGTTGGATAATCCGACTTCTCTCCCGCGTGGCCCTGCTGATCCCTCCTCCTCGTGCTCCGGGCGCGCAGATAAACGATGTCGGATCACTCTCCAATATTTCCTCTGTCTCCTCGAGCCCTCCGTGTTTGCTTTACAGCCGTTTAGTTCTTAACCTTCGCAAATTTATACGCTATAAACTTTTATGGCCGTCATATTCTTTTATTGCGCGTCGGATTCCCCCCTTTTTTCCTACCGCTCCTCTCTGCCGCTCGCTCTGCCGCTCGCTCTGCCTGCCGCGTTTCCTCTTCCCATTTGGCACACACGCGGACACCGACGCGCGCTTTTTCGGGCTGTTTTTTAACCCGTGCGTGCGCATCCGGATCCTCTCCAAGCGTTTGTGTGAAAAAAGGAAGTGTGTAAAAAAACAACAAGGTGACGTGAGAGCGAGGGGGAGGTCAGGAGGAGGAGGAGGAAGGCGCAATGGGTCTGAGGGGACGCGCGCAGCCGGTGTTCTCGGCGCTTCGGGGGGCCGCCGCTGCTCCAAAAGGCCTTCACCCGCTGTCTGCGCCTTTACGCACGCGGACGGGGGAGTCACGCCGCTCCAGATCGGCCGGGGAGGTGTGTGTGTGTGTGTGTGGTGTGTGTGTGGCAGGGAAAGGGGGGGCGATGGGGGAGGAAGTGCAGCTTTCGATTGAGCGGAAAACGTGCAAATACAACTTCATTTCTGAAAGGAATGTATTCTTTTGCATCTGCAGTTTATGGGATACATTTGGTGTGCTGCCGTTTTTGTTTCCAGATGGGTTTGTTTCCTGTTATAGCTCTGTACAATTCTGAAGACTTTTTCCCTTTAAAAAGAGACCGTGGTTAAATTGTTGATCGCTGTCGGTTCTGTTATTCTCATCATTCTGAAACCCATGGATAACAGCTGTTTTAAAATCTTTTGTACTGTACTAGGAAATGTCAACCAGTTGCTCAAATTGTGGTACTCTGCAGTTTGTTGTCCTTTTTAGATAAATATTGGTTACAACTACTTTATCGATGGCTTAATCTAATTATGACCTGGTTTTGTCTGATTTCTGACCTGGTTTAGATTAGTTTTAGATGTGATATAGTCCATAGATTGGTGTGTAATGCTTTTCTGTGAATGTATGTTTATTGTAATTAAATTATACACAATTCTTTGTTTGAAAGTTGCATGTGCTAAAAGTAATACATATGACATGTCTGCTGCAGGTAACACTCAGAGGCACAGATCAGCAGCTTGTGGCGGCTGTAAATGTTACACATTTTGGTGTTTTGTGTTATTTGAGCCAATTTAAATGTAATTTAAACGTCTTATCTGTTTAAATGATATTACTAAAACAAAAAAGTTCATATTTGATTTAAGTCTGCTGAGTTTTCTTATTTATTGGTGCAAAAGCGCCAACGTGTTTCGACTGCCTTGATGAAGACTCTTGGAGTTGAAACGTGTTGGCATTTTTGCACCAATAAATAAGAAAACTCACCCGACGTGCCTCAAACCTGTTATTCTTCAGAACTGCTTTTTGCCCACAACCTTGAAAAGCACATTTGACCATTTATCTGATTCAGTGAGCACTGCTGGCCTCTTCTCTTCTCTCATATTTGATTTGTTGATATTATATTACAAATGAAGTAATATCCAATTTAAGTAATTAAGCTACTTTTTGAGGCACTATTGGTGTAATATGGTACATTGTTTACAAAAGTACAGCAATCCTGATTTTTATTTTTTTCAAAGTAATCTCCTCATCACTGAAAAGCCACATGTCCTCTTAGTAGTTTGAGAACCACTGATCTAGAAGGACTATAGTATAATCCTACTGTAATCACACCAGCATTATTGGTCACTGAAGGGTTTAATGGTTGGAGTTAAACTGCCCCAAATTTTTCAAAGGGAAATGACACAATGTATACAATTATTTTTGTACAGCTATTTATTAAATTGTTCAAGTACTTGTTCCATTGCTGACAAAGTTTAGAAACCACATTTAATAACCATAAGTGGACGGTAATTGTGTGTTTATAAAGCACGTGTTCATGTATATTAAGATAATAGCATAATAAGAAAATATCCAATAAGCTCCACATTATACAATCAATAAGTATTAATGTAAAAATGGTTGTAGTTTTTACAGTCATAGAATGCCATGTAAATAAATACTTAATGGACACTAACACATGCAATTACCTACTTAATATGCCTGTTACTAGTTCTAAATGTGATCCTGCAAATATAAAGTGCTGCCGTTCCATTTAAATTAAACATTGTTGGTGAGATGCCATAAATCACATGGTTATATTCCACAGACTAAAGCGTAAAGTGCACTTCCTGGTTGTCATGGAGAGGATCAGTGTGACTCGTGGCCCCTGGGCGCTGAGCTGCCGAGTGAAACCCGACTCCACAGTGTTTGGAGCCGACACTGGGCTCCATCATTCTTCTCATCTCCAGCTGCAGTCTGTAAAGAGAGCTCGGGGAGAGAAACGTGTCTTTATGTGCTTTTCAAACAAACCGTGTCATTACAGGACGGAATATTTATGGATTATCTTACACGTTCACAAGACAAGCTGATTTACAGTCTTTACACTTCACTGTGTGTCT
>CM033631.1:37592800-37612800 GCA_019453435.1 Rhinogobius similis
GCCACTGGACACCACATGACCTGGAGTGACAAGTTTATGGTTTAGTGCGACTTATGAGTCAAAAATTCTATTCTGGTCCAGAGCAACAAAAATTACGTAATTATGAGCACAATTAATATGAGGCATATTTATGCACTGAATAAATACTGGCAAAAAAGTGACTCTAGTTAGCTCAAAATACATATGTGTTGAAGGAAATTACGAATAAAATTATCTTCAGTAACTTTGTTAATATGGAACATTACTGGATGTACGATCAGTTCAGGTGTGAAATTGAACAACAAATAATTTGTGTGGATACTGTATTTTTATAAGTTAAAATGTAAATGTATTTTATTTATTCTGGGGGTTTAGTTGATAAAACACATTGCTGTAATACATAATGTTTGCTTTAGTTTCCTACTTTTGATCATTTGTTTTCTTCTGCTGGTCGGTTGCTTGTCTAACGAGAGGCCTTTCCTTGGTGTTTCTGATCCAGACGTGTGCTCGGACACTCACCTCCTCTGTTGATCTCGATGATCTCCTCCTGGGCCAGCGGACAGTCTCCGGTCCCCATCATGCTCCCGGAGCCCACCATGCCGGGCCCCAGCACATTACCCATGAGCCTGTGCGGCGAGGCGGTGGCCATGGCGAGGGCGTCCGGCTTGCAGTAGTTGGGGCTCCCTGGCTGCGGCGCGCGGGGGATGTGCTTGTTCCTCTTCTTGGGGAGCTTCTGCTTGGCCATGGCCAGAGAGTAGTACATGCCGAAGTTGTTGACGATGACGGGCACGGGCATGGCGATGGTCAGCACGCCGGCCAAAGCGCACAGGGCCCCCACCAGCATCCCCGACCAGGTCTCCGGGTACATGTCCCCGTACCCCAGCGTCGTCATAGTCACCACGGCCCACCAGAAGCCGATGGGGATGTTCTTGAAGTTGGTGTGGGCGGCCGCCGTGGGGTCGTCCGGGTCGGCCCCTATGCGCTCGGCGTAGTAGATCATGGTGGCAAAGATGAGCACGCCCAGAGCCAAGAAGATGATGAGCAGGAGGAACTCGTTGGTGCTGGCCCGGAGCGTGTGCCCGAGCACCCGCAGACCCACAAAGTGCCGGGTGAGCTTGAAGATACGCAGAATACGCACAAATCGCACCACGCGCAGGAAGCTCAGCACGTCTTTGGCCGTTTTGGAGGACAGGCCGCTCAGCGCCACCTCCAGGTAAAAGGGCACGATGGCCACGAAGTCAATGATGTTGAGAGCGCTGCGGAAGAACTCGGCCTTGTCCGGGCAGAAGACCACCCGGGCCATGACCTCGATGGTGAACCAGATGACACACACGCCCTCCACGTACGTGAGCCAGCCGTCAGTCACCACCTCGTACACGATCTGGAACACAGGACAGCACTTCAGCTGTGGACTCGCGAAACAGATGCATGAGTCTTTATCAGCAAACAAGCACAATCCAAATGAATCCAGCTCAAGAGACGTTTAAAATGCCTTGTCATCAGAATGTTCAAAGACCAGAAAGGACGCAAACTGATGTAGACAAGAACACATTTTCAAAGATGACCTGAGATAAGATCTAAATGCTTTTTAAAGTCTTTTTTAAGACAATTTTGAGTTTGTCAAAGGAAGAAATGTCAGTTAGTTCACAAAGAATGAAAAAAGACTGTTTTAGTCTCAAAATGAAGCATGAGATCCACAAAAAGTATCATTTGTGTTAAATATATCTGTAGATAGAATGAAAAAACACTGTGGGCTCAACATTTCTGTGAGTGTTTGTCCAGTAAAACCTAAAATCTGGGATAAATGATTGGTAACCTTTTATAAAGTTTTACAATAAGGAGACATGAATTAATGTATAATCATGGATCCTCAGCATTCTCATCTGTACCTGTGCCCTGTAACTCTATTTCATTATGACCAAGAAAAGAACAGATAATAACAGTTTTAATACTGGGTTTTGGATTAGGTTTAGGATTAAGAAGAAAATGAAAGAAAACAGAATGACAAATTCATAACTAATAACCATGTAATTACTATAATAAAAAGTGATTTGTGTCCTGTTAGCAGAGCTGAAATCAAGTCCTTGTTTTTAAAGTCTCAGGTAAGACTTGTCTTTGGCCTCAAGTCCGAGTCAAGTCCATGTCTTCTGCTTTGAGTTTCAAGCGTTTTCAAGCTCATATTTTATAAATGTGTATGGATTTTGATAATGGTCCTTCTTACAAAAAAGTCTTGATCACAAATAGAGATCTGGGAGGTAAATGTTCCACTTTATTTCTGTTAAAATACTGAAAGTGCATCTAACTATCAGTTGTAAAGAGAATGTGTTTTGTTTTTTGTGCATCAAGTTGTCTTAAGTTACAGGGGCCCAACTCTTCCATTTTATCAAATCATTAAAATCAAGCGAAGGACTTCACTTCTGTGTATGGTAAGAACAATGTGGGTCTCTGAAGTTTTGGGGTTACGTCAGAAAAACCTTGAAACCTTGAGAAAAACTGATAGTGAAGAGAGCGGGTACCTCCTCGCGGGTCACGTTGCCCACCGTCACGTTCTCCGTCTTGTTGTAGATGGTGTTGAAGACTTCGTGTGTCTCCAGGCAGAAGGTGGAGATGGAGAGGAGGATGAAGAACAGCGAAGCAAAGGCCACATACTGCACACAGAGAACAACCACAAAACTCATGTTAACTTTGAACGCCGTCACAAAAGCACTCGTCTGACAGTCATGGTTTGATAGTGCAACAGTTCTGCTTTATCAAGGTTTAGACCTGGGTTGGACCTGATTTAGTTCTGACTTGGGCCAGATCCAGTTCTGGTTTTGACCTGATTTGGACTCGGTTCAGTCTGGACACTAAAGATAAACATGCACCATCAATCACATCAAGGAATAAAGCCAAACACTCTCCTGGAGACAAGCCGCAAACCAAGTACTTCTTGGGAAATAAAAACTTCTTCAACTGGATAAATGAAACAGGGATGAGTTTATATCATACTGTGGAACCTTCAGGCAAAGCAAACTGTTTTATGAGAACCATCAACTAGAAAACCAACATAGTGCACCTTTAAATAATGTATCAGTGCAGCAGTTATTCAACTTATTTTTTTTACGAGGGACGGATTTTCTGAGGAGCCATGGCCTTAAAACAAAATTTGGGGACACACAAAATTAAATTAGTTCAATTAAATTTCGTCACAATGTTACAATAGAACTAAATCACAACTGGGCAACCATCTCCCTCTGTGACCTCTCAGAGTGTAACCATGACAAACATTACACTCAACACCCACAACACATCTGTTTCAATGGTGATGAAATAACTATTGTGATAATAAATAAATTACAAAATACTTTACTAACTCTGCTCTAGAACCTTGATTTCCAGCCAGTGTGCCGGGGAACACTAGTGTGCCTTGAAGTTATGTCAGATGTGCCTAAATATCCAACGTGAGTCAACATGTTCACAAATGCAAATGTGACTGACTAATTTACCATTTGGAGCGTCCTGAGCAACTTCTGCATCAAAAAAGAGCGCAATAACAACAATAACACGCCACAAAAACATTTTTTGCCTCATTATGTACCGTACTTTTTAACTGAATGGTCTGATTTGGTCATGTTTTTGTAACAGTGGGTGTGCTGTGGACCGCGACTCAGAAAAGGTTAAAAACACTGCTCTAGAAAACTAGACTCCAACCAGGGCTGAACCACAATCAAACCAGGTCTAAAGCAAAATCAAATGAGGACTAAACCAGTAAACATCAGAAAATCTATATTTTTTTATACTTGGGAGATGGTTCATGGGCCGTTTGCTGATTCTTTTCTTTTGTGATTAGGACTTCTGTGGTCAAAGTAGAAGTAAAAATCACCTTTCAAATGTCACAATATATTATATTATATATTATATAATTCAGGCAGCATGTGATTAAGTAAGTCCAGGCAGAATACAAATAGTCATCAAAAGATTCATTTCCACCTCAGACACACACACACAAATGTTTGTTCTATTTTTGAGTATCAGACCTGCAAATCATTTTGTCTCCAGAGTAAAGACAGACGGACGGTTTGAATTTCTTTCCACTTATTCCATTTCATCAGCCATCTGATAAAGACGAACAGCGGGCACATTTTGGTTTGGCAGACCGACCCGGCACCTTCATCCTGCACCGTCTTTGGAAACCTATGCGTCCCAATGCAGCAGAGAACAACACGGCTCATACCCGTCGGCTGCAGGCAGGGGGCGCCTCTCTCCCGCCGAGCGCTCCACAGTGAAGGAACGCACGCTAATAAACCCAATTTCCTGAGTGCTGCATTGATGGGAGCGGGAGGCCTATATAAGGGGGAGGGGGGTGATGGATGGACAACGTAAAAGCCAGGCTCTGTGTGTGTGTGTGTTACGTCAGTGTGTGTGTGCGTCTTCCCTCTTACACACTCTCACACACACATATTTCAGCTGCAGGATCAATGATTATCTGTGCACGTCGCTCTGGGTCCCGTTCGTTCGCGGCTTTACGGAGCGTGTCATGCTCGCTGTTATTTTCTTCTTCTTTTATTTATTTATTTATTTTTTTTATGGCGCTCTCACGTGTGCGTAATGGGCTTCTCCTCTGCAGCACCCACCCCCCTCTCTGACTCCCCCCCACCCCCGTTCCTGCTCGATAGCACACCTCGGCTTCTTTATGCGGAAGGCTGCGGGATCTGCTGAGCGCGTGCGAGGACGAGGGGGGAGGAGGGGGGAGGAGAGGGCCACTGTGTGGCTTGTGCGGTGGGTTTCAATGAGAGCACTGCAAGATTCCGCCTGTTATTGTGGCACAGCGGTGATGCTCAGCTCCTGTGAGGGGGTTGTGGGTTAGACTCCTGATTTTGACTGTGCCCCGTGTCTGTCCCAGGAGTTTAAATGACACATATTCGGCATCATCTGAAGTGTTGTTGACCTTTAAACACATGCCCTTGGGCTTTTGAACTTAAAATAATGTAAGTACTGAAGACTAGGACTCACGATCACATACGTATCCTAATACTCAGAGCAAACGAGTGTTAAACCTTTACAAAACTCATGTGCTGATTATGTAGGATTCGTAGAAAAGGTTTGAAAGGTCGCGATCTGGATGCTGTTTTGAAAATCAAGACATTACCACTTCCATCCAGAAGTCATGTTCAACCATTTGAACTGGTCTGAGAATCTGGGTCGGACCAGATCAACGGATTGAAATTGACTTTAAAAGCACACAAACAAATTAAACTGCGGTTAAAAAAAAGTAGCCAATCATTATCATGTGTTTTGGAGCTGTCCGACTCTTCAGACAAACTGGAGAGAGATGAATAGAGTACTTCAAACCATCCTCACTGTTACCATCCCACTGGACTTTAAACAGTGTATATGAGACACAAAACTCCTGCAATAGAAACAATAGATGGATACCATTAGAATACTGCTAGAATTGGGGGAAAAGGCAATTACAAAGAAATGATGAATGGATGACTTAGACTAGTTCTCAAACTTTTTAACACCAAAGAAAATAGTTGGCTTCCTCAGTAACACCGAATCTAAACTGGGTCGATACCAGGACTAGAATACAGTGCCACAGTAGTTTAAACTGGACATTTACTAAAGGCAGAGCAAAAAATAATAATAAAACGTAGTCTAAATGAAGCAAACATTACAACTGAAGAGCGCCCACCTACCACCAGTCGTACACGTACCACCGCTTGAGAAGCACTGACCTAGACAGCACCGACAATCGAGGAACGGATTGAATTGGTCATGGATCTTTTTAAAAACTCCAGACTCACCTTTACAGTAAAAATGGACACATTTATCAAACACTGGGTCAAATGCTATGCTATAACATGTATCGAAATCCAGTTTGAAATGTTAGCATCGTTACAGCTCCAGCCCACACTTCTGTCCATGCTTGAGCACAAATGTAGACTACATCTAGCCCCGGTTTAGTTTTTGCTTGTGTACTTTTGACATCAACGTTACTTTTTCAGACCATCTGCAACCACACACCATACGAAGAAGGAAAAATCTACAATCGTTCTTTCAAAAGTTGTGTTACAGCTCGGCGCGATGGCCCAGGGGTTTGGTCGCGTTCAAGGTTTCCCCTGGCCGTAGATCCATTGGTGGTGACATTTTTGCACTCTCTCTCCTCCGTCTCACACTTAACTGTCCTGTCGAATAAAGTCGACGGCCCAAGAAAAAAAAAGAGAGATGCGTTTTAAAGAGTTACAAGAAGTAAGCCTGAGGGATGACGAAGTAGTTTGGACATCTCTGCCTCCGAGCGAGAAGAACGTTGTGACTGTCTAACTGTCACGGCGCACCAGCAGTCTTTAGGATAAAAGCACGATTCTTATGAAATGTTTGGATCATTCTTTCTATGTAGTTTATCTTGAAAGTAAAAGAAGCGCTCGTGTTTCCCTTTCGAAAATAGGGATGTAACAGTATTGGCGATTTTGCAGGACCAAAATAGCCACAATGACTCTCTTTTTGATATTGAATTGCATGTATTTGAGTCAAAAGTAATAGTTATGATAAAACGTAGTAGCGAGTGGATGGCGGCGTTGGTGGAAAACAGAGACCCAGATGCATTTTGGATTCGCCAAAACAATAAACGCTTAAGGATGAAAGGAGACCAACAAACAACAATGATCACAAGGAGTCCGGACATACGAGTACAGCGACGTCTGAGGAGGTCCCACTCTGGATTTGAACACCCCACTGTCCTCGTGAGCCGCCCCACACTGTTGTTACCTTCCGACACATTCAATCGGAATAGTTCAAGAATTTCATCTTGGAAACAAAGGTGAAGGTATAAATAAAGTTCATTCCAGGCTAAACACTTTAGAGCCACAGTGCTGTCCCACAGCAGCTGCAGAACACACGGCCAGTCAGCCAGTTCAAATGTTGATGAAAAACCAATGTAAATTTTTCTTCCCATGTTATAGGGCATTCACATTTTTTTTAGAGCTCAACAAATTGGGCCAAAGTGAACTTGAACTAAAATAGCAATACAATAAATATAGTTGTATACATAACTTCTATAATATATACTATGACTATATATATCATACTGTGAGGTTCATAATAATATTGTACCATTAGAGATTTGTAATAATTGTAATAATTATATCTCTAGAATGTGAAGTGTTTTGCCTAATGGCACAATAAAACTATGCAGAAGGCCAAGCAAGGATTGAACCACCCACTTTCCAGTGAGAAGGCACTTGTGCTAGTGCATTTCACAGGCTCCATCACCATTTGGCCTTTGATATTACACACGGCTTTGCATTAGATGCGATGATGGAAACATTTCACACAATTATTCCATATTATTATTGAATATTTAACAATATTTCTTTGTTAAGTTGCACACACCACACACAGAAACACACCCATTTTAATCAAGTTTCCTCTTCATAAACAAGCAACAAGCAAAATAATTTAGTGAAACATACCAAAAATACTCATTACTGTATGACCAAATGCAGTATCTCGACACAGACACAATTGTCCTGGGCTGCAAAACACAAAAGAACAGTGTTGCTTGTTCTGATATCTTGTACATCTGCTCTGTGTGGGAGGGCATCGCACTGTGAGGACTGATCTGTACACACTCAAGCCATGGGAATTCACTTCGTTTATTATGAGAACAACAACATGGTTTAAAGTTCAGATATAGGTTCAAATCAGTTTAGGTTTCGGTTTAGTTTAAGTTTAGACAAGCAGTGACTAGTGTGAAGGTCAGGATCAGACTCCATGGTAAATGGTAAATGGTCACATATTTATACAGCGCTTGTCCACCTTCGAGGCACTCAAAGCGCTTTACATCAAGGAACCATTCACACATTCACTCACACGTGCACGCAGACACTGGAGCCGAGGCAGGTTAAGTGTCTTGCCCAAGGACACAACGGCAGTATTCACCACCGGGAGCAATTGCACCGCCAACCTGTGGGCCAGTGGATCTGACCGTTCAACCAATGATGTTTATGTCAGGAGCGGGATTCAAACTGCTGACCTTCGGATCAGAAGACAATCTCTGCCAACTGAGCTACAGCCGCCCTTTTTCAGAAACATGTAAAGTCAACATGTGTACGAGTGTGTGTGTGTGTGTGTATGTGTGTGCGTATGTGTGTGTGTGTGTGTCAGGTCAGAGCTGGAGACAGACATGAGCTCCACAGAGACCCTTGAATCCCTCGTCTTATTATCCTCATTACGCTGCTCTAATTGGACAGGACTAAAAAGGAGCTGTCCTGGATACACTCGTCCCAAAGACAAAGACACATTTAGGAGAAGGGACAGGTGGGGGAAGGACAGCGGCAGACAGGTGTGCTGGGGGACAGTGGGTGTGGTCTTGTGGTAGGTGGGAGGTTTGTAGTGAGACAGGTAATGGGGCAGGTGGAGAACAGGTAACGGGCAGGACTGGTAATGAAGCAGGTATGGGACAGGTAATGGGGCAGGTATGGGGAAGGTAAATGGCAGGATCGGAAATTAGGCTAGTATGGGAAGGGTTCTGGGGTAGGTACGTCACAGGTAATGGGCGGTATCGGGTATTGGGCAGGTATGGGACAGGTAATGGGGCAGGTATGGGACAGGTAATAGGGCAGGTGGAGGACAGGTAATGGGGCAGAGGTGGAACAAGTGAGGGAAGGGTAATGGAGCATGTGGAGGGGCAGGCAATGGGGCACGTGGGAGAGGGGTGGGAGACAGGTGTGTTGGGGCTGGAGATGAGACAGGTAATGGGGCAGGTGAAGATCACGTATAGGGCAGGGGGGGGGAGGTAAAGGGGTCATTGTTGGACAGGTAGTGGGGCAGGTATGGGGTGGGTAATGGAGCAGGTGAAGGACAAGTCAAAGGGTAGGCAAGGGAAAGGTAATGGGGCAGGTGGCGCACAGATAATGGGAGAGGTAGAGGACTGGTGATGGGGCAGGTGAAGATTGGGTAATGGGGCAGGTCGGAGACAGGTGGTTGAAAGGTAATGGGGACGGTGAGGGACTGGTAATGGGGCCGGATGTGTGGGGACAGGTGTAAAAGATGGGTAATGGGACAGCTGTAGGTGACAGTAAACACGGCTCTGAGGGACTGGAGACACCGAGGTGGACGTGTGACAAACATCTTCTGAATAAATCACCACACACAGAAAAAAGTGTTGTATTTGGAGTTTAAATATGCTGTCTGAGAAGATACTCAGGGTCCAAACGTGTCCACAGAACAGCACACACGTCTCCTCTGGCTTATGTCCCACATACAGCGCCAGCTCAGGCTCTCCTCGTATGAGATTTAATTGCACAGTATGAGTTCATGAGTTATTTGGAATGTCTTAAAATTGTACAAAATCCCACAGTGTAAGCCTAGCTTTAAACAAAACCACATTCCCTTTGGAGCCAGCACATTGTGCGCTCCCTACACATGTTCACAGACGGCTTTGTCATGACAAACATTCAAATGAATAAAGCCAAACCATGCTCTATATTCTCCACAGGCAGTGATTAAGTAAATAATAGACAATCATTACTGTGCATTAAATCACTGGTCTACAACTGCTCTAATATAGCTCTTTTCCAGACACTCACATTACTACTACTTCTGTAGCCAACAAACAAACACACACACACACACACACACACACACACACACACACACACACACACACACACACACACACACACACACATGCACACACACAAACAAACAAACGCACACACACGCACGCACGCACACACAAACAAACAAACATGCACACACACAAACAAACAAACAAACGCACACACACGCACGCACACACACAAACAAACAAACAAACATGCACACACACACACACAAACAAACAAACAAACCAACAAACAAACAAACAAACGCACACACACAGACACAAACACACACAGACACACACGCATGCACACAAACAAACAAACACACACACGCGCGCATGCGCACACGCACCGCACACGCACCGCACACGCACACACACACAGCATCTTTTAAATCAGTTTCCTTAATCACGCTTGAGTAATGAGTCCAGATGCATTTTTCATAAGGACACATGATAACACAGCTCAGCGTTCACACAGTACTTTCCTGGCTCTAGTGGCTGTAGTCTCCTAATGCTTTACCAACAAACAAACAAAAACACTAATATAAGCAGAGTTTTCCGGGAAGTCCGCTCACTCTAACTTTCCGCTAATGCATTTGATCAGCACATAAACAGTCGAAGGTCTGGTTTACAGTCAGCTAAACTTTACCATCCTCACCACCATTCTGCTGACCAGTCCGGTTCAGCTCTCAGCCTAACCGGGGGATCCGAGCCCAGAGTCTCCCCAGCAGCAGTGCTTGGTTGGCACTTTGTGAGGCCGGGACACTCAACCACCATCCGGCCCCCTGAACATACTCATTACCTAAGTACTCCACCGATAAAGTCAATACCAGAGAGGAGCAGGATCAGAGTCAGCAGTGTGTCAGCGGAGACAGGCGGGGACGAGGAGACATATGAGGAGACATATGAGGAGACACACCAGGATACACAAGGAGACACACCAGGAGACACAAGGAAACACACAAGGAGACATATGAGGAGACACACCAGGATACACACAAGGAGACATAAGAGGAGACAGACGAGGAGACATATGAGGAGACACACCAGGACACACACCAAGAGACACACAAGGAGACAGACGAGGAGACACATGAGGAGACACACCAGGAGACAGACAAGGAGACATATGAGGAGACACACCAGGATACACACCAAGAGACACACAAGGAGACACATGAGGAGACACACCAGGAGACAGACAAGGAGACATATGAGGAGACACACCAGGATACACACCAAGAGACACACAAGGAGACAGACGAGGAGACATATGAGGAGACACACGAGGAGACACACCAAGAGACACACAAGGAGACATAAGAGGAGACACACCAGGATACACACAAGGAGACATATGAGGAGACAGACGAGGAGACATAAGAGGAGACACACCAGGAGACACACCAAGAGACACACAAGGAGACAGACGAGGAGACACACCAGGATACACACAAGGAGACACATGAGGAGACACACAAGGAGACAGACAAGGAGACAGACGAGGAGACATAAGAGGAGACACACCAGGAGACACACCAAGAGACACACAAGGAGACAGACGAGGAGACACACGAGGAGACACTCCAGGATACACACCAGGAGACACACAAGGAGACACACCAGGAGACACAAGGAGACACACAAGGAGACAGACCAGGAGACATATGAGGAGACACACCAAGAGACACACAAGGAGACATAAGAGGAGACACACAAGGAGACATAAGAGGAGACACACCAGGAGACACACCAAGAGACACACAAGGAGACAGACGAGGAGACATATGAGGAGACACACGAGGAGACACACCAAGAGACACACAAGGAGACATAAGAGGAGACACACCAGGATACACACAAGGAGACACACGAGGAGACAGACGAGGAGACATATGAGGAGACACACCAGGATACACACAAGGAGACACACGAGGAGACAGACGAGGAGACATATGAGGAGACATATGAGGAGACACACCAGGATACACACCAAGAGACACACGAGGAGACATAAGAGGAGACACACGAGGAGACACACCAGGAGACACACCAGGAGACAGACGAGGAGACATAAGAGGAGACACACCAGGAGACACACCAGGAGACAGACGAGGAGACATAAGAGGACACACACCAGGAGACATACCAAGAGACACACGAGGAGACAGACGAGGAGACATAAGAGGAGACACATGAAGAGACACACGAGGAGACACACAAGGAGACACGAGGAGACATAAGAGGAGACACATGAGGAGATACAAGATGAGACACAAGAGGAGACACACAAGGAGACACACGAGGAGACATAAGAGGAGACACATGAGGAGATACAAGATGAGACACAAGAGGAGACACACCAGGAGACACATGAGGAGACACAAGGAAACACACGAGGAGGCATATGACACACACGAGGAGACACACGAGGAGACACACAAGGAGACATACAGGGACACACACGAGGAGACACACGAGGATACACACGAGGAGACACAAGAGGAGACACACCAGGAGACACATGAGGAGACACAAGGAAACATACGAGGAGGCATATGACACACACGAGGAGACACACGAGGATACACACGAGGAGACACATGAGGAGACACATGAGGAGACACACGAGGATACACACGAGGAGACACAAGAGGAGACACACCAGGAGACATACAAGGAGACACATGAGGAGACACACAAGGAGACACATGAGGAGACACACGAGGAGACACATGAGGAGACACACCAGGAGACATACAAGGACACACACGGGGAGACACACGAGGAGACACATGAGGAGACGTAAAAGGAGTCATACAAGGAGACATACACAGACACAAATTGCAAACTGCTCTGTTTGAATCTGGGCTTTGGTGAAGGTTTAAGTCCTGTTTGAAGACTTGTTTTAGTCCTTGATTCGGTCTCAGGTCATCGTTTTCAGTCCGGATTTTAGTCTTGGTCTTAGTTTTGGTTTAGGTCCTTGTTTTAGTTCAGTTTTTTATTTCGGGCTTGTTTTAGTCCTGACTAAATCTTAAATGTAATCATGCGGTGCACATTGTGTTCTGGACTTTGTTTTAGTCTCGGCTGTAGGTGCACGTTTCCCCGAGCTGGTCCTCCTGCTGTGAGGGCCGTGCACTGGAGCCTGTTGCCGCGGTGCTAAATCTGCAGCCGTGTGAATGGAGGGAAGATGATCTGTCCCGAGGAGCCGAGGTGAGTACCCCCATCGATCCAGGCGCAGCGGCACTTGTGCTTTCTTTATCGAGGCGTCCATCACAGAGCGCCCGCACATCTCTGAGCACCGGAGAGAACCTGCAGGCACTCGCAGAGACGTGAGCGCCGGCAGGACCAGGACGCCAGAGAGTCGCCCGCTGCATCGGTACAATTACAAGGTTGTTTTAAGTCACAATTTGATTCCGTAAACAAAAGAAAGTAAGAAATCCTGTATTCAATTTAATTCACACTGTTAATATTAATATAAAAAATAATCTCCATTCTTTATTGGTTTTTGGGTTCAGGACCTTAAGAGCTGTATACTGTATTTGTTTGGTGTTTAAGGGGACAGATCAGACAAACGGACCACGTTCTGACATTGTTCCCTCATCAAAAACATACCTGGAGTTGTATTTCGCTTCATTCACAAGTTGTTTACTAGGACCTCTTGCTCCGAAGTCTCAGAGAATACTTTTTTTCAATTTTCCTTCAGCTCATTAAGTCGTATCGGTAAACCGGAAGACTCCTGCGCACTTTCGAAGTCCATAAACCATCACTGGACTTCTACCGAGCACTTCTGTACTCGTATTGTGTTCACTTCAATCAGAGGATATATTAGCATGATAGCCACGTAGCTCAATAGATTCTTTCATTTATTTTTCATGGTTCAATCCCAGTGGTACCAGCAGACAGCGGGCCAGTGTACGAAGCAAAGTAGGTGTGTTTTCCAAATATAGGCAATTATTTTTACTGGTTTCAGGTGTAAATATGTAAAACCTGGTACAAGGAAATATTCTCATTATTAGGTCAGCAGTTTCCTGGGTAGAACTGCAACTAAAAGTACATTTTTAACCTAATAAAGGTTGAAATATGGAGAATGAAGACTTCCAGATAGAGAATATTTAAAGTGTATCACCGATGAAAATCAGCAAATGTGTATTCTTTTTTTGGCATTTTGATTTAATTCATGCACACCAGAAAAGTGGAACCTCAAAGATTCCAATAACACATGTGTGAAAGTACATGTGCAGTGGTGTTTGTGCTGCATGTAATCACACCAGGAGCTGGACTGGGAAATTAAATATTAGACGTGTGTTTAGACATGGACTCACTGGTTTTAGTTGAGCAGAGATGACAAACTACACTCCCTCCAGACCAGCTCACGCTCCACAGTGCTACAGACGACTGCAGCTTCAATGTGCTGAGGGCTAACCACTTCCTCATGTCAGAAAATGGAATTTAAAAAAAAGTGGTTAATTAAATAATAGACATTTTTATTAACAATTCTAGCTACAAAGTTTAGTGTTAATGATAAATTATTAGATGCACCTGAATGTCTCTTAACTTACTACTAACTACTTAATAGTTTTGTACATGCATCATACACATACACATCTCCACAAACACATCTCCACTCGTTATCTAATCAATCTTTGAAAATCTAATCAAGACGCCCAAACATTGGCCTAGTTTACATGCATTATGAAAAATCAGTTTAAATTGGATTATACCACTTATCTAGTTGGTATCGATCATTTAACAACTCACGTAATCTGGTAAGAGTTGAGGGACTCAAAGTCAGTCCACTGCATTTTTTCGTATGACAGTTAGCATTAGCCGTTAGTTTTCGGCGTGATAAACACACGTTGTGAATAATCCAGAGGGTTTGGGCTGGTACCAACCCATTGAGCACATTTAGATCAAAGCCTTGTTAAAAGTCACTGAGTGCATAAATCATCATGTTCTATCTTTTAGATAATGATTTGTGTGGAAAACTAGCATCTGAGCTAAAGGCTAACTGATGTTCTACTGGTAAGAATCTGGTGACAGTATCCCAGATACTTCACACCCTCGACTTGAAAAAATGAACACCGCTCCAGCTGGTACTTACTACTCATGAAGTGGAGCTGGTGAGGGACTCCCACTTCACAGACTCATCTGTGACATGACATAACAAATAGAATTACCACAAGTCGGGTTTTTTGAGTGGTTTACCAGCACAAACACTGGAAATGTTACTTACAAGTCAAATCTGACAATATTCTGCTATATGTATATATATAAATATTTGTTTAACCGTTGCATTTCTTTAGCCTAAGCATTGGTCACATCTGAAGCTCTCTGAAGTCAAACTCGTGATATTCAAGTGGGACATAACTGAATTCCCAGTTGCCTGAAATGCAGGATCTTTTACATGTTTTTGTGAGGAGCAGATAAATGACACAAGATCATCAAATAAACATGTTCTATATTTCAATATGGAGACTGGCTTCACCATTCATTTGTACTTGAAGAAACGTTGGATTTGACGTAACTCTTGTTTGCGTCAACCAAGTGTAAGAGTTTGAGCAACGGCAGAGAGGGGTTCTGCGTCTATGAATGTCTACGGTTTCCCTGCATACACAGAGCACACATATATACATGTAAAGGCAGTGTGTGTGAAGGAAGTGCATGTGGATCTTGAGCACTGCAGCACCTGTCCTTCTCCAGACCTTGAGCCTCAGATCACACGCACACCTGACACTGCCGTCTCAAATGTTCTGCTCATCGCGCTGCCACGACGTCTCGAAACATTTGGATCCACAAAGGTTCTTCTTGGGAACTCCGCGCTCTCTCCAACAGCCGCAGTGAGCTCGGATGCAAATGTGTGACGCTGCTCCTCCGCTCTGGGGCTTCTGCATTTTTAATCTGCGTGTCTCTTTCCACAGTGCCGTGGCCAATGGGACGCTGTTGTAAGGTAGAATCACTAAGACTCCGTGGATGCACTCTCAGCTCGTGTGCAAACCAAGAGCGTCTCCAAACACTGATGCAGCTTGACTCGTGATGCAGCCGCACAGAGGCTCAGAGGCAGGGTCTGTCCGCATGTTCAAGTCAAATATAGCAATTACTGAGAACAACTGTAATCCTAATTTACTCTTAATTGCACAAAACAGTGGACATGATCCAATCAGAAAGCTGAACAAGCCTCATTCGGGTGGCAAAATATATCACATAAGTATTGATATGGCAATGTTGGCTGACGCAATAATCAATATCACAACAAGCTAAATATGACGCAATAACACCAAGCTTTTCCATCTGACAGAAACGGAACTGTTTTTAAAATGAAAACGCTGAAAAGGGAAGTTTTCATTCCAAAATGTCCCCATTAAGTCTAGTTTAGCCTTTCGGTTTTGTCTCTGTTGAAGTGGGACACTGGAGCTCTTCTTCTTCCTTTGATCCTTTTTTGTGACTTTTCTTTGACCGTTGTGTGAAATGGGCAGAGAGAGGAACGGACCTTTGGTGAATGTGCACAGTGCAACCACACGCACAACGCCCTTCACTGCACCACCCTCAAGCA
This sequence comes from Rhinogobius similis, assembly GCA_019453435.1. Taxonomy (NCBI): domain Eukaryota; kingdom Metazoa; phylum Chordata; class Actinopteri; order Gobiiformes; family Gobiidae; genus Rhinogobius; species Rhinogobius similis. The sequence goes on from CM033631.1 coordinate 37,608,922, forward strand.
CTCAAATGTGAGTTCAAAAACAGTGTCCAGACTACCATTTTATCCTCTCCTACGACGGCCCACTCCTGGACGAATGAGGGATTACACCAACTTGTTTGTTTGTTTATTAAGAATATATTATAAGATTAGTGTTTTGTTTCTTTAATGCACGTTTAGTCTTGTTCAGTGAGACAGTCTCTTCCTGAACAGACTTTTTTATTCTTTACCTATGCTCCTTTGTGTCCCAACAGCATCATGGAGCCTCATTCCCTGTATTTACTGACCTTTATTTAACCACAGTCACTGTCCCACTGAGATTTGGAATGCTGTCCTGATTTGTATCGCCCTCAAACTGCTTTCCCACACATCTATCTGTGAGCTCAGGACTGTGGTCGACTAAAGACAAGCCCTCTACATTGATTAATCAACTAAAAGAGGCAAACGCTCTCAGAATTATTAGAATCTTGCTCAAAAGCAGTGAAGTACGAGTCAGCAACAGCATTTTCAGACATTAAAAGGCAGAATAAACTGTCTGGCTACTCCCAAAACTATGTATTCTTCTTTTTGGTGCTTATAAATCCTACTAAATAATCAGTCAACTAAGAAAAAATATGGTCTACTTGGTTTCATGGACCATTTGATAATTTGTTGCTAAAATGCCACTCTCCTGTTGCCAGCAGAGGGCGCCAGTCACTTGAACCTCGCGTTTAAATGGAAAGTGACAGACAAAAATAACAGCACCCCTCCCGCCACTTTGAACACCCAGAAGTGCAGGTCCTGGTGTGGGAGTGATGAACGACCCAAACAAAGAACCTTCATGATGAGGTCACACACCGGGGCCACATGATGGACAGCCCAGTCCCGCCCCCTTGGTCCGTATTGACGTTTTAACTGGACGTTTATATGAGAGGTGAGTGTGCAGAGGTCATTTATCGACTGTCACCTCCGCCACTCCAGGCTCCTGTTTTATCCACCAGCATCATTTTAATAACAGCAGAATTATTACCATCAGGGGCCCGTGTGTGCGTGTGCTGCGTGTTCAGGGGCCCGTGTGTGTGTGTGTGTGTGTGCGTGGCGTTCAGGGACAGGTGGTGCACCATCTGTAGACGTTACAAAACACGGTGCCCTGGTTCAGGTCTGTATTCGTAGCATACACCGTCTCCAAAACAAATGAGCTGCAGGTGAAGTACGGCGTGTTCTCTGCACCATTTCCACAGCAGGAGCAGAACCTTCAGCCTCCTCAGCCTCTCCGTCTCCTCCTCTTCACCAGGGGGAGATCAGTACCTTACAATCAGACTTCCACATCCTTAATGTTAGTGATGAACAATACCAGACATTTTAGTTTGAAACTCAAACCGAGTACTACTATGGCAACTGTCGCAAACTGAAACGGAGTGCTTTGTGAGCGCTCAGAGAAGACAAGCACGTACACAGGATTAATGAAGCGTGAATGAAGCCAAATACAACTCCAGTTATGTTTTTGATGACAGAACAATGTTATAACTGACCTGACAAAGTAAAAAAGTCAAATGTGCATAATCTGTGCATTTCAACATTAGCTGTCCCAACTTTTTGCTAGCTCTTTCTTACTATTCTTCACATCCTGATTGATGAATTTTCATTTACCTTTCACTCACAAAAAGATTGTACAATCTGACAAAGCAGTGATCCTTTCATTATTGCCCACAGAAGGTTTAATAGTTGTGTGCAAAAATATCCAAACATCAACATAAGCCACGTTTCGACTGGTCCTGGGGCGGTTCTTCTCATGCCAGCCGGGGTCTCCAGGGCCCGGCTCAGGGTCCAGAGGCACAGCTCTGCCACGAGAGCAACTGACGTCACCCAAACACAACTTATGTTTTCACAATAAAATAAATTATACCTGAATTATACTTAAATGATGGAGTCGATCTCAGTGATTCACAAAAAGACGTTCCAATAACGTCATTCCAGGTTTGTGTCTGTGAGACGTGGCTAAAGATAGAGCAAACAGGCTTGTCCTCAGCTTTTTCTGCATTTATTTCATTTCTCTGCAAAGCCTCTACACCTCATTTTAACCTCTCTTCATGTAATGCATTTACTTTAAATAATGTTAGATGCATTATGACCTGGAAATAAAAATGTGGGCTGAATATATAAATTAGCATCAGTGGAAATAGGGCAAATAAATATAAAAAGATCAAGACAGCGTTAGAAATGATTCTTTTCTGTTTCTATCTGCATTTTTCCGTCTTTGTTTTCACCTACATTCTCTCGTATCCAATCATCTCACTCAAAAGGAGCCAAAAGTGAGCCCAGCCCCTTTGGAAGTTAAACACAGCGGAGGCGCTTTCGAACCGTCCAAAGCTACTCCAAAGTTTAATCCAGTATTCATCGCGTGGGCTGCTGTGGTAATGTTTTTGCGTGAGTATTTAATTAATAATGTAAATAGTTGTGGCAGCAAATGTGTTGCTTATTTAGAGACACGTACCTCATGTAGCTGTCAAGTTGATTATTACTTAAAGAAGAAACACTGTTGTAAAAATGAGTTTGCTTCTTTAAAGGTCATGCAAAATGGACTTTTCAGAGGTTTTAACCTTCCTCCAGTGCTATTTGGGCCTCGTATGTTGTGCCCAAAGTGGTTTTTTGATTGATTCCCGCATGTTTTCGCTAGAGAACTGTCTTTTCCGTCCCCCTCGGGTGAGCAGCAGACGGGGGCTCCTCACAAGGATGACGCGCTTCACCAGGATGACGCGGGTTGGGCGGGGGAGGCAGCCTGCTCTCTGTTCGGGGGGGTCAGATCTCAGAGTGAGCCGTTTGCTTTTGCAAGGAGGGGGGCCAGTCCAAGAAATGGGTGTTTTTTGGAAACTGTTATGTTATGGATATTACACAACGCAAAAATGTATCAACAAAGCCCTTAGAATAGACTGTGTAAAGGGCAAAATAGCAGAATATGGGACCTTTAAAATATAATATAACATAGAATATCATGTGCAGTATATAAATGATCGCATGTATTGCCAAAATGATCATATTGCCGTCATGTGCCATGAGTAGAATCCAATAGCAAAGGACCTCGTGATTTTCAGCCCAGTTTAAAGGTGCTGTACGTGGTTTTTACTCTTAAAAACATGACAAACAGAGCCGGTTCATTTTAAGCGTCCTAATTCTTGACCGCGATGAGTTTCTCAGCACTCAGCTCAGAGCAGAGTCTACCGTCACAGCAACGCTAGCAAACATCAGCATGCTAACGGCACAGGTCCTGCTTCACGTAGAATGAAATGCACTTTAACAAGAAGCAGACAGTTTTCACACACTTCAGCTGTAGCTTTCACGTCGTTCTTTTGCCAGACTCTTCTCGGCTCGGTGTCCCGTTGTCCACTCGTCCACTTGCCGTCCTCTCGCAGGGACATTTTGGGATCGGCGTGTTTTAAAAGTACATTATTGCGGCGCGTCCTTGTGCTTGGAGGACATGACTTTCCCGGCTCTCCTTTAGGCAGCCCCTGCATTATGACAATTACTGCGAGTTACATCAGTCTGCTGTGTACCGTGCCGTGTACTGCTCTGCCCGAGTACGTGGAGTATCAGGTGAGATTCACTACTGCAAATGTTGAAGGACTTCTCAAGTGCACACTCTGCGACTTTAATGGGGTCGTGTTTTATGCTAAACTTTCAGCTCTGGATTGTGTTTTAGTCTCGTCCACGGCGTAGCTGGAGTTTTCTTTGTTTCATCACGTGTTGAAGTTCTCTTGGGCTTTTTACACTCTCTGATGTCATGAGGTGGTGCTGATTAATGAATGCAGAGCAAACAGAACAACAAGCAGGAGGTCACAAAGCTGCTTCCAAAAACATGTATATTTTACTTGTCATTTCAGACACTAATTCCATAAATCAAGTCTAAATTGTACAAGTATTATATCC
>CM033631.1:38255300-38302800 GCA_019453435.1 Rhinogobius similis
TTTATGACTGGACATGGAAATATCATATTTTGGGTGTTGACAAAGTGAGTGGTGTGCGTCGATAAACAGGAAACAGCTGATGCTAATCTGCTTTGTTGAAATATGGCGGTTTATCACAAGATCAAGTCAGTGTTTGGTGAGAAAACAGTTTCTATCTGTTTTGTGCGTCTTGTCTGGGTCCACTTTGGATCACTTAAACAGGCCGATACGGTTCACTGAAGACAGTGGAGACCAAACTGATCTGCTCCAAAGTGAACCAGTGGAAACATGGCTATCGTGCACCTTTAATCAGATTCAACATGTTTGCTTTTTATCTTTGTTTTGTTATTTACACAAATACATTTGTAGTCCTACTCATAGTATAATAAGTATAAGTATAATGACACCCTCTGTCCTCAATATACTCAACATAATCATGACAGATTTTATATCTCACGTTCTTAAAGGAGACATATTATGCCTTTCTGGTACTTAGTATTGAAGTGTAACAGAAGTAGATCATCATTATACTTATACTTATTATATTTTGTTCAAAATAAATCTCAATATTAATCTAAAACTGCTTAATAATAGAAACGGGTCCATCAACTTCCTGTTCAAAACTGCAGAAATGATAAGCCCCGCCTCTTCCTAGTGACATATGTGAAAAGTGGCTGCGTGACATTTTAAAACTCTACATGTGTCACTCAGATAATCACAGAAAGTACAGGATGTGGGACAGGGGGTAGGTGAGAACAGGACTGGAGCCACTGGAGCGGGACCATACAGGGTTAACTCAAACCTGCAGGAATCAATCCAAATAGAACTGTGTAACTAATGATCAGGAGACGCTGCTGACAACATTTGGTGTGAAAGCTGGTCACGCCTCTGGTCTCCCTGTGTGCAGAGCTCCGGTGAGGCTGGCGGGAGACGGGCGTCCTGCTGCAGAGATGGTGCCTCTGGCTGGGATCCCGCCACCAGCTTTACCCAGCTACAACGAGGCTCTGACCAGGACCGGGCCGCACGACGCGCCCCCTCCCCCCTACTCCGGGTGAGTGTCCTCACACCTGCGCCCTCACCCGCTGACGTATGGTCCAAAATGTGTGGGAATATTCAAAGTAATGAATGCCACAGGGAGGGAGGAATGCAGTTTATTTACCGTCAGTCAGACCAGGAGACATGAAGTAGACCTCAAGTTCAAGTTATTTGTCATGTGCCTAAAGTACAATGAAAGCAGGCTTGCACTGGCACACTCTACTGCTCTACTGAAGAAGTTAGTTGTCTAGTTAATTTCAGCACAATTTTAGAAGCTTTTTAGATCCATCTTTTATATAAAACTTGATCAATCAAACTGTGTCAAGTAAAAGTACAAGAAAAATACTTTTCAGAGTACAAGTTTCAGTTTTAGCACCATTTTAGATCTGTCTTTGTACAAAACTTCAATTGAAATGTTTAAAACGCTTATTCTCTGATCGAGGTTATCAGAGCAGGAGATGCAGTGCAGTTATGTGAGTTTGTAGGTTTAGAACTGACTCAATGTTGGTTTAAAACACACAAAAATATATTATAATTACTTTCCAACCTCTGATGATTCAACATGAAATTCAAATGTGTCCAATGATGTGAACTTTACAGTTTACAGGATTTTTGTGCTTATACAAGCTGCACTGACCATGCTCTCTCCACAGGGGGGCACCATCGGAGCCGGGACAGACAGCGGAGGAGGAGGATGCAGGAGCGGACGATGACGACTAGAGGCGCCTTGGAGCCGGCGGCTGCTGTACATTTGTGTGTTTGTTGTGTCCGAGGCGTGGGTCTGTTCCCTCCTCTCTCTGTGCTTTCACCTGCCTCTGTCCCCGTCATCTGTGTGTCCTCTCGGTCTGAGACGGTTTGGTACTGATGGTGAGGACATGGAGACCTCTTCAAACTGTGCTAAATGTGGGACAAAGAGTGCAGGTTAGACACGGTGGGACGGGCAGAACAGCATGGATACTAGTTTGAAACTTTTTTTTCTTTAAACTGTAGTTCACTTAAATAAATGTAAGAAAAAATGTATTGCAAGTTTTTAGTTGTGTAATGATTTTAAATAAAAATAATACATTTTATGCGTAAAAAATTGCACTTATTTGGGACAAAAATTAATTTGTGCTTTTGGAGTACAAACTGACTCTAATTCATCCCAGAATGATTGATTTGGCTATAAATACGTAGGTTATGGCTTTCGTTTCATATTTAACATGTTTCCTTTTATCAGATGGTGGATAAAAAGGAATAAATTAATAAAAATATATAGTGTCCTGGTTTTAAAACTTATAAATCAGACTTAGAATTAGATCTCAACATAGTGCAGTTTTGGTGTATGTAGGACCTGCTTTAAGGCTGATCTTTGTCTCCGTGGGAGAAAAATGTATTTGGAGAAAACGGCCTTCAAAGTCTTCTTTCATAAAATAATAAAACATATTTAGATTAAGATTGCACAGTTTTGTTGTTGAAAGCTTATTTGTTGTATAACATAGTATAACTTACTGGACGTGGAAAGTCACCAGTTTAATTCCATATGGAATATTATAGCTAAAGGAGCAACATTTCCATGGAAACAAACAGGAGGATCCTCCAGTTCCTCCAGGCCAAGTACGAGTCAGGTCTGTGGACATCCAGACCCGCTCACTGTAAGGACACAGGTTTTTGAAATACATGTTTACAGCAATAAAACCAAATGAAAACAAAAAAAAAATAGGACTTTGCTACTCTATTTTTTGGCTAAGTACTTACTGTGTCTTTAAATGTATATATAATAAGTGCTATTGCTCCACACGCACGCACACACACACACACACACACACACACACACACATACACATACACACACACACACACACACACACACACACACACACACACACACACATACATACTTTTCAACCATAACACACCAAGGTTTTTAAATTGTAGCAGTTCATAAGGTTTTACTTAAAAAAGAAAGTGACCCCAAAGTGGCCGAGGGACAGGGGCCCTGCAGGTCCAAAAGAAGCACAAGTGTTCACCCTGTGGTCACACACACGTTTTATGTGACCTCTGCTCTGCCACCAGGAGCCATGGTCTGTGCATCCACACACAGCATGATCCATAACGTGTGTCTGAAAGCACTCCTGCTGCGCCTCCGCCTCAGACACAGCACTGCTACACTCGTAAAACTACAGAACGGAGGCAACAACAGCTTAACACCAGCAGTGTCACGCTGCAATTTCAGGACACACTAAAGTTATGCACATTTTGTGGATGTCCATAGTGTTCCGGTGGGACATGCCCGAGCCACCTCAGCTGATTCCTCTCCATGTGGAGGACCAGTGGCTCCAGTCCTTCTGTGACTGAGCTCCTTTATCTCTAAGAGAGCGCCCAGCTGCCCTGCAAAGGACACCCATTTCCACTGTTTGTGTCTGCAATCTTGTCCTTTCGGTCATTATCCAAAGCTCATGACCAGGCGAGAGAGGAACATAGACTGTGCAGTAAATCAAGAGCTGGACCTTCCGACTCAGCTTCTTCTTCACCACAACAGTCTCATGCAGCCACTGCATCACTGCAGACGCTGCACCTCCACCTGTCCATCTCACGCTCCATCCTTCCTTCACTCAGGAACAAAACGCCAGAGATACTTGAACTCCTCCACTTGAGACAAGGACCCTCCACTCACAGAAGACAAGAGACTTTTTCACCTGGAGAGGGCAATCCACCTTTTCCCAGTTGAGAACCATGGCCTTGGATTTTGGAGATGTTGATTTTATCCCTGCTGCTTCATTCAGTGGTAAACCGGTAAACAGGTCCTGGTTTGATGAAGCCATTAGGACAACATCATCTGCAAACAGCAGAAACCAGCCACACCGGACGCCCTCCGACCCCTGACTGCGCCTAGAAATGAAACTGAACTGGTGACAAAGGTGCAGCCTTCGAACAATCTAACATGCACTGGGAACAAGTCTGACGTACTGCTGGCAACACAGCTCTGCTCCAGTCATACAGGGATAGTCCTGAGTCAAGCACCCCAGACCCCACACCCCTGGAGTGCCCTCCACAGGTCAACACAGATTCTCCATATCCATAAAGCACATGTGGCAAACTCCCATGAACTCTCTGGCACCTGATGGAGAGTACAGAGCTGGTCCAGTGTTTCACAACCAGGACCAAAACCACACATCTACTCACCTCACCTCTCCTCTCCAGTCCCGGGAGTAGACCTTACCGGGGAGGTTGAGGGACTGATCCCTCTGTACAGAACCAGAGCTTCTGTCCCCAACCACCATGTGATGTTGAAGAGACATGTCAACCAAGACAGTCCCACAACATTCAGATACTTTAGATCTCAGACGAATCTCATCCAACCCTGGAGCTGTGCCAACAAGGAGCCCGCCAACAACCTCAGCTTTGGAGATGGACGAGCCTGCTTCTCTTCAGTGTCTGCTTTGTCCACTGTCCAACACTATCCCCTGTCGAGGTAAACAGCTCTCCATCTGCCCTGTAAACGATGGTGGTGCATTGTGAGTGGTTTTGGTGAAGCACTGCTTCCCCCTCCCCATCAGACGGTTTGTCAGAATTTCTTTGAGGCTGACCAATAGTCTTCCTCCGTGGACTCTCCACACTCCTCCCAATCCCTAGTCAAGTTTTTGCCTCTGTGACTGCATGGGCTGCAGTCCGCTTGGTCTGTCAGCTGCCTCAGGAGTCTCATAAGCTAACAAGGTCTAATAGGACTCCTTCTTCAGCCGACAGCATCCCTTACTTCAGCGTCCTCCACCGAGTTTGGGGACTGCCACCACAACAAGCACCAGAGGCTTGAGATCACAGCTCTGAGCCAAATCAACAATGGAGGCTGAGAACATGGTCGGACTCAATGTCCTAAGCCTCCCCAGTGAATGTCAGATGATATAATAACAAAGTGACACAACAGTGAAAAAACATGACCCCAACCTGAAGGTGCATGGATTTGATCCTCTCGTTCACTGGGGTGAGCTCAGCCCACACCAACATGCTGCCTCTCCCTGTGGGTAACACCAAAGCAACTGAGAGTCCAAGCTCTCTGAAGATACTGGTCCAAAGCCCAAGCCCAAACATCTCAGGCTCCTTCCCCACCAGCGAGGTGACATTCCACGCCTCCATGTTTAATGCTGTTATATGTTAACCCTTACAATATATAGACTAAACATAAACATAAATCATTTTAGATTAAACTCTCTTGACGTCAGTTGTTGTTCACATTATCTTTCAAACAGCAGGTGGCGTTGTCTCAAAAAGGAAACTGCAGTGTGAGACTGCTGCTGCTGCTGGTGTGAGGCTGCTGCTGCTGCTGGTGTGAGACTGCTGCTGCTGCTGGTGTGAGGCTGCTGCTGCTGCTGGTGTGAGACTGCTGCTGCTGCTGGTGTGAGGCTGCTGCTGCTGCTGCTGGTGTGAGAGTGCTGCTGCTGCTGGTGTGAGACTACTGCTGCTGGTGGTGTGAGACTACTGCTGCTGCTGGTGTGAGACTGCTGCTGCTGCTGGTGTGAGACTACTGCTGCTGCTGGTGTGAGACTACTGCTGCTGCTGCTGGTGTGAGGCTGCTGCTGGTGTGAGACTGCTGCTGCCGCTGGTGTGAGATTACTGCTGCTGCTGGTGTGTGGGTGCTGCTGCTGCTGGTGTGTGGGTGCTGCTGCTGCTGGTGTGAGACTGCTGCTGCTGCTGGTGTGAGACTACTGCTGCTGCTGGTGGTGTGAGACTGCTGCTGCTGCTGGTGTGAGAGTGCTGCTGCTGCTGGTGTGAGAGTGCTGCTGCCGCTGGTGTGAGATTACTGCTGCTGCTGGTGTGTGGGTGCTGCTGCTGCTGGTGTGAGACTACTGCTGCTGCTGGTGTGTGGGTGCTGCTGCTGCTGGTGTGAGATTACTGCTGCTGCTGGTGTGTGGGTGCTGCTGCTGCTGGTGTGAGATTACTGCTGCTGCTGGTGTGAGACTGCTGCTGCTGCTGGTGTGAGACTGCTGCTGCTGCTGGTGTGTGGGTGCTGCTGCTGCTGCTGGTGTGAGACTGCTGCTGCTGCTGGTGTGAGACTGCTGCTGCTGCTGGTGTGTGGGTGCTGCTGCTGCTGGTGTGAGGGTGCTGCTGCTGCTGGTGTGTGGGTGCTGCTGCCTCTGGTGTGAGACTGCTGCTGCCTCTGGTGTGAGACTGCTGCTGCTGCTGGTGTGAGATTACTGCTGCTGCTGGTGTGAGAGTGCTGCTGCTGCTGGTGTGAGACTGCTGCTGCTGCTGGTGTGAGACTACTGCTGCTGCTGGTGGTGTGAGACTGCTGCTGCTGCTGGTGTGAGAGTGCTGCTGCTGCTGGTGTGAGAGTGCTGCTGCTGCTGGTGTGAGATTACTGCTGCTGTTGGTGTGAGGGTGCTGCTGCTGCTGCTGGTGTGAGACTACTGCTGCCGCTGGTGTGAGGGTGCTGCTGCTGCTGCTGGTGTGAGGGTGCTGCTGCTGCTGCTGGTGTGAGGGTGCTGCTGCTGCTGGTGTGAGGGTGCTGCTGCTGCTGGTGTGAGACTGCTGCTGCTGCTGCTGTGTGGGTGCTGCTACTGCTAGTGTGTGAGTGCTGCTGCCGCTGGTGTGAGACTACTGCTGCCGCTGGTGTGAGGGTGCTGCTGCCGCTGGTGTGAGGGTGCTGCTGCCGCTGGTGTGAGACTACTGCTGCCGCTGGTGTGAGGGTGCTGCTGCCGCTGGTGTGAGGGTGCTGCTGCCGCTGGTGTGAGACTACTGCTGCCGCTGGTGTGAGGGTGCTGCTGCTGCTGGTGTGAGGGTGCTGCTGCCGCTGGTGTGAGGGTGCTGCTGCAGCTGGTGTGAGACTACTGCTGCTGCTGCTGGTGTGAGACTGCTGCTGCCGCTGGTGTGAGACTACTGCTGCTGCTGGTGTGAGGGTGCTGCTGCCGCTGGTGTGAGACTAGCCTGCTGCTGCTGGTGTGAGGGTGCTGCTGCTGCTGATGTGTGGGTGCTGCTGCTGCTGGTGTGAGACTGCTGCTGCTGATGTGTGGGTGCTGCTGCTGCTGGTGTGAGACTGCTGCTGGTGTGAGACTGCTGCTGCTGCTGGTGTGAGACTGCTGCTGCTGATGTGTGGGTGCTGCTGCTGCTGGTGTGAGACTGCTGCTGCTGATGTGTGGGTGCTGCTGCTGCTGGTGTGAGACTGCTGCTGCTGATGTGTGGGTGCTGCTGCTGCTGGTGTGAGACTGCTGCTGCTGATGTGTGGGTGCTGCTGCTGCTGGTGTGAGACTGCTGCTGCTGATGTGTGGGTGCTGCTGCTGCTGGTGTGAGAGTGCTGCTGCTGCTGGTGTGAGACTGCTGGGCTACAGTTTGCCGTTTGATAATATTGGCTGAGCGCGTTACCTGCACGCGCACGGGGATGTGGAGCTACGCCGCACACACACACACGCACGCACACGCACGCACACACGCACGCACACGCGCACACAGATGCTGGCGCGCGCGGGACTCCTCTTCACACAAATGGCGTCTCGTGAACAGAATGTGCCCAAATGCTCCTGATGCGGGACGGAAGGCGCTGGATTTAAACCTCATTTAAAGCACCGAGAGACAATAGAGTGTGATGGAGAGAGACTGGTAGACCCCCTCCCTCTCTCTTTCTCTCTCTGTCTCTCTCTCTCTCCTCTCTCTCACGCACAGAAACGCGCGCGGTCCGCGCCTCGTCAAACGGAGAAATAGTCAGACTGGAGCTGGAGACCCCCGCCCCGTCCCCCGCAGTCTGCCCTCCTCCTCCTCCGCCGCCAGCCCTGCCCGCTGCCTGACGCCTGCCCGCCGCCTGCCCATGGAGAGGCTCTTCTCCGCGGCAGCCTTCGGAGACTCGGTGTCTGCTGGGGTCGGGACAGCATGGACGTACGACAGGTCCGCCAGGAGCAGGTGAGTGAGGCGGCGTGAGGGGAAGAACAAAGGCAGCAGCGGTGTACAGTGGGGCTGCGAGAGCCGCTGCTCCCGTGCGCTCCGTGGGGGAGACACGGGGCCAGGAGGAGCCAGTGAGTAGCGCGTCCTCTGACACACAGCTGCGCGGGGCTCGTGTCGTGTGCGCGGTCACGGTGCAGGCAGGTAATCCGGATGAGGACAGTGTTTGAGCGGGGACAGTGCAGACTGTGACTGTGTGCGCGGTTTGACGGGAAAATGGTGGAACGGGGGAGACAGATACACGCGGGTGCATGTGTGTTCCCAGGTCAGGCTCACAGCTGCTGAGTCCTGTGCTGTGTGCGGACGTATGTGCGGATGTGTGTGCGCTGGACGTGTGTGCACTGGACGTGTGTGCACCGGACTGTGTGCGCGGTGCTCGGCGGTTGTTGCAGGCGCACAAACGGAGCCGCAGACAAAAGAAGCCCGCTGGAGCCACTGTGTGCTGGAATGACTGTGTGCTAAGGCTGCTAACTCCTCATCATCAGCATCACTCCTGCCGTCGCCTTGACAACAGCATCTGTTTCCTTCAGGTCCGCTGTATCCGCGCGGACACAGACGCTCCGCTCCGCAGCCTATCACGTTCCGTCACGCGTGTAAAACCTAATTGATGAAATGATCAGCCGAGATTGTGCTGCGCATTTCTGTGACGCGGGACACGCAGCTCCAGCAGCAGAGAGAGAAGTGTCCCTGTGCTGTTCGCTCACGCTGCCGTCCACAGATGCTTCTACACGTTTGTTAGAGGTTACTATGGTACAAACACGGCCTTACGCACCACGGAGTCGTCACTGGGCACAGGGCAATATTGATATTTTGTGTCACGATCATCTTGGCTTAAAAGAATTGGAATAACGATTGAATCACGATCCTGATTCAAATATCTGGCAGTGGCTTTGTTCACATTCAGACCAAAAATCTGATCATTAGCCCTGACTTCTGTTAATCGGATTCTTTGGTTGTTCACACCTGTGCACTTACTCCACTGATGAACAGTTGACTTTCAGATTGCTCACGTCAGATGGACCTGTTACATGACAAAAGCCTAATCTGAGAAGTCCTGAAATCAGACCATGATCTGAGTCCTGAGCTGCATGAATATGTAGTGTTGTTTTCACTCATAACAAATACTTGTCAAACATGGAATTCATTGATAATATCAGATTATTCTTGTTATTTTATTATTGTACCCAGACAAACAAAGGAGGTGCACAAATAGCAAAGGCTGTGATTGGCTAACCATGACATGCAGGTGCAGGTGCACATATCACACACAGAGTCTAAAGCCTTGTTTCCACTGGCCCCGGTCCCCCAGACCCATTCACATTGGAGCTTCTGTTAATGACAGAATGTGTTTCCATGGCAGGTCCGGCTCACAGGGGTCTGCTACGTGATCAACTGACGTCACCCAAACATAACACATTTTCTTAATAAAATCTAAACCTTACCTGGATTTTTTTTAAATCATAAGGCTGATTTTATCAATTTACAAAAAGATAATTAATAATTCCAAGTTTGCGGCTGTGAGACATGGCTTCTTCTGGTTTCTCCACAGCTTTTTCTGCTTTTATTTCCCTTCTCTACAAAGACTCGTTTTAATCTCTCTTTATGTAATGCATTGACTTTGGATAAATTTGTTGGTTCACCAAATTAAGGTATAATCACTGAAAATACAGCAGTTTATTACAAGATCAAGTCAGCATGGAAACACCATGGGTCCACACCGCGAGGTTACAAATACACAGTTATGCTAATGTTGCTAACGTCTATATGGAGATGATGTGAACAAAAGCAGAAATTCACGCTCAAAGATTGCTTTATAAACTATAAATGTAATAACAATATCCTGGTTAATAATTACTGGTGATTTTTCAACTTGACAAGTGAAACACAGAAAATAGGAAAAAATGTCACTCCAAGGTCCGACTTCTGACCTCTGAGGACGAACATGGCAGGCAGAACATGCCAGTAGTGCATCAGTCTCATACCTTTGTGTGCTTCTCCTGTGGCAGCCTCATGTATGGGATGAGCTCGTCGTACCCAGACTCAGAGGGGCCCGGCTTCAGCGGCCCTCAGCTGGGACGCAGAGGACACGGGGCCGCGTGGACTCCAGCCGGACGGCCTCTTGGTAAGACACACCTTCACACCTCCGAGGTGTACTGCTGATGGCTGTTCTCTTTCAGAAGTGCACTATCTCTCCCCTCTTTCATTCTGCTGTTTACACATCAACCCTCCTTTGCTTTATCTCCACCGCAGCAGCAAAACCATCACATCTCCTTTTCTTCATCATTGAATAAACTATCCATCACACTGACCTCACTTAAGTCTCTCCTGGCTGGCATGGTTATAAGAACAAAGCAATGATTATATGATTGAATTCTCTATCTCTATCTATATGCAGTCCCAAGTTTGAATACATTTTCGTGGTTGGAAGTAGAGCTTCAATATGCAACAAGAAATGGGAGTGAGACAAAAAAAACAACAATTAAACTGAAATAGTCTGTTCTCCAGCAGATCAAAAGTTTAGGACCACACCTCAAAACACAACCCGAAACACCCTCAAAACAGAAATCAAAGTCCCAAACATGAACTCAGTAAAGAGTAGCGCAACAGTTATTGTTGATCACTTCAAAAATTTTGCAAGTGCAAGTGTTTCCAGGAGGTGAGAGGAACATTTGTCCAAGTGGTGCAGACGGCCTCATGAAGGACATACTGTCTGTCATTTGTGTAAACTCCCCTTGCCGTTCGTCCCCAAAGGTTCTCAGTTGGACTTAGATCAGGGGAACACACAGGACGGTCCTAAAGAGGGATGTTCTTCTCCTGAAGAAGTCCTTTGTCCTGGGGCTTTGTGAACTGTAGTGTTGTCCTGTTGAAAAACCCAGTGGTTCCACAGACGAGGCCGTCAGTCATGAGGGATGCTCTCTGCAACATCTGCACAGAGCCAGGGGCCCCTGCAACATCTGCACAGAGCCAGGGGCCCCTGAAACATCTGCACAGAGCCAGGGGCCCCTGCACCACCTGGAGCTCCATTGTTCCACTGAAGGAAAAAGCCCCCCAGCTCATGATGGCGCCCCCTCCCTGTGGAGTGTAGGAAACATCTCAGGTGGATCTGCTTGTCGTGTCAGTAACGTTTAAACCATCAGGATCATCAGGTTACATTTTGTCTCATCAGAATCAAACTTTCTTCCACCTTTCATTGTCCCATGTTTGTGTCTCTTGTAAAGTCCAGGCTGCAGTTCTGTGGCGTTCAAGGAGACCAGGCCTTTGGAGACGTTTCTTGTTTGTGAAGCCCTTCAGTGTCAGATGTGTCTGATGTTATTGGGCTGCAGTCGCACCAGTATCGGCCTTAATTTGGTCCAGGATCGTCCAGTGTCTTGACGGACAGCCAATCAGATCCTCCGGTTCAGTGCTGGTGTCATTGTTAACTTTTTGTTCCATAACCCTCAGGATCTTTTAAGAAATTCCAAATGACTGTCTTACTGCGTCCCACCTCAGCAGAGATGGAGAGAGCGTCAGTTTAAATACCTGAGACAAAATTATACTGAATTTGCATTGCATGTGGTTCTAAACTTTTGATCAGCTGCATCTATACCACAGCAGCAAAACCACCATTCTCCTCATTCTCTCCATTTCCTCCACCAGTGTCTATACCACGGCAAAAGATAATTTCACAAACAAATATGTCCTGTCCCTTGCATCACTAGTCAGTGTGTGAGTGTCTCCTGGTTGAAAGTGTATTTGTGGTGGCTCTTCCAGGTGTGTCCGGGCTGTTAGACAGCAGGGCCTCAGGTCCAGAGGCCTCCCTCTCACATCGACTGTCAGCCATGGATTCACACATGTCACAGTTTGGAGGGCCCTTCTGGCAAAATGGTGAGTAAAAAGATCTTTTGTAAACATTTTCTTTGAGCTTTGTTAAAAGTACAAAGATTAGCATCGCTGTGCCAAAGACACTGCCAGCTCAGTCCTTGTTATGTGGCCTACATCATCATAGATCATAATAGTTCCTACATCAGAAGCTTAGCCAGGCTTGAATGGACAATACCACAATGTGATACAATAACAAAAACTGAGCTGTCAGTCTCCTTGACACTGTAACTAATAGTGCTATGGAGGTGTACGTCTGTCTGATGAAGACCATAAGGAGAGTATAATACGGTGTGTTGGGTGCTACTACTATTATCCCATCACTAGCCGCTACATGGTTTCAATCGACATGATTCTATGCATCTTAAATCAAATTCAGCTTGGTGGAAAACAACTCTGAAGAAGTAACTGTGGTGATGTACATAGTCGACTTGTTGGGGGCAGTGGGAAAAAAGGGTTATGTTACTTTATCATTGTCCCACATTTTGATACTACTACTAAACACACACACACACACATACAGGGTGCAAATATAATTCTAAAAACATGGTGGAGTCCAATGATTTGCATCTGTGGAACATGCACAGTAGGTAAAATCCTCAGTTTCAAACTTGACCTGACCATGTCTAGCTCACGATCTGGACGATCTGACAGGTTACCCCAGTAGCATTGACAGATGGGTCAAATGCAGAGGACAAATTTCCCGATAGCAATAAAGTGAAGCTTAACCTTAAAGGGACCATGTGTATTATTGTGGGAGTATACTAAATGAACTTTGCCGTGAAGAAGGGTTTAAGCATAGGAAATGCTCTGGAACTATTATTTCATTATCGACCACCGAGGCAACTGCTGTCTAACTGCATTACAAAAATAAATTGAACTGAACGTTTTGACAGTATTTATTCAACGAATAAATCTACCTCATGGGAATTCAAAGATTACTAAATGTCATACTAAACCACAAGCCTGTAAAGTCTGGTCAAGATTTAGGTCAAGTGGTGTCCAGTGGCCAAAAGAATCAGAAACCAGAAGTGTGTGAGGCAATTCAAAGGCGTGTCTTCCAGGGTCCTGGGCTGTATAGATCCAACCATGCCTGTTACACACCTGATTGCTCACATTAGATATGTTCTTCCCCCAAATTAAATGTCAAATCCAAAGTTTCCTAAACTGGTTAAGAATAATGCTATATGAGTGGTCACTCATATTTAGTCAAGTGATCAGCCTCTTTGCTTTTTAGTGAATCTTTTGACATGCAACATACACCTTCTCTGACCTCGGACACAAATGTCTGTTTGTTTTGGCAGAAACACAGCTAATGATGTATTATGATGTCTTTTTTCAGGGACACACTCCAGCTCTGGATACTCCCCCTCTATGACAGCTCTACCTGCATATCAGCACCCAGGCTCCTTTCCTGGAAGACCCCTCTCTCACTCATTTTCCCTGCCAGACTCAGCTACGTTTAGCCCTGGTTTGTTGTCCTCTCATGATTATCTCCTGCACATGAAATCCACCCCTTCCAGCTTGGCTTTTGGCCAAGTTCTGTCCTCCCAGGATGCCCTCTTCAGGAGATCTCAAGAGTCCCAAGTCACATCCAAACCTCATCTTGCCTCTCCTCGGGTGGACCTTCTGTCAGCCCAGCTCCACAGCCAGTCTGCCCCGCTGTACAATGCGTCTTCATTCTCCTCCGCTCCAGTCCATCCTCAAACTCCACAGCACAGGGACATTTCTGCGCAAGACAACATGATGAAGCGCTACCAAAGTATACCACCAGGCCAGTCCATGTCAATGCCACCGCAGCAGCAGTATCTTACCTGTGCCAAGTCACCAGACCCCCGGCAGAGAGCGCTCGAGCAGCAGAGCCCGATTACAGATATCAAGCCTTCGCTGCGGATGAACACGCAGGCATACCTGTCTCCTTATGTATCCTCTGAGGAAACGGGCACTGGATACTCCTCCTTAGAATCCTCTTCATTCATGTCCTACCCCCAGCACACACCACCGTCAGCCTCTTCTTTCTCCCACAGCAGCAGCAGCTTGCTATCTGCCCCATCCCACCAACGCACTCTGGATTCTTCGACAGTTTCATCCACGGCTTTGTCTGAACCATCAAACCAATGCCCATTGCCCTCTATGTCCTCCATGAACTCCCCATGTGCACCAAAACCTCGAAATCAAATGAGTCAGAGCCCCCCGGTTTACCAAAGCCAGGCGTTCTCTCCAAAACAACACACTCCCACACTCCCGACCTACTCAAGCCCACGCTACAGGCTTCCTCTTGCCCAGAATCTTGGCTTTAGTAGAGGCCCTGGAGGTTCCATTTTTAGTGATTCAAGTCTAGACCTAGTTTCGATGAAAAGATCAAGCAGCGGTGAATATGGAAGCCCTACATTCTCATCAACCAGTAGACCTTTGTCAGGGCTGGCAGCTCATGGTGGTGACAGAACTACAGCAGAGAGTATAGAAGCAAATCAGGATGGAAACTCTAGTCCATACATTCCAAAGTGCAGACTGTCTCCTTCCATAAAAGCAGACGTGTATTCTGGTTTAACATCACCCAAATCGTCCCATTCCTCTGGTGGTTCACAAGCTGGGAAATGCACTTCGATTTTTGACTCTAAAAACAGTGAGGAATTGCGTGTTGACTCTTTGCTTCAAGATCAGAGCTCTAGTGGTCATCATGTGCAGGAGTATCAACATCAGTACTTAGGCACCAACCTGCCAAAGGAAAGAACGGAAGCATATTCTAGTCATGAACCTTCAACTGCTCTAGACTTTCAAACCAACACGCCTGATAGAACGCCAAAGTCAACTGCTACAGGAATTAGTGAGGCCAAACAGTCCCCTCTCAGCACAAACCACTCCTCTGACACAGCACCACACGCCCTAAGTTCTCTGGGGAACTTTGCACTGGGTAGCCCCTGTGCACCATATGCTCATGGTTCATTTATGAGTAAAGACGTACCACCAACCAACCATGGTGAAGTGTCTCTCCCATCGTCAGACCTCTCGGCTCAAGCTTGCATGCTACAATCTGATCTCTCTCCAGCAGCAAATGCCAAAACAGATCTTCTTAAAGCGTTCCCAGACAAGCAGAACTCTGGGATGGGTGCAGTGCATAGCAGGGCCCAGTTAGAGGCATATACCCAGTCGTCCAAACTGCAGCTTCATGTTCCGCCTCAGACTGTGGAGCCCCAGTACAGTCCTGGAGTGCAACAGAGAGACCAGTCACGGTACACTCCCAACCCGGTGCCTTCTCAGGACTTACTGGACCAGTCCCTGCCTCTTTATGACAATAGGAGCACTGGGGGGGGCATGGTCAGATCTGAGGTTGGGATGACAGTAGATGGTAGGGAGCAAGGGAGTGGAGCACAAACACTGTGGAACCCCAGCTCAAAACAGGACCTGCACCACCTCAACCAACCTGCTGCCCTCCAAGAACCCCGACAGCAACAGCAGCAGCAGAGGACGCACACACCAAGTCACCTTCCACAGCCCCAGTTAGATCAGAGTGTGGCCATAGCAGCAGATACAGGGAACGACAAGCAGCATTTTGGCCCACCGGCCTGCTTTTCAGAACCATTTGTACATAGTGAAGACCAGTCTTTCTTTCCAACAATGGATGACATATTTTGTTCATCAGATCACAATACAAATTGTGCTGGGGACTCTGGTACTTACATGCCTGAGCAGGAATGCCATTCCCAGGGTCAGATACAGGAGCATGGCAATCTGAAAGCCTCTGGTCCAAAGCAAAGTTTTGACATGTTCAGTCACAATACTGAAGAACGTTATGCACAGTTCTGTCAACAGAACCTTCAACAAAGTGATAATAGTTATTCAGACTTCATGTCAGTAAAGACTCCTGCTGCTCCCTCCTCTATTAATGCAGACCAACTTGGTCTCATTCAGTCTCAGAGCCTCAATGCTACACTTGGTTCTAGCACTACAGGCCTGACATCACCTGTTTACTCCACACCCCAACCTAAAAAACTCCTGAAGACCAGTTTTCCTTCACTTTTACACCGGCAGGAGTCACAGGTACAGTCCAAGAAGCACTACGCACAGGAATATGAGTTTGAGGATGAGGATAAAGCTGATGTTCCAGCTGACATTCGTCTCAACAGTCGGCGTTTTTCAGACGTACTCCCAGACTTGGTCTCCAGCTGCCGGAGAGGTGGAGGCTCCATGAATAGTTCCAGTCCGATGATGGATATGGACTTTTGCTACTCCAACTATAACTCTCTTACCCCACCACAAACCCCTTGCCTGGACGGCCCAAGAAAAAGAGGCAGAAAACCTACCAAACCAAAACGTGAAGGTCCTCCCCGGCCCCGCGGACGGCCTCGCATACGCCCCCTGCCCGAGCCCTCTGTGTTCCGCGGTCAAACTCGAGGCACCGGAGGCAGGGGAAGAGGGCGTGGTCGGGGGCGGGGCCGGGGTAGAGGGAAGAGGGACGACGGACTCCAGGGTTTCAACAAAATGCCAAACATGCCGTATCAGTGTGAACAGTACGTGCCGCCGCCGTTCATGCAGGCTCAGCACAGATATGACCCAGGCCCGTCACCGCTGCTGCCGCCCCCACCCAGCCCTCTGCAGCTCGCCTCGCAGCCCGCCCAGACGCAGTCCTACATGCAACAGCACCATCACATTCAGCAAGTGCAGCCCTATCAGACACTGCAACAACAACCTGAGGATCCTATTAAGGTAAACTCCTGCTTCATTTGCTCAATAAACTACTAAAGTGGGTGATTTTTACTGTTTTTAAACATGGAAAAACGGAACTTGTTTATTTTACAGTCTTGCAGTACATGTATCGCTCACTAACCAAATGCAGTTCCAGCATCCTACATATTTACTACGATGAGTGAAAAGCACTTTTTACGAGTCTACCGTCCCCGTAAAGCTAACAAACCTTAGCGCGCTAACAGCACACTTCCTGCTCCTCCCAAAAGCAAAACAGATGTTACTTTATTGTTACTTTATTACGTGCAAAAAATTGGACTGATGAACTAATTCTCTTTTTCTGTTTTAAAACTGTAAAAATCAGGTGCAGCACTGAGTAACTTCAGTGACAGAGCTCCCCCTGCTGGTCTCTTGTAAAAATACAGTGCCAGTAAAAAGACACCAAAAGCATTTTTTCCCCCTTCATTTTTATTGAAAAAAGGAAATACAATCACATACAACAACATTTCATGTAGCAAATTATAAAACAGAGAGCCAGTATTTCTCAGTAGAGTTGTCTTCAGGTCGGTGTCAGGTAAGTTGCAAGGCTAGTTTTCCGCACAGAGACAGCAGGGGGAGACGGCGGGGGCTTCAAACGCCCCCAAAATACATTTACAACCACCACACGGACTTACAAAGATGGTTAAGGTAAAAATGTTACTTAGTTCTACTTTAAGTCGAGATGCTGCAGGTGAAATGGGGAAAATTCATACATACAGATATCAATTTGAAACTTTGTCTACAGTTCACTGACATAAATGTAAGAAAAAAATATATTACAAGGTTTTCATCATGAACTGTTTCATACATAAATAAGCCATTATGTGTAAAAATGCCTAAATTTCACATATTTGGGACATATAAATTAGAAAATGTCCATTTTGTTTACATTAAATCTATCGATCTTTTTTTCTACTAGAACTAGATCTCACTGAACATTGGCGGAAAAAATTCTAAGTTTAATTATTTGTTTCTACTTCTAAATCCGGCTTAGAATTAGACGAATCCTTCTGTACTAAATTTGTGGGAGAAGTTATGATGTCCCATCTCTACGTGCAGTTCTCATGTGAAGGTTTATATGTTCAAAGAGCAAACTTACCAAAAAACAGAAATGCCAAAAAAAAAAGAAGGAAATACCGTAATAAAAAGATGATTGTCAAACTTCTCGTCTATTTGCCTGAAACTTTGCTTTCTTCCCACGATATTTTGACTTTACTGTTTCCCTCTCGTTCACAGTTAGACTTCTCTTCGCCGAGCATCCCTCCATCAGATTCTCTGCTGAGAACAGAGACCTTCCCGGGCCCTGAGCTGGCTCTGTCTGATGGGTTAGGTTCCTCAGCTCCGTTCCTGGGCCTTAGTCCTGGACCCAGCACCACTCCAGACTTCAGCAGAAACGATCCACAGCAGATGCAAGATCACATTCTGCAACCAGAGCCCACAGAGGTAATGTTCGAGCACATTTTCTCTCTTTAGTGTTACACATTCAACATTTACTATAAAATTCAGATTTATAGTCTTCTGTTTGTTTGTTTGTTTATTTATTTATTATTGTTTGTTTCAACAGGTTGCAATGAATAAGGAAAATTACGATTTACTTAATTGCGATGGCTGGGCTGCAGTGGACAAGTTTCCAAGCCTTGTAAGTTTTTTCTTACACTTGTAACTTTTTGGGAGGGTTGTTCCCATGAAAATGCTATTGCTTTGCCTGGAATGTTCCACATTATGGTATTAAAGGGGCTGTATCCATTTGTTCATGCAATAAAAAAGCTGTTTATATATTAGGGTCAAATTGAGACTGCTGTGTGCTGTCTGCATCTACTTATAGAGCATTTTATTCTCCACAAAGCAGGAAGTGCACTGTTAGCATGCTACCTGCTCTGGATTCTAAAAGTTGTGGAAAGTGCTCATAAGCTCATTACTATGAATAACTAAGAAGCTCTGAATGCATTTGGTAAGTGAGCAATACATTTAGATCACTTTCACATTTTAAGACAGTTACAGCCCCTTTGATAGTATCTCTATCTATGGAAATAATCAGCTGTGGAGCGGGTACAAAAGAGATCTGTCAAATAAATGCAAGACAGATTAATACCATGCTGTGGAAGGCAAAATAATACAATCTCCATAAAGACAAGCAGGTGGCCAGACCCTCCACCAGGAAAGTTACACTACATAATTCACCTTCAAATGACATTGTTGCAAGTCCTTAAAAACAAGTTGGTTGTTGAAATCGTTCTTTTTCTTTTAGGATGATGAAAAGACTTTTGACCTTAAGCCTGACGTAGTAGGCTCTTTCTTGGATTTTCTTAAAACGGACAACAAGCAGTCAGGCCCAGAGGCAGCGGAGAGCCGAGTGGAGCTGAACTTGGACTCAGCCTCCTCCCCTGCTCCGCCACAACCCGCCTCCAGTGAGGGGGAGAAGGCCGTCCCGTGCAGTGCCAGTCCCAATGGCCAGTTAGAGCAGGAGCTGAACGGAAACCTGGAAGCTCTGCCCTCCTTCTCTTCGGACGAGGAGGACTGTGTGGGCAAGAATGGCGATCTCCAGCAGAGTATCACGTGCGCCATCTCCACGCTCTACGACAACCCACGCCTGCTAGCAGCTGCCACAGCCTTGACAACCGGCCCCACCCTCGATGCAAACGCCACCGAACAGAGCCTAGTCCCTGAAGCGTCCCGACTCGACTCAGCAACAGAAGAAACTCAAAACCATTGTGTAACATCCAACAGCCAAACTTGTGACAGTGAATTTCAAAGCTCATCGGCTGAACCAGTGTTGGAGAATGAGCTAGTGTCTCGCGAAGAAGAGGAAGGTGAGGATGAAGCAGAGACAGCAGATGAGGACAGAACTGAGGACGTTGACCCACTGCAGGAGGACATTGTCAAGCCTGAGTGTCCAACGGAACAGCAGGAGAAGATTCTAGAGATGGATGAAGGTAAGTCCATCCTGTGTGAGTGCTTCTCAATAGCCACTTTTCAACTGGTTCACTTTGGATTCAGATGAAAATTAAATGGAAAAATGGAGATAATAATAATTTCTCACCAAACGGTGACTTGATCTTGTGATAAACCGATGTGTTTCCACTGATGCAAACCTAGCATCAGCTGTTTCCTGTTCATTGAGGCAGTTCACTTGTGACAAGACCCAGAATGGTATATTTCTAGTTCATAATGCATCTAACATTATCCAAAGCCACTGCATTACACGAGGAGAGGGCAAAACAAGGCATAGAGTCTTTGCAGAGAAGGGAAATAAATGCAGGAAAAGCTGAGGAGAAATCCAAGCAGTTTCTTGTTTCCGCTAACGTTAGCCATGTCTCACAGCCAACAACTCGACTCAATGTCTCTTTAAGAATTGCCGGCCTCATGATTAAAAATTATTTTTCAGTTACAAGTACGAGTGTATTGTATTTAGATATGTATTTATTAAGAAAAAATGAGCTAGGGTTGGGTGATATCAGCTGCTCACATAGCAGACCTCTGCCTTGGGACCCAGAGCCAGGACCTGAGTGTGGAAACACAGGTCACCATTAGAAGAACCAATTCAAAGCTCTGGTCTGGGTGGCAAGGGCCAGTCCAAACATGGCCCCCTCAATCACATCTGACACTGCCTTTCAGGAGCTGTGCCTGATCGTCCATCCCCACCACAGCCGCCGTCGCCTGTGCTCGTAGACGGCTCATCCTCTGATCCTCCTGAAAACCAGTCAGAACCTCCTCTTGGTGCCCAGCATCTGTATGACCAACCAGCTCCTCTTCCAAACACTATCACACAGCCCTCCACGCCTCCGCCCCCTGTCTCCTCAGACCAGACCCGGGATCTGGCTGTGCCTTCTCCTCCCTCGCCCTCCTCATCATCCACGCCTCCACCGACACCGCCCACCCCAGAAGAGGTCCAGGCCCCACAAAGGGTCACGTCTCTTCACCTGGCCAAGAAGCAGGCCAGTGCAGCCATCGCCGGGGAGAGTGAGGAGGAGGGCAGTGAGAGTGAAGGAGAAGGAATCTTCCGTGAACGAGACGAGTTTGTGGTGCGAACTGAAGACATTGGAAGTTTAAAGGTTGGTCAAAGAGTCTGCTGTATTTAAAGTATAAAATAAGGTTGATATTAAACTACACGTTTTCATTGTCAGATGGCATTGCAGACAGGCAGGGAACCACCACCTATCTGGAGAGTGCAGAAGGCCCTGCTCCAAAAGTTTAGTCCAGAGATTAAAGATGGTCAGAGGCAATACGGTGCCACCAGTAATGTACGCATGGTTCCTTCTTCCTGTTATGAAATCATATCATAAATCATTTTCCTCATACAAGATGCATGAATGAACCACTGGTATTGTGTCAGGACTAAACTGGAGGAATTTAATTCTAACAGTGAGCCACGATCTCTCACCCTGATCCTGAGCATGATTTTGTTATTGCAAAATGATGCTAGTCATAGTCATGTCCATAACAAACAGCACGTTCACGCACAAGCGTATCCATCAGTGCATGTGGCATGTGGCACCAGATCACCATAAGATGGCGGTTGGAATGACTTGGTTGACACAAACTCAAGTTTACATGATTCATGTCGCTCTGGATACCGTTTAAATGCATCAGTACGGTACAGGGAGTTTATTCCTGGTGGGTGCTGAGAGCAACTAGTAACTAGAAAGTTACTGGGCAGCATGACAACAAAAATGTATTACAATTCAAGGAAATTGTATTCAATGGAATTTAAGAATCTTATTTGAAAAACCAGGTATCGTTCAAGTACCAGTGCCTAAAACAATGGAAAGGTACCCAGTCCTATATATGGGATATGTGTTCATTGTTGCTTTCAGACTTGAGTTCTTAGATAATTACTTGAATAGAAATTTAGACTTATAAAATAATCTTTACAAAAGCAAACTCCACACAACACAGCACCTGTTGTTGAAGAAAGTTATTACGTTGCACACTGTTCAGTTTGGTTGCCATGGAGTGGTCTTTTTTTGTAGACAGAATAAAAGTGAGTCAACAGGAAGTGTGTCGAGACGGAGTTATTGTTTGCCTCGTTGACGGCTTTTGGGGGTCACCCTTGTGAAGCTTTGGTGTCTATTGGAAATGTTTGGGAAGACTTTCTTAGAGAGAACGGACAAGGCTGTCCACTATGTCCGCTACTATTTAGCTTAGGATGTTGACCAATGCACCTTTAGCACTTGGAGAGCTGTGACCTGTGCAGCTGCGGTCAGTTGTGTTGAGAGAAAACTGGTTGTGTAGAATGTGCTGATGCACTGCTCTCAGACGAGGACAGAAGCCTGCATTTACCTAAAAGAGGCTATAAAGCACATTTAACCGCCTTCCATAGCATGTTGTTCATTCGACCTTGCATTTAAAACAAACTGCATGGATTATACATTTTGTTTACCATCATTTTGTTTTTTCCAGTATCTGGGATACTTTGGTGATGCCAAAATACAATATCAACGATTGTACGTGAAGTTTCTGGAGAACATCAACAAAAAAGACTATGTGAGGGTGTGCTCCCGCAAGCCATGGCACCGAGCCTCTCTGACTGTCAGGTAACCAGTGCTCCTTAGAACTGAAGTCATTTTAATACAAATATGTAACTAAGATGAACTATCAACTTCTTACAATGTCTGACAGACGGCAGCCGCTCCACAACCATCTAAGCTCGGTTCATCCACAGTACCCTCCTCCAAATGAACGACACCAGCCCACAGAGGAAGAGAGGGGCGTGAGAGAGAGCATCAGGAGAGAGAGCGAGAGGAGGGAAAGTGAGAGGAGAGAGAGCGAAAGGAGGGAGAGTGAGAGGAGAGAAAACGAGAGAAGAGAGAGTGAGAGGAGGGAGAGCGAAAGGAGAGAGAGCGAGAGGATAGAAAATGAGAGAAGAGAGAGCGAGAGAAGAGAAAGCGAGAAGAGGGAGAGCGAGAGGAGGGAGAGCGAGAGGAGGGAGAATGAGAAGAGGGAGAGTGAGAGGAGAGAGACAGACCGAAAAGAAGGCGAGAAGAGAGAAACTGAAAGGAGGGAGACTGAGAGAAGAGAACGAGAGAAGAGAGAGAGTGAGAGGAGAGAGAGCGAGAGGAGAGAGACAGAAAGGAGACACAAGGAGAAGAGAGAGAACGAGAGGAGAGAGAGTGTGAGGCGAGAGACACACCTGCGAGAGAGAGAGAGTGAGAAGAGAGAGAGAAGAGGAGCAGTAGGAGACAAAAGAGAAAGTGATAAATGCAGTTATCAGCAAAAGAGCAGAGAGAAAGTAGAGAGAAAAGACAAAGACATGCCAATGCTGAGGAGGGAGCAGAGCAGGATCAGAGAAAGAGTGTCAGAGGACCAGGACAGAAACACCGAGAAGCTCCCAGAGGCCAGGAGCAGAACTGACCCAGAGCCAGCAGAACCTCCCCTGAAGAGGAGCAGGACCTGTGCGGAGCAAAGGTCCTCTTCCTCCGACTCGGACTCATCGCCTGCAAGTGACGAGGACACACACACTGCCTGTGAGTATGGTTTCCAGTTTAAATGTGTTGTTTCCTTATTGGATCAATGTAGATTTGCCTTATGAGCCCTCAAGACTTCACTGTGGCTTGTGTGTAACGCTAGGTGAACACCTGATGAGAGGCGGGTTTGGCATGTA
Source organism: Rhinogobius similis (assembly GCA_019453435.1). Lineage (NCBI taxonomy): Eukaryota > Metazoa > Chordata > Actinopteri > Gobiiformes > Gobiidae > Rhinogobius > Rhinogobius similis. The sequence continues at coordinate 38,278,405 of CM033631.1, forward strand.
TTTCAGAGCGGTAACTTGCAGACTACCTGTTACACCAACTCCAGTGCACTGTGGTCTGTATTTGACGTGGCTTCGCGCAAGAACACTCTCCAGACCACTGTAGTATCCCAGAAAAAAATTACTTCTTGCGAATTCTTTACACAAGCCCCAATCAAATAAGGTGCATTGATTTTTATCACTACTTAAGTCCTGCTGGCATACCTCGCAGTCAGTCTAAACCCAGTGTAACTATTGGCATGTCACTGGTATCACATGACACTAACTAGGTTTGTATTACAGACACCACATCAATAGACTATGATGAAAAAAAAAGGAAATTGTTCAAGCTGAGAACACCAGTAGGATCAAAACCAGTACACCAGCATTGGACAGGGAGTGTTGGGGTCCTTCTTCAGAATTTTAAAATTACTCTCTGATGAAAAGTAATGTTTATTTTAATGTAATTTTATGAGCTCTTGATAGCCCTCTGTTGTGGCCATAAGTCACTTCTGGGGTCCCCTGCCGAGATATATCTCCACATCATCCTTCAGAGTAAAGGCAGCAGATGTCAGGACCTTTCTAGCCACACACATTTCCTCTGAGGAAATCCCAAGTTTCTTCCACAGAGGCTGTAGTTTCTTCAGGCCCAGGGTGTCCTAGGTCTTTAGATGAGACCTGTGTGGAACACGTCCCCAGGAAAGCCTACTGTAGGCTTTGAAAACAGATGTCAAGCCACCTCAACTGATGAAGTTGAACTCAACTGGTGATTTTGGGCTGAAGGTCTTTGGCGTGCTGAAGGTCTTTGGCGTGCTGAAGGTCTTTGGCGTGCTCAAGGTCTTTGGCGTGCTCAAGGTCTTTGGCGTGCTGAAGGTCTTTGGCGTGCTGAAGGTCTTTGGCATGTTGAAGGTCCTTTGAATGCTGAAGGTCTATGGACTGGTCTTTGTGGGTGAATGACCTCTTGGTTGTCCTCAGGTTCTGCTCAGAGAGGTCTGAGCAGCCGTGGCCTCAGGGACCTGTTCAGGAGCTACGTGGAGATGCTGGTCAGCACTGCCCTGGACCCAGACATGATCCAAGCCCTGGAAGACACTGACGGTGAGTCACATGCATCTCATTTACAGAAACCTATCACCGAAAATGTATGTTGCCTTAGCTGATGAGCATAAATAATTATTTGTCAAGAACTCTTACAACTGTCTGAATGTAACAATTGTATATGTTAGTGGTGAGCTGACAGAAAATGCATATGACATTCTGTGCTCAGACATTTACCAGTGCGTCCTGCTGCACCAGGACACCTCTGGACATACATTAGTGAGATATGCATAATTTATCACTGCTGTGGGGAAGAGACAGGACCCTTCCAGAGGAGGAACACAACATATGTACCCTGACTGGAAAGTGGAACCCACAATACCAGCTGATTAGTTATGATTATTGTAGATTTCACATCTCCTGTCAGTGATGATGGAACACTCCACTCCATTTTACTCACTTACCCCTGGCTTGAAAAACAGCTGCAGACATGTGACGTCAAAACATTCTAGAATCCCTCCAGCTATAGACATTCAGAGACACAAAATTCTCTCTCTGCCCATCGCTCAAACTCGGTCATTGGCTAGCCAATGCTAACTGGAGTTAGGTCAAATCAAATGTTCCTTCACATACAAAATAATTTTGAAGCCAATTCTCAAATTGAAGTGTATAACATGTTTATTTCATGAGACTTATGAGACTTTGTGAGACTTTTTCTCACCAGTAACATGAAGGAAGAGGATGTTTAGTGTCATTAGATTCTTACTGAAGCACAACATGCAGAAATCTACACTTAATGTTAGTTATCATTCCTCCCTCAGATACCAGTTTTACACACTAATTATCGTTTAAAATAAAACATCTAAAAAGTTTACTCACTCGACAATGACTTTTAACGACTAGATATGGCTGATAGGTTGGTATCAGCCCAACAACTTATATGCAACCCAAACAAATTATTTGTTCGTACAACTACATACCTGCTCCAAATTCACCACAGGACATTTGCTATAATTCCATGTCTTCCAGATGAGCTGTACCTCCCGTCCATGAGGCAGATCGACGGCCTTCTCAGCGGTCAGAAGCGAAGGTTGTTGCTGCGGGTCAACATGTCCGCCCCTCACCAGGTCGGCCCCGCGCCTCCTCCGCTCTCACTCCTCTGGTCTTCTCTTTACTTACGACCTTCTCTACCTTCCAGGAGGCACTGCACATCTTCCCCAAGCTGACTGCTGACCCTCTGGACTGCGGGGCGGTGCGCGTCAGCCTGAGCGGGGAGGGTTACAACCGCAAAACCCTGAGTCGCGCCAAGAGACGGACCTCCAAACAGCAGGTGAGGAGAGATCTTCTCTGTTCAGTGACGAGCTCCATGTGCTGCATTCTGAAATACGGGTTTTTTGTGTTATCAGGAGCTACAGCTGTCAGTGGAAACTTGCCGGATTTACTCTCTCTACCACGCCCTGCACCACTACAAGTACCACACTTTTCTACGCTGCAAGAAAGAGGTAAGACTTTAACTAGAGGAGGGCCATTTAGTGTCTACGGGATATAATAGCAAAGAAGTTGTTTTGAAAGTAAAGCTGAGCTAAATGTAAAAAGAAATAAGAAATACATTTTTTTCCTCATATTGATTGATCACAATTTTTGAACTATCAAGCTCCTATGCATGTAAAACATTAGTTCAAACACCAAAACAACAAATAAAAATAAAACGTCTAAAATTCGCCAAATTTAAGTAGGCCTTTTTTTGCTTTATATACAATCAAATTTTGTGATGAAAAGTGTCATTATGCGACAGCAAAATGTTATGCACTTTAACTGCCAACATCATTTGATCCACAACAGATAGACACATGTTTTTACTATAAACTAGAGACTTCAAGCTTCCAAAATGTCCTCCCACAACTCGCAACACGCAAACACAGACGTTATAAGGCCTCAAAGGTTTAATGTCTTCAACAATACGTGACCCAACTTTTACATAACGGCTCATATCTTCAAAACGATAAAAGATGGAGACTTACCGTTTGCTGGCCCAGAATCCTGAGTCTTCAAGCTTTCAAAAGAGCCATGGCATGTTCAGCTGCTCCATCCAGGGGCTTTGTAACGGGGAACAAAGCCATGTATTACATTCCTCTCCATTATATAATCCAAAACGCTCCTCGTGGATGTTTCCCTTTTGTTTGGCATAAAAAATAGACTTGTTCATGTTAGAAATAAGTCCACTGGGTGCTCTGCTCGGTGATGCAGTTGATTAAGGTACCACTGTGGTGTCGTGAGTTCATTTCCAGGTCTTGACAATTTGCCTAATGACTCTACCTCCTCTCTTTCCCCATTTCACTTTACATCTGTCCTGTCAAATACAGTAAAGCCTTGGATTGGAAAAAACATGAACAAAAAACAATCCCTCTTGTTTTGTGTTTTTATAAACCTCAAACGATGAGAAAAAAGCACGGATGAGTTGTACACTGTTTGTTGCGCCCTTAGCCAATCAGAGACAGGTCTGAAGTCATGTGATCCAGTGAAATCAGCCTAGTAACAGATGACTCACTGGTCTGAGGGTGAAAATGGGGTCTGGTCTGGCAAAAGAACCCAAAATACAGCCAAATAATGAAAAACACTCAACTGAATAAGGCATAATAGCGCCATGTGCAACTTATAGACTCCTTATATTAGAAACAGTCATTCAAAGGCACAAAATACCTTAAGATGGAAATGACATCAAAGCTATAGAGCAGATTTTTTTCAGTTTTTATTCTCATATACTATAGCTAGAGTGATCATTAACTGCTTATCCCACGGACCCCAATATACACATTTCTTTTTTGTATTGTTTGTATATTTGTTGTTTTTTTTGTCCAATATTTGTATTTCTCCTGTTACTTTTATGCCATCACACAATATTATGGTAGAGAAAAACATGTATAGTACTTTACTGAGGGTCACAGTAGGAAGAGGGAAGGGTACTGCTATGCTTTCCTTGCAGGATGATTAGCTGTAGGTGAGTTCTTCCTGATGTGTGTGTCTGTCCCTGAGCAGACTGTGAGCATGGAGCAGGCCTCGGAGGACCCGGGCCAGGAGGAGGTGGTGCAGCGCTGCATGGCCAACCACGGCTGGATCGACAAGCTCTTCGGCTCCTTCATGGAACTCCTGAGCCTCAGCGCCAAAGCATGAGCCACTCTGGACCTGAGAGGGCTGGCCCACCTGTGGACAGCCGGCCCACCTGTAGACAGCCGACCCACCTGTAGACAGCCGACCCACCTGTGGACAGCCGACCCACCTGTAGACAGCCGACCTACCTGTGGACAGCCGACCTACAGAGACATGCTCACTGTGTACAAACGTATCGGCCGCAGCAGAGAGCCATGAAGAGCCACAATAGTTCCCTCTCACGTGGTCAGAGTTACACTTTAAAGAAGAAACAACATAAACAGAGCCATTAAAGGGCACATATTATGTTCAAACTACTTTTTGGAGCTTTTACAGACCATTTCAGTGCCCACACTGACTTCATTACTCAAAGCATCTGTCCGTTGGCTTTGAGGTGCTAATATGCTGCTCCTTAGTATGTCAGCCTGGTTCTCTTCCAGCGGTCAGTATTTTCAAAAGATATTGACCGTACAGTATTTTCAAAAGATAAAATACCAACAAAAATCATGAGACTAAAGACTAAACAATGTCTCCTTTAAGAGGGACATGAGGTCAGTGACTTTCAGCGTCCTGTGAAAGATCAGAGAACAGTCAGGGTCAACCAGAGACTGGACACTCCCGTGTGAGGGAGGGGCCTGACACTGACAGAGGCTCCACAGAGGAGTCAAGTGCACACATGCAGTATGCTCCTGTCGCCCTGGAAACACCTTCTGACCACAGGAGCAGACCTGAGTGACCAAAGGCTCCAGGCACATGGTGAATGTCCAAACCATCCTTCTATAGAAGTAGTTTGTAAAAGAGCGTGTTTGGATGGATTTCTATGTGATTATGAAATAATGACACTTTCATTTCATATTTGAAAAATATTTATTTGCTTTATATAAATGAAAATTTAAGATTTACCTTCTTTGTTCTATGAAAACAATTGTACTGTTGCAGAGGCCAAAGGCCTAAAACACTCTGATTTACACTTTGATGATTTGATGAAAAGTTGTATGTGTTTGTGCTTGAGTGAGTTGCAGTAAAACTACATGTTCCTTCTGTTGGGTTCACCATGAGTTCACTGATTTGATCATTGAATGAGCAGGAGCTCTGAGGCGACTTTTCTCTGTAAATATGTACATACCTCATTCTCTTTTCTGCTGTAAAAACTATTTGACAAAAATAAAACTGACTTCATGAACCATTTCATCTGGTTTGTGCTGTACTTTTCATTATTGAACCTGCACCTGTCTGTGTGAGCCTGCACCTGTCTGTGTGAGCCTGCCCCTGTCTGTGTGAGCCTGCACCTGTCTGTGTGAGCCTGCACCTGTCTGTGTGAGCCTGCACCTGTCTGTGTCGGGGTCAGTTGCAGCAGAGGGTGAGTCGTGGACACGTGGGGCGTGTCCCTCTTCAGTGGGACACGCCCCTCACTGTCCGTCTGCCTCTGACTCTGTGGCTCCTCCACCAATCACATCTTGATCATCACGATCTCACACATAGACAAGGTGTGTAGAGTGTCTTGCCCAAGGACACAATGATCAACAACTGCTCAGAGCTTATATAGAAACTTGAGGCAGTTGAGATTAAAGGCGAATGTTGAGCCCTGAGCCCGTGCAGCCCGCGGTGATGAAGGCCCTGTGCCTCAGGAGTAAATATTGTAAGACCCGTGACGTCACTGAATGGAGCCGCATCTGAAGTGAACGCACGCACAAACCCTCGAGTCTGAACGTGGCCTGGGCAGATATCAGACACTAGAGGGCACTGTGGGCTTCTGACAGACGATGACGCGCATCTGAATCTGTCTCTGCGTCCCACACTGAGGCTGTTTGACGGGACCAGAGACACTACGGGCTAAACTCTCTCAACATGTGGAAACAACACACGTGTCCAAGCTCCTCCTAAAGATTCTTCCACTGAATCCACAAAGAACGTGATGAAAAACTTGTACTAGATTCTTTCTTAAACGTATATAAACAGCAGAAGAAGTTTCAGACGGGACATTGTTCCAGTTCACCTGTGTCTGGCTTTAATAGAGCTGAACAAATCTCCAAACGAGAGGAGACCGAGGCGAGGGAACAACGGGCCTCAGACATCTGGGAAGAATTGAGCAAATCCCCGCGCGTGTGCCTGTGTGCGTGCGCGTGCGTCTGTGTGTGCGTCTGCGTGCGTGCGTCTGGAGCAGGAAAAGCGCGCACACTGCAGCGCGCACGGACGGAGCGCGGTGGGCGGAGGAGAAGAGCACAACAGGCGGACTCTGCGCTGAAGTTTGGGTCCGAGGAAGAGTCGTGAGGTCGAGGAGGACAAAGGAGCGCGAGTAACGGGACCGAGCTACGCCTGACGCCACCAGGTAACGGACACATCTGCAGGACTGTACTCCGGGGCTGGTCCGAACTGTGCCCGTGGTTTATTAATCTGAAGTATTGTGTTGTGTTGGACTGAGCGGAGGCCTGTCGCCATTAGCTTCTTCTAACGAGGAGTGGAAAGTCACTAATTAGGCTACAAAGAATCCCGTTACTCTGATGAGGAGACTCCGTGGGGGCTTTTGGAGAGTGTTGTCTCACTGTTGCGATCTGCTTCTGTCACGCACAGCACGGTCCTGCTCTGCTGCTCTGATTGGACAGAGCGCAGAGAAAAGGCAACTTCAATCTGTTAATGCGAGACACCACAGGCAAAACTCATCTTTTCGATTTTCAGTTTTTGGTCAGTTGCTCCTCAACATATCTGCTTTCACGTGGAAACAACAAACTTGTCCAATCTGCTCCTAAACATGTTTTGTTCTTCCATTGAATCCACTTCATCCATAGATTTCTCTGGGACAGTGGAACTTCAGAGGCCGCTTCCTTAAAATATGTTTTTCTTCTCTAGAGACATAAAGATCAGTCTTAAAGTAGATCCCACACACACCAGTTTTTTTCCTTTACAATCCTGTAATATTTTTTATATCTAATTCTAAAACTGATTTATTGAAGTTTTAAATTTAAAAAAATGAAGATACATTTTTAGGAGAATTTTCAGTCAAATCTAGTTTATTCAAAAGCTAAATAAGATTTTTTTTTTTTACAAAATTAATCAAGAAATTTAAACCTGGTTCTGTCCATTTTTTCAGATTTAAATGTCCCAAATATGTGGATTTCTGGCTAGTTTTACACATAAAATGCCTCATTTGTACATGAAAACATGACAAAAAACTTGTTTCTTCTTACATTTATGTGAGTAAACTACAGCAGAAGTTTACTGTTGATATCTTTAAATTCAAGATTTTTCCTATTCACCTGTATTGTCCTAGTTCTGTATAAAATGTTGATTCCAAATGCTATAAAATTGCATTAATAAGTAACTTGTAACTTGCATTGTAAGGTAGCTTTTTTCTTGTGTATTTTATAAAGTAACTGTACGCAACTTAAAAGCATATTTTTTTCATTTTGGATGCAGAAAAAACGTGTCTTTACTGTGAGTGTCTGCATCTCCACCAACCTGACGCGTACTTGGCCTGGAGCCTCCTTCTGCTAGTTTCCATGGAAATGTTATTCCTTTGGCTGTGATCAGTGGTGGAATTTGGGGGGCCAGGGCAAAATAAATAAAACCCCCTCCAATTATTTATTGACTTTTTAGCTCATTTTGTCTGTTTTTTTTTTTTCTTGTTTATCACTTTACTGTGATATTGAGAGAATAACCCGGGGGCATCTTATTGGGGCCCCTTCAGGTTGGGGGCTCAAGGCAATTGTGGCCTGTTGCCTAATGCTAAGTCCGTCCCTGGTTGTAATACAGTGTGGCATAAAATGTATCCTCATGGAGACTGTTTAGAAGTGGTTTTACTTCCATGGACTCATGCAGGTGGGATTTTTCTGGTTAAATATAAATCTATAAAGAAATAAAGGTAAATAAATGTGACTTTCAACCTCCAGAAAGTTACAAACTGTTGCTTTAAAGTGACACTGTTACACTTTAGGTCTGAAAACTGAAACGTTAATACAACCTACAGGGGTCCTTCAAGATACTGTATGCAAACACATAAATATAAGAAGTATTTTTTTGTAGATATGAGTTTTAAATTGCACCTAAAACACATATACATTATTTAGGCCTTTGCCTTTTTTTTTATTAACTAAAAACCAGCTCAACCTTTGATAAATCTTGTTTTGGGAAAGAAATTCCTTCATATTTTGAGTGACTAATATTTTATTGTTTCTTTTCCAGTTTACACATAGCTTTTGGGCTTGATTTAAGGGTGTATGCTTTCAATTTATTAACGAATACTTAGAAACTATACAACTTTCAAGATTGCATGAGTTGTCCACCTTCCCCCAGTCCCCCCTGTCACTGACCTCACCCGCACGACCTTCCACCACATTCTTTTTCTACAATCCACAATGGTTTATGACTAGCTTATATCATCCTGTTTTAGTCGTGTTTTAATGAAAAGTTGTGTCTCTAAACCCCGGGCCGTGTTAGTGTGGTCAGTGGAGGCCAGTGTGTTTGTGGGAGAGGGGTGAGAGAGGGGGAAACAGGGGTGAGACAGGGGTGAGAGGGTGAGGAGGCTTCCTTCCTGTCAGCTCTTATCACGGGTTGGAGTTGCTGGCGCTGTCCCTGGATCAGTGTTTCAACCTGCTTTCTCTTTCTCTGTGCTTTTGGTCTCGTTGTGTGTCGTGTGCACTTTTTAGTCACAAACTCAGACAAGCACCGCGTCAGAAACACCTGGCTTTTCAACTGAGGACTAAACCAAGATTTAGGGCTGCAACAACTTAATCGATCAATCACAACTAATCGATTATAGAAATGCTTGTCAACTAATTAAATCATCAAATATTCGTTAGCTTCTCTATAACTCCAAAACATTCCATGAGCTGCAGAGAAGAGGTTTTATGACTCATACGGAGCAGGAATGACACAAAAATGACACAGGAAACATGTCAGTTCTGTGTTTTTCATTAAAATACTATAAATATTCCCCACCAGAACGTCATCCAACGCCTTCACTTCAGCTTTATTTGAGTAAAATTGAGTAAAAATCTCATGTTCACAGGCCTTTCGTGTTCTGAATCAAATGAATAATCGCTAGACTAATCAATTACCAAAATAATTGTTAGTTGCAGCGCGACCAAGATCACTCTGGCACTAATCAAGTTCTAAACTAAGACCAAAGTCATGTCTCCTCTGGATTGTTTTGGAGCTGGGATGGTTCAGTCCAAATGTGTCTTAACTGTCTTAAGTGAACCGTAGTGAGACATTTAACATTTAACGAGCCAAAGCCAAACCAAAGAAGAATTAGCTTCCAAATCGGTCTGACTCACGCTTGGCTCCCGGAACACTTTAGATCAGAGAGGACACAGACTGAGGCCCAAACAAGATGCAAAAAGCAGATCGAAGCAGAAAAGAATCATCTCTCACCAAACAGTGACACTTCTCTGTTGAGAACACGCGGCACTCACATTGTCTGTCTGTCAGTGGGGCCCCAAACTTGGACCCTCTTCCGATGAATCTACATTGGATGGGGGCCAGCGTGAAACCACTAAAGATCTGTTGACGGCCCTGGCTTATCTCACAGCCACAAACTTGGAATTACTAAATGTCTCTTTATGAACTGCTGAGATCGGCCTCATGAACATGGAGACCCAGACTGTCCAAAGCGCTCCAAAGTGAACCGGCCTGAAGGATCAGGGCCAGTCGAAATGTGGCTTAAGTTCTGTTGAACCGTTAAATGAGCCGTCTCAGATGAACTTGGTCCTGTTTTAGTCCTGGATTGGTTCTGCTCCAGTCCAGGTTTAGTTCTAGGTTTAAACCTAATTTAATGTGGAGTCTGCAAGAGACTGTGACACAGTACCATATACGACTCAAGCAGGAGCACAAGTATGTGTGGTTATGAAAAAGTGACCTGGGTCCATGTCCACCCTTGTGTTGCAGGATGTGGGTGTGTGGCGGCTGCCTGTGCTGTGTCAAATACCTCATGTTCGTCTTCAACCTGGTCTTCTGGGTAAGTCCTGGTCCTGGTCCTGGTCCTGGTCCTGGTCCTGGTCCTGGTCCTGGTCCTGGTCCTGGTCCAGGTCCTGGTCCTGGTCCTGGTCCTGGTCCTGGTCCTGGTCCTGGTCCTGGTCCTGGTCCTGGTCCTGGTCCAGGTCCTGGTCCTGGTCCTGGTCCTGGTCCTGGTCCAGGTCCTGGTCCTGGTCCTGGTCCTGGTCCTGGTCCAGGTCCTGGTCCTGGTCCTGGTCCTGGTCGCAATTTGACTTCTATCAACAAAATGTAAACTTTCATGTGGAAACAACAACATTGTCCAGTCTGCTCCTTGAGATGTTTTATCACTTCATGAAACCACTTCATCCAGATTCCTCTGAAACATTGTAATGTCAAAGGTCGTTTTCCCCAAATGCATGTTTGTCCCTCAGAGACATAAAGATGAGCCTTAAAGTAGCTCCATCATCAAACTGTACAATCTGGACTCAACAAGATTCTGACACAACGACACAAGGATTAGTTCACATCTAACTCTAAGCCTGATTTATTCAAATGTGAATCCACAAAAAATGACATTTTTAAGAAAATTTCAGTCAGATCTAGTTTACTCAAAAACGAAATAAAATCCCTCTAAATTATTTTGTATAAAAGAAAATTAAGAAAGAAATTTTAACCTGGCTCTGTCTGTTTTTCAGATATTTATGTCCCAAATGTCCACAGTTTTGGTCACATAAAATGCCTTATTTATTGGTGCTTTTGAATATTCTGCAATATATCACTGTTTTTAAAAGTCAAATCCATAATTCTTTGTTAAACCATGACCTATTTTGCATAAACAAGTTTCATTTCTGTAAACAAATAACAAAACTGTGGCACTGTCACAAAATCATTTTGTAAAATATTCAACAAAAAACACAGACTCTTGGGGAGATTGGGGAGATATTGACAAAATTTCAATATTCTTCAAGTTTCCAGATGATGATATTCAGACAACTATATGTGAGTCCAACAGAAATGTATTAGTTGAGGTTTGATTGTCAAACAAATGTGAAATGTCTGTAAAATGAATTTTTAAAAAGTGCTGAAATATCTCCTTATGGTCTTATTTGAAAGTTTACAATATCACTTTTTGTTGTTTTATGTCATTAATTGTAATAAATGCTTTAAAAACAGATGATGAGTCAATTAATTAATTAATGAATTAATTAAAATCCAATTAATTAATTCTAAAGCTAAATCCTGTTTTTTATGAATGAAAACATTACACAGGGTTCGTCCGGGTGCTTGAAATCCTTGAAAATGCTGGTTTCAAGGTCCACACACTCTGATGAAAAACATTAATTAATTAATTGAAGTAGTGATAGTATTTCCGCTGAATGGCTGCCGTGTCTTAACCCCTTGTGTGCCGCAGCTGGGGGGCTGCGGGCTGTTCGGCGTCGGCGTCTGGCTCTCCTTCACCCAGGCCGAGTTCTCCTCTCTGCCCCTCTCCTTCCCCTCGCTGTCGGCCGCGAACCTGCTGCTGGTGGCCGGGGGCGTTACCATGGTGACGGGCTTCCTGGGCTGCCTGGGCGCGCTCAAGGAGCAGCGCTGCCTGCTCTTCACGGTGAGCTCCGACCGGCACACGCGTCACAGGGGCTGGATCCATCAGGACAAAACGTGTGGAAGATCATTTGTTTCTGCAGATTTAGATGTTTTTTAACTCTGGAAAAACATGTTTGAATCATTTTTATCTTAAAATCTCCATCGCTGAATTGGGTTATAATAAAGGCTAGAGAGATGTGGGTTCTGTTGCCGTGGCAATTGCAGCAGCCGTCTTGGAGAAAGAGCAAAATTCTTGTAGAAAATAATGTAAAAACAGGACGATAAAAATAGTGCATATGATAGGTTTTTACAATTTTCAAATTTTGATACCTGATGTAAATATAAATTATAGTTTTACACTAATTAGTAGCTGTTTGTAGAGAAAATTTTTAAAAATTAAAAAATTTGTTGAAAATGACAGGAAGTATCAAATTGATGACGTCACACTAGGAAGACAAAGGTTATGCGTAATTTACACAAAATAACTTTTTTTTTACCCTTTATGCATTGTTTCAACAAAATAAGACGTTCAAATATATATTTTAATTGTCAAATAAAAAAATCAGTGACATTAGATGAGTTTTGGCCCAGTGTACCGGATGGTTTCTTGGTCATTTCCTAGTTTACATTTACATTTATAACCAGGAAGTGAAATTAAAACCCCCAATAATGACTAAACTTGTGAATAATTTGTAAGATTTTTTGCTAATTTTGTCCTGGTGCAGAGCTCTGTCAAGAGAGTTTTAGAATTATGAAGATAAATGTTCAGTGTCAAACTCTGCATTGGTCTGTATTTCATGTTTGTATCGAGGCGCTGCTCATTATTCTGTTTAAATTCACCTTTTAAATATTCAACACATGAACACACTTATATTCAAGCCCTCATATTCAACAGCAAAGATTCAAGATTTAAGATTCACTCTTTACTCGGATCAGTCACTAAGTCCTTGCTCTGATAAATTGACAATAAATTTAACGCAGTGAATTTAGAATTTTGCATTAAATATATATATATTTAATATATGAATTTTAAATGCTGGCAAATTCCTCAAAAACATGTTTGAATTATTTTTAATTATATATATATATATATATATATATATATATATATATATATATATAGGCTCAGTCTGACCCTCAGTCTGACCCTCAGTCCTGAGCCTCAGTCCTGACCCTCAGTCTGACCCTCAGTCCTGACCCTCAGTCCTGACCCTCAGTCCTGACCCTCAGTCCTGACCCTCAGTCCTGACCCTCAGTCTGAGCCTCAGTCTGACCCTCAGTCCTGACCCTCAGTCTGACCCTCAGTCCTGAGCCTCAGTCTGACCCTCAGTCTGACCCTCAGTCTGAGCCTCAGTCCTGACCCTCAGTCTGACCCTCAGTCTGACCCTCAGTCCTGACCCTCAGTCTGACCCTCAGTCCTGACCTTCAGTCTGACCCTCAGTCTGAGCCTCAGTCCTGACCCTCAGTCTGAGCCTCAGTCTGACCCTCAGTCCTGACCCTCAGTCCTGACCCTCAGTCCTGACCCTCAGTCTGACCCTCAGTCTGAGCCTCAGTCTGACCCTCAGTCCTGACCCTCAGTCCTGACCCTCAGTCCTGACCCTCAGTCTGAGCCTCAGTCCTGACCCTCAGTCCTGACCCTCAGTCCTGACCCTCAGTCCTGACCCTCAGTCCTGACCCTCAGTCCTGACCCTCAGTCTGAGCCTCAGTCTGACCTTTAGTCCTGACCCTCAGTCTGACCCTCAGTCCTGAGCCTCAGTCTGACCCTCAGTCTGACCCTCAGTCTGACCCTCAGTCTGACCCTCAGTCCTGACCCTCAGTCCTGACCCTCAGTCTGACCCTCAGTCTGACCCTCAGTCTGACCCTCAGTCTGACCCTCAGTCTGACCCTCAGTCTGACCCTCAGTCTGACCCTCAGTCCTGACCCTCAGTCTGAGCCTCAGTCTGACCCTCAGTCTGAGCCTCAGTCCTGACCCTCAGTCTGACCCTCAGTCTGAGCCTCAGTCTGACCCTCAGTCCTGACCCTCAGTCTGACCCTCAGTCTGACCCTCAGTCTGAGCCTCAGTCTGAGCCTCAGTCTGACCCTCAGTCCTGACCCTCAGTCTGACCCTCAGTCTGAGCCTCAGTCTGACCCTCAGTCCTGACCCTCAGTCTGAGCCTCAGTCTGACCCTCAGTCTGACCCTCAGTCCTGACCCTCAGTCCTGACCCTCAGTCTGACCCTCAGTCTGACCCTCAGTCCTGACCCTCAGTCCTGACCCTCAGTCCTGACCCTCAGTCTGAGCCTCAGTCTGAGCCTCAGTCTGACCCTCAGTCCTGACCCTCAGTCCTGAGCCTCAGTCTGACCCTCAGTCCTGACCCTCAGTCCTGACCCTCAGTCCTGACCCTCAGTCCTGACCCTCAGTCTGAGCCTCAGTCTGACCCTCAGTCTGACCCTCAGTCTGACCCTCAGTCTGACCCTCAGTCTGACCCTCAGTCCTGACCCTCAGTCTGAGCCTCAGTCTGACCCTCAGTCCTGACCCTCAGTCTGACCCTCAGTCTGACCCTCAGTCCTGACCCTCAGTCTGACCCTCAGTCTGACCCTCAGTCTGACCCTCAGTCCTGACCCTCAGTCCTGACCTCAGTCTGACCTCAGTCCTGACCTCAGTCTGACCCTCAGTCTCTGACCTCAGTCCTGACCCTCAGTCTGAGCCTCAGTCTGAGCCTCCGTCTGACCCTCAGTCCTGACTCAGTCTGTACCTCAGTCTGTACCTCAGTCCTGACCCTCAGTCTGAGCCTCAGTCTGACCCTCAGTCTGACCCTCAGTCTGACCCTCAGTCCTGACCCTCAGTCTGACCCTCAGTCCTGACCCTCAGTCCTGACCCTCAGTCTGACCCTCAGTCTGACCCTCAGTCTGACCCTCAGTCCTGACCCTCAGTCTGACCCTCAGTCTGACCCTCAGTCCTGACCCTCAGTCTGACCCTCAGTCTGACCCTCAGTCTGACCCTCAGTCTGACCCTCAGTCTGACCCTCAGTCCTGACCCTCAGTCCTGACCTTCAGTCTGACCTCTCAGTCTGAGCCTCAGTCTGACCTCAGTCCTGAGCCTCAGTCCTGACCCTCAGTCTGACCCTCAGTCTGACCCTCAGTCTGACCTCAGTCCTGACCCTCAGTCTGACCTCAGTCTGACCTCAGTCCTGACCCTCAGTCTGACTCCCTCAGTCTGAGCCTCAGTCTGACCCTCAGTCTGACTGACCTCAGTCTGACCCTCAGTCCTGACCATCAGTCTGACCCTCAGTCCTGAGCCTCAGTCTGACCCTCAGTCCTGACCCTCAGTCTGACCCTCAGTCTGAGCCTCAGTCCTGACCCTCAGTCTGACCCTCAGTCCTGACCCTCAGTCTGAGCCTCAGTCTGACCCTCAGTCTACCCTCTGTCTGACCCTCAGTCTGACCCTCAGTCTGAGCCTCAGTCTGACCATCAGTCTGACCCTCAGTCCTGACCCTCAGTCTGACCCTCAGTCCTGACCCTCAGTCTGACCTCAGTCTGACTCTCTGACCCTCAGTCTGACCCTCAGTCTGACCCTCAGTCTGACCCTCAGTCCTGACCCTCAGTCCTGACCCTCAGTCTGACCCTCAGTCTGACCCTCAGTCTGACCCTCAGTCTGACCCTCAGTCTGACCCTCAGTCCTGACCCTCAGTCCTGACCCTCAGTCTGACCCTCAGTCTGAGCCTCAGTCTGACCCTCAGTCCTGACCCTCAGTCTGACCCTCAGTCTGACCCTCAGTCTGACCCTCAGTCTGAGCCTCAGTCCTGACCCTCAGTCTGAGCCTCAGTCCTGACCCTCAGTCTGACCCTCAGTCCTGACCCTCAGTCTGACCCTCAGTCTGACCTCAGTCTGACCTCCGTCTGACCCTCAGTCTGACCCTCAGTCCTGAGCCTCACCCTCAGTCTGAGCCTCAGTCTGACTCAGTCAGTCTGACCAGTCCTGACCCTCAGTCTGACCCTCAGTCTGACCCTCAGTCCTGAGCCTCAGTCTGACCCTCAGTCCTGACCCTCAGTCTGACCCTCAGTCCTGACCCTCAGTCTGAGCCTCAGTCTGACCCTCAGTCTGAGCCTCAGTCTGAGCCTCAGTCTGACCCTCAGTCTGACCCTCAGTCTGACCCTCAGTCTGACCCTCAGTCTGAGCCTCAGTCTGACCCTCAGTCTGAGCCTCAGTCCTGACCCTCAGTCTGACCCTCAGTCCTGACCCTCAGTCTGAGCCTCAGTCTGACCCTCAGTCTGAGCCTCAGTCTGACCTTCAGTCTGACCCTCAGTCTGAGCCTCAGTCTGACCCTCAGTCCTGACCTTCAGTCTGACCCTCAGTCTGAGCCTCAGTCCTGACCCTCAGTCTGACCCTCAGTCTGAGCCTCAGTCCTGACCCTCAGTCTGAGCCTCAGTCTGACCCTCAGTCTGAGCCTCAGTCCTGACCCTCAGTCTGACCCTCAGTCTGACCCTCAGTCTGACCCTCAGTCCTGACCCTCAGTCTGACCCTCAGTCCTGACCCTCAGTCTGACCCTCAGTCTGACCCTCAGTCCTGACCCTCAGTCTGAGCCTCAGTCCTGACCATCAGTCTGACCCTCAGTCTGACCCTCAGTCTGACCCTCAGTCTGACCCTCAGTCCTGACCCTCAGTCCTGACTCCTCAGTCCTGAGCCTCAGTCTGACCCTCAGTCTGACCCTCAGTCCTGACCCTCAGTCTGACTCCTCAGTCCTGACCTCAGTCTGACCTCAGTCTGACCTCAGTCTGAGCCTCAGTCTGACCCTCAGTCTGACCCTCAGTCCTGACCCTCAGTCCTGACCCTCAGTCTGAGCCTCAGTCTGACCCTCAGTCTGACCCTCAGTCCTGACCCTCAGTCTGACCCTCAGTCTGACCCTCAGTCTGACCCTCAGTCTGAGCCTCAGTCTGACCCTCAGTCCTGACCCTCAGTCTGACCCTCAGTCTGACCCTCAGTCTGACCCTCAGTCTGACCCTCAGTCCTGACCCTCAGTCTGAGCCTCAGTCTGACCCTCAGTCTGACCCTCAGTCTGACCCTCAGTCCTGACCCTCAGTCCTGACCCTCAGTCTGACCCTCAGTCTGACCCTCAGTCTGACCCTCAGTCCTGACCCTCAGTCTGACCCTCAGTCCTGACCCTCAGTCTGACCCTCAGTCAGTCTGACCCTCAGTCTGACCCTCAGTCCTGACCCTCAGTCCTGAGCCTCAGTCCTGACCTCAGTCTGAGCCTCAGTCCTGACCCTCAGTCTGACCCTCAGTCCTGACCCTCAGTCTGAGCCTCAGTCTGACCCTCAGTCTGACCCTCAGTCTGACCCTCAGTCTGAGCCTCAGTCTGACCCTCAGTCTGAGCCTCAGTCTGACCTCAGTCCTGACCTCAGTCTGACCCTCAGTCTGAGCCTCAGTCCTGACCCTCAGTCCAGAGCCTCAGTCTGACCTTCAGTCTGACCCTCAGTCTGACCCTCAGTCTGACCCTCAGTCCTGACCCTCAGTCTGACCCTCAGTCTGACCCTCAGTCCTGACCCTCAGTCTGACCTCCTCACAGTCTGACCTCAGTCTGAGCCTCAGTCCTGACCCTCAGTCTGACCCTCAGTCTGACCCTCAGTCTGACCCTCAGTCTGACCCTCAGTCCTGACCTCAGTCTGACCCTCAGTCCTGACTCCTCAGTCTGAACCCTCAGTCTGACCCTCAGTCCTGACCCTCAGTCCTGACCTTCAGTCTGACCCTCAGTCCTGACCCTCAGTCTGACCCTCAGTCATGACCTCAGTTCCTGACCCTCAGTCTGAACCTCAGTCTGACCTCAGTCTGACCTCTCAGTCTGACCTCAGTCTGAGCCTCAGTCTGACCCTCAGTCTGACCCTCAGTCTGACCTTCAGTCTGAGCCTCAGTCCTGACCCTCAGTCTGAGCCTCAGTCTGACCCTCAGTCCTGACCCTCAGTCTGAGCCTCAGTCTGACCCTCAGTCTGACCCTCAGTCTGAGCCTCAGTCTGACCCTCAGTCCTGACCCTCAGTCTGACCTCAGTCCTGTCCCTCAGTCCTGAGCCTCAGTCTGACCTCAGTCTGACCTCAGTCCTGACCCTCAGTCTGACCCCTCAGTCCTGACCCTCCCAGTCCTGACCCTCAGTCTGACCTCAGTCTGACCCTCAGTCCTGACCCTCAGTCCTGACCTCAGTCCTGACCCTCAGTCTGAGCCTCAGTCTGACTCAGTCTGAGCCTCAGTCTGACCCTCAGTCTGACCCTCAGTCTGACCCTCAGTCCTGACCTTCAGTCTGACCCTCAGTCTGAGCCTCAGTCCTGACCCTCAGTCTGACCCTCAGTCCTGACCCTCAGTCCTGACCCTCAGTCTGACCCTCAGTCCTGACCCTCAGTCCTGACCCTCAGTCCTGACCCTCAGTCTGACCCTCAGTCTGACCCTCAGTCCTTACTCTCAGTCTGACCCTCAGTCTGAGCCTCAGTCCTGACCCTCAGTCTGACCCTCAGTCCTGACCCTCAGTCCTGACCTTCAGTCTGACCCTCAGTCTTGACCTACAGTCTGACCCTCAGTCTGACCCTCAGTCCTGACCCTCAGTCCTTATCCTCAGTCTGACCCTCAGTCCTGACCCTCAGTCCTGACCCTCAGTCTGACCCTCAGTCTGACCCTCAGTCCTGACCCTCAGTCCTGACCCTCAGTCCTGAGCCTCAGTCTGACCTTCAGTCTGACCCTCAGTCTGACCCTCAGTCTGACCCTCAGTCTGACCCTCAGTCTGACCCTCAGTCTGACCCTCAGTCCTGACCCTCAGTCTGACCCTCAGTCCTGACCCTCAGTCCTGACCCTCAGTCCTGACCCTCAGTCCGCATCCTCCGTCTGACCCTCAGTCTGACCCTCAGTCTGACCCCTCAGTCTGACCTCAGTCTGAGCCTCAGTCTGACCCTCAGTCTGAGCCTCAGTCTGACCCTCAGTCTGAGCCTCAGTCTGACCCTCAGTCTGACCCTCAGTCCTGACGCTCAGTCTGACCCTCAGTCTGACCCTCAGTCTGACCCTCAGTCTGACCCTCAGTCTGACCCTCAGTCTGACCCTCAGTCTGACCCTCAGTCTGACCCTCAGTCCTGACCCTCAGTCTGACCCTCAGTCTGACCCTCAGTCTGACCCTCAGTCTGACCCTCAGTCCTGACCCTCAGTCTGACCCTCAGTCCTGACCTTCAGTCTGACCCTCAGTCTGACCCTCAGTCTGACCCTCAGTCTGAGCCTCAGTCTGACCCTCAGTCCTGACCCTCAGTCTGACCCTCAGTCTGACCCTCAGTCTGAGCCTCAGTCTGACCCTCAGTCTGACCCTCAGTCTGACCCTCAGTCCTGACCCTCAGTCTGAGCCTCAGTCTGACCCTCAGTCTGACCCTCAGTCTGACCCTCAGTCTGACCCTCAGTCTGACCCTCAGTCTGAGCCTCAGTCTGACCCTCAGTCTGAGCCTCAGTCCTGACCCTCAGTCTGAGCCTCAGTCCTGACCCTCAGTCTGAGCCTCAGTCTGACCCTCAGTCTGACCCTCAGTCTGACCCTCAGTCCTGACCCTCAGTCTGACCCTCAGTCCTGACCCTCAGTCTGAGCCTCAGTCTGACCCTCAGTCCTGACCCTCAGTCTGACCCTCAGTCTGACCCTCAGTCCTGACCTTCAGTCTGACCCTCAGTCCTGACCCTCAGTCTGACCCTCAGTCTGACCCTCAGTCTGACCCTCAGTCTGACCCTCAGTCTGACCCTCAGTCTGAGCCTCAGTCCTGACCGTCAGTCTGAGTATCAGTCTGACCCTCAGTCTGACCCTCAGTCTGACCCTCAGTCTGACCTCAGTCTGACCTCAGTCTGACCTCAGTCTGACCCTCAGTCTGATCCTCAGTCCTGACCTTCAGTCTGACCCTCAGTCCTGACCTTCAGTCTGACCCTCAGTCTGAGCCTCAGTCTGACCCTCAGTCTGACCCTCAGTCCTGACCCTCAGTCTGACCCTCAGTCTGACCCTCAGTCCTGACCCTCAGTCTGACCCTCAGTCTGACCCTCAGTCTGACCTCAGTCTGACCTTCAGTCTGACCCTCAGTCTGACCCTCAGTCTGACCCTCAGTCTGACCCTCAGTCTGACCCTCAGTCTGACCCTCCGTCCAGACCCTCAGTCTGACCTCAGTCTGACCCTCAGTCTGACCTCAGTCTGAGCCTCAGTCTGACCTCAGTCTGACCTCAGTCTGACCCTCAGTCTGACCCTCAGTCCTGACCCTCAGTCTGACCTTCAGTCTGACCCTCAGTCTGAGCCTCAGTCTGACCCTCAGTCTGACCCTCAGTCTGACCCTCAGTCCTGACCCTCAGTCTTGTGTCCTGTCCACAGTTCTTCCTGATCCTGCTGCTGCTGGTTCTGACCGAGGCCGTGCTCATGTTGGTCATTCACATGTACCAGGACCAGGTGAGAGCCAGCGCCCACAGCCCACAGGAACAGAGCGTCTGTGGTGCCCGGGGCCCGTGGCAACGATCGAAGCAAATGTGTGGGGCCACAGCCAGTATGGGGGCCACATGCTCTGGTGGGCTGTATCCAAACCAGAAAGAGACAGGGCTAAAAGTGACACATGCGTTTAAATATGACAAACACAACTGAATGTGACAAAAACATGCCTAAAAACACGACTAAATATGACAAAGACATGACTAAAAGTAACAAAGACGTGTTTAAATATGACAAACAGAACTGAACATGACAAAAAAACGCGAGTAAAAGCAACAAAGATGCTTTTAAAAGTGAAAAATACGCACCTACAAATACAACTCAATGCACCAAATGTGACAAAAACGTGACCAAATATGACAATAAGACGCATTTAAATATGACAAACACAATTGAACTGAAGTTCCAATGTCCCACAGAGAGCTATGGATGAAGTGGGATTAAATGGAACAATAAAATGGAGCAGATTGGACAAGTTTGTTGTTTCCACATGAAAGCCGATATGAGAGAGCAAACTGACCAAAAGACCAAACTGTGGTGTCTGGCCTTAACAGTTGACTTGGATGTAACGTCACATTTATGATTGAAGTTAGTCCAGTGTGTGGGAGGATGTTTGTTTCTGGTGGAAGAGTCAAAGAGTCAGAAGGGTTTGAGTCTCACGGAGGCAGTGTGTGTGTGTGTGCGTGTGTGTGTGTGTGTGTGTATGTGCGTGTGTGTGTGTGTGTGTGTGTGTGTGTATGTGTGTGTGTGTGTGTGTGTGTGTGTGTGCGTGTGTGTGTGTGTGTGTGTGTGCGTGTGCGTGTGCGCGTGCGTGCGCGATGCTGGTGCGCTGCTTGTGTGCGTGTGTGTGTGCGTGTGTGCGTGTGTGCGTGTGTGCGTGTGTGTGTGTGTGTGTGTGTGCGTGTGTGTGTGTAGGATCTTCTGGTCAGCACAGATTTATCTTCGTTAGATCCTGTGCAGCGGTCGGGCCCCAGGAACTCTGGCCTTGACTTCAGAACACTGTGTTTGTTCTCTGTGTTCTGTGTGAGAAGTTACTTTAGTAAAAGTACAGATACTGGAGCCAAAAAAGAAGAAAAAAACTGTCTTTAAAGGTTTTGAAGTCCTTGTGTAGAGTAAGAGTATTTCACACAGGTGTTGAGAACTGTTCGAGTGTTAAATGTAGCGATTGACAAAGAATTGTGCTGATCTTTGCTCAACAGGACCCATTTGAATCAATTTCCTAATTTTTCTAGGAAAGTGTATGTATATATTTTAGTTTTGGGGCTTCGAATCAAAACCTTTAGGCAGAACGTCACCAGAACTAAATATAAGTCCTCAAACCAAATGAAAAGTACTTCTACTTTTTAGCCCAAAGTCAGATTAGGGCGGGGTGATGTGGCAAAAAAATATGATCACGATTTTCTTGGGACCAGATCATGATTTTGATTTTATCACGGTTCGTGTTCACTTTGTATTTTCTATTGCACCATTTAGGAAAAATATCTAATTGTAATTTTTCTGATCAGTGCGATTGGGATTTAAGTTGTAATAATGGGATTCTGTTCAAATTCACATTTTAAACACAGTTTTGTTGCTTTTGGTCATGTTTTTTTCACGTTCAGTTGTGTTTGTCACATTTAAACACATCTTTGTCACTTTCAGTCGCGTCTTTGCTGTTTTAAGTCACGTTTTGGTGCATTGAGTCACATTTGTTGTTTGTTGGTGCGTTTTTGTCGCTTTTGAACGCATTTTTATTGCTTTTGGTCGCACTTTTGTTTGTACAAATCCAAACTACAGTGTTAGCAGTTTTTATTCAGATCAAAACAAGACATTTTGTTGTTTGTGGAAGAAATTATTGCACTTCAAAAATAGCAGTATCTTAGATTTGCTAATGTATTCCATTAAATTTGTGTTTTTGTGTGTATTTGGTTTAATCGTGCAGCTCTGGCCTTTAAGAGGTAACTAAAGTCATCTGCTCAGAGGCTTCAGAGGCTAAACAACAGGAGAAAACGTGTGTTTGAACAGACAGCTGCATTAGAGAGACAAACAGTGACTCACAATACGACCATTTCACAAAAACAGGCGATTGTCACAGGGACCAGCTCACCATTCAGTTTTTATCACCGTATCACCCAGACCTGGCTCACACATGTTGTGAAGAAAAGTTAAAAGTATCCTGTGAATATGACGTACGTAAAGCTAGTACTTCAATACTTTTGCACTTGTTCCTCCCACCCCTGCTGTGAGTCTGCCCCAGGGCGGCTGTGGCACATTCAGAGCACGGGTCCTCTGTGTGTTTCCTGTGTCTGCAGCTGGACTCTCGGGCCCAGGACGAGCTGAAGGACGGCATGAGGAGGTACAAGAGCGAGCCTGGACTGAGGAAGTCCTGGGACAACGTGCAGAAGATGGTGAGGGGGAGGGGCCTGTGGCGGCTCAGTCTGCTCCGCTCACGCTCTGAGGGGGCATGTGGGTAGTGCTTTTGGAGACTTTATATGTACTTTAGTTGTTTTTTGTTTGCTGGACATGGGGCTAAAGGTGCCCTCCACTCTTTATGCGTTGCTAACCCTAACCCTAACCCTAAACCCTGGATAATGTTTTGCTCGGCACATGGGCTCAACATTAGCATCAGCGGAAATACAGTTTTACATAGTGCACCTAACATTTCTGTATTTTCATTATTCTTTTGTCAGGGTCACACGTGGATTGATACATTTTTAAACTACGCCCTTCTTATCATGGCCATTCTTTCTTACGATACTATACTCTCTTACTATTCTCCTTCTGTACGTTTTGTCAAAATCTTGTTGAGTCCAGATTGTACAGTTTGATGTGTAGGAGCTACTTTAGTGGTGATCCTTAGGTTCCAAGAGGAGAAAAATGCATTTTAAGAAAACAACCATTGAAGTTTCAATGTCCCAGAGAAATCTATGGATGAAGTGGATTCAATGGAAGAATAAAACATCTTTAGGAGCAGATTGGACAAGTTTGTTGTTTCCACATGAAAGCCAACATGTTGAGAGAGCAAAGTGACCAAAAAACCTGTGGTGTCTTGTCTTAAATGATCTGAATGTTTCAAATTCAAATGAAGTGAAATGAAGTTGACAAAGAAATGTACAAAGAGTAACTGAAATCCTAAGGGTTTAGTCATAATAACAATTAACTCCACTATGAGTACAGTATTTTGAATTTCCAGGTTAGAAATGTTAAATAGTTTACTTTTTTAGCTATAAAATTGTATTTGGGTTTCATTAAAAGTAGAATTGTATTGTGTAATATATCTGTAGATAAAATGAAAAACTATTGTGGGCTCAACAGTTCAGTATTTGTCCAGTAAAACCTAATAATCAGGATTTTCCCTTCATCGAAAAGTGTCTATTGTAATCTATTAAATGCGCAACAAAAATGCGGTAAAATCCAGTGTTTAAAGCAGCTTGGACATCACTCTGTGTCTGAAAGCTTTTACTGCCACAAAACCACATGCATGTATCACATTTTATGATATTCTGAGGTTAATCCCGGTCATTATGTTCCACTTTGACGTCCAGTTTGGGCTTTAGAATGTCTCTGTTCACAGACTTTAAATCATTCTTGATCCAGTATCTGACCAGTCTGTGGTGTGTCCTAGTTCAAGTGCTGCGGCGTGTCCAATAAGACGGACTGGTGGGACGTCCTGGAGGGGGCGCTGCCGGCCTCCTGCTGCTCCGTGGGCACTGACCCCTGTGTGGACGGCTGGACCGAGGTCTGTGCTCACACTTGTTTCACTCTCATGGCTCTCATGGCTCTGTTGATCCTACAATATTCTGTAAGAGTAAAAAGGTGCACTGTCACATTTCTGGTGGCGTGTCCGTCACCTGCTCGTCTCATGGAAGTATTACAGCTTTGCCTGGAATGTTCCGCAGTATGGTATTCACTTATCTATCTTTGATTTATTACATTTCAGGTGTTTTATTGGTTTTACTTGGTGTGATGGAGTCACCTGCTGGTCTCCACGTCGTGCAGGAGGAAGTACACAAACCTGCTCTTAAAGGGCCTGTACCGGATTTTTATTTACTATAGTTAAGATACATTCTCTTTACATCACACATTGTTTGATAGAAGCAACTTTATGTAAAGACACTGTGTTTGTAATGTATCTGTGCATGTTATAAACTCACTTCGTTAGAAAAGAACTAGTACAGAAGTGTTTGTCAGGGTCACCTCTTTTCAGCCAATCAGGCACATTGTACACTATGAATCATGGGAAAATAACTGACTCTATCCCAGACTGTGATTCTGTCATGGTGCAGTGTCAAAAGTGCT